>CAMPQE020000311.1:22500-24625 GCA_946902985.2 Meconema thalassinum | reverse complement strand
CTTTGCCATGAAATTTGATTAGTGGTATGAGGACTGGAACGGGGTCTACTCAGCCTCGGGTGGCACAAATGAGTTGAGGGGGTTCGATTCCCAGCTCAGCCATCCTCGAAGTGGTTTTCCGTGGTTTCCCACTTCCTCTTCGGGCAAATGCCGGCCGAGAAATGTGTTGAGATTTCGGTTTACATTTTATAATAATAATAAAAATAAAAATAATAATAATAATAATAATAATAATAATAATAATAATAAATATTACTGAAGCCTCCGTGGCTTAGGCAGCAGCAGGCCGGCCTCTCACCGCTGGGTCCGTGGCTCAAATCCCGGCCACTCCATGTGAGATCTGTGCAGGACAAAACGGAGGCAGACAGGTTTTTACTCCGGGTACCCTGTCAAAATTTCATTCCAGCAATACTCTCCACTATCATTTCATTTCATCTGTCATTCATATAATCAATGCCCCAGAGGAGTGCGTCAGGCCACGGCAGCCGGCACAGTTCATATCCTCGCCGCTAGAAGGGGGCTTCATTCATTCCATTCCTGACCCGGTCGGAGACTGGAAGCCGGCTGTGGCTTTTCATTTCAATAATAAATATTACTAATAATAATAATAATACTAAGGGGACAAGTTTTAAAATGCTATTCGCAAAATGACCAGACCAAAAAACCCAGGCTTTCGGGACTCCCAAACAAAAGGAGAGACCCCATCTTGCAGCGCTCACTTGCCAACGGCCATACCATGTTGAGTACACCGGTTCTCGTTCGATCACCGCAGTTAAGCAACATAGGGCGCGGTCAGTACTTGGAGGGGAGACCGCCTGGGAACACCACGTGCTGTTGGCGACTGTCCGTTTTATTTATAATCATCATCATTATCGCGATCCCAGAGGATCAGCTAAAAATCATCCCGAATAATAATAATAATAATAATAATAATAAATATTACTGAAGCCTCCGTGGCTTAGGCAGCAGCAGGCCGGCCTCTCACCCCTGGGTCCGTGGCTCAAATCCCGGCCACTCCATGTGAGATCTGTGCAGGACAAAACGGAGGCAGACAGGTTTTTACTCCGGGTACCCTGTCAAAATTTCATTCCAGCAACACTCTCCACTATCATTTCATTTCATCTGTCATTCATTTAATCATTTCCCCAGAGGAGTGCGTCAGGCCTCGGCAGCCGGCACAGTTCATATCCTCGCCGCTAGAAGGGGGCTTCATTCATTCCATTCCTGACCCGGTCGGAGACTGGAAGCCGGCTGTGGCTTTTCATTTCAATAATAAATATTACTAATAATAATACTAAGGGGACAAGTATTAAAATGCTATTCCCAAAATGACCAGACCAAAGAACCCAGGCTTTCGGGACTCCCAAACAAAAGGAGAGACCCCATCTTGCAGCGCTCACTTGCCAACGGCCATACCATGTTGAGTACACCGGTTCTCGTTCGATCACCGCAGTTAAGCTACATAGGGCGCGGTCAGTACTTGGAGTGGAGACCGCCTGGGAACACCACGTGCTGTTGGCGACTGTCCGTTTTATTTATAATCATCATCATTATCGCGATCCCAGAGGATCAGCTAAAAATAATCCCGAGTGCTCGACAGATTTCTCCGCTACTCCGGCCAACTCTGATGCGTAGGGACAGTGGGAATCTCGAACACCCACCCGACGACGATGCGGATCGACGCTCCAGCCTGTCCGGCGCACGGCCGCACGGTAATTAGCTCCCGCCGTCCGCCCGCGCTTTGACTTATTCAACGACGCCCACCGCGATCCCGAGTGCTCGACAGATTTCTCCGCTACTCCGGCAAACTCTGAAGCGTAGGGACAGTGGGAATCTCGAACACCCACCCAACGACGATGCGGATCGACGCTCCAGCCTGTCCGGCGCACGGCCGCACGGTAATTAGCTCCCGCCGTCCGCCCATGCTTTGACTTATTCAACGACGCCCACCGCGATCCCGAGTGCTCGACAGATTTCTCCGCTACTCCGGCAAACTCTGAAGCGTAGGGACAGTGGGAATCTCGAACACCCACCCGACGACGATGCGGATCGACGCTCCAGCCTGTCCGGCACACGGCCGCACGGTAATTAGCTCCCGCCGTCCGCCCGCGCTTTGACTTATTCA
>CAMPQE020000311.1:7500-12500 GCA_946902985.2 Meconema thalassinum | reverse complement strand
AAAAACGCACAAAAAAATTCATAACTTTTCAACGAAGCAACGTAGAAGGCTGGATTTTAGGCACGAAGTTTTAAATACCGTTTCTCAAACGTGTTAATTTTTTCAGAATTTTTCATAAACGCATTAGGTCACTTCGTTAGTGAGCGACAGGGCAGCAAAAATTTTCTAAGTCCATTCACCGGCATCCGGCGACCCTCTGTTGCGGCCGCATCTTCCGCCAGCTCACGCGGGAGGCCCCGGCCTAAGCTGATGTACGGAGATGGCTGGCGAGTTGACGGTCGATGCGAGGGGTTCGAGGGGTCAGGCTTGCGGGCAACTTCCGATGGATTTCCTAAGGGGACTCGTGCGGGATCGATTGGGTGGGTAAGCGGCCGGTCTAACTGACTTTTCGAAAGGGTGGGTAAGCAGCGGGAAGACATTTGGCTATCTTATTGCAAGGTGGGTAAACGGCGGGAATAGCCGTCTAGTCGAAAAATAAGTGGGTAAACGGCGGGAGGAGGTTTTCCGTGGTTTCCCACGTCCACTTCGGGCAAATGCCGGCCGAGAAATGTGTTGAGATTTCGGTTTACATTTAATAATAATAATAATAATAATAATAATAATAATAATTTTTTTAATAATAATGATAATAATAATAATAATAATACTAAGGTGACAAGTTTTGAAAAACTATTCGGAAAATCACCAGACAGTAATAGGCATAATAAATAAAATAAATAAATAAATATATAAATAAATTTCCATGAAAAGACAAATATTCGAAAATTTGGTCGAAATAGTGGGTATGCGGCGGGAGTTGCCGTCTAGTCGAAAAATAAGTGGGTAAACGGCGGGAGCAACCATTTAATCGAAAATTTGGGCGAGTACTGGGAGCAGCTTTCTCGTCGAAATAGTGGGTAAGCGGCGGGACTAGCTTTCGAAACTCGTCGAAAATGATGGGTTAAACGGCGGGAATATATATTTCATCGAAAAGATGGTTAACCAGCGGGAACGGCCATTTCGTCTCTCTCCCAGAGGCCTTTTAGAAAGAGTTCGAAACTTTTTCTTTTCGAAAATGTTCGAAACTATTTGCATCTTCAATCTAGGACTTGTTCCTCTTGAAAAACAGCGGAATCGAAAGGGTGGGTAAACGGCGGGAGTAACTTTGGCCATCTTAATGCAAGGAGGGTAAACGGCGAAAGTACACGTCTAGTCGAAAAATAAATTCGTTTCTACTAAAAAATAGTGCTATCCGGGCTGGAAGATCTGGCTGTGGCCGATTTTCAAAATTTTTAATTTTTCCATTAAAAAAAAGTCAAAAACGCACAGAGAAATTCATAACTTTTCAACGAAGCAACGTAGAAGGCTGGATTTTAGGGACGAAGTTTTAAATACCGTTTCTCAAACTTGTTATTTTTTTCAGATTTTTTCAAAAACGCATTAGGTCACTTCGTTAGTGAGCGACAGGGCAGCAAAAATTTTCTAAGTCCATTCACCGGCATCCGGCGACCCTCTGTTGCGGCCGCATCTTCCGCCAGCTCACGCGGGAGGCCCCGGCCTAAGCTGATGTACGGAGATGGCTGGCGAGTTGACGGTCGATGCCAGGGGTTCGAGGGGTCAGGCTTGCCGGCAACTTCCGATGGACTTACTAAGGGGACTCGTGCGGGATCGAATGGGTGGGTAAGCGGCGGGACTAGCTGCCATTTCGAAAGGGTGGGTAAGCGGCGGGAAGACATTTGGCCATCTTAATGCAAGGTGGGTAAGCGGCGGGACTAGCTGTCTTTTCGAAAGGGTGGGTAAGCGGCGGGAAGACATTTGGCCATCTTAATAAAATGTGGGTAAACGGCGGGACTAGCCCTCTAGTCGAAAAATAAATTCGTTTATACTGAAAAATAGTGCTATCCGGGCTGGAACATCTGGCTGTGGCCAATTTTAAAAATTTATTTTTTCCATTAAAAAAACGTTAAAAACGCACAAAAAAAAATTCATAACTTTTCTACGAAGCAACATAGAAGGCTGGATTTTAGGGACGAAGTTTCAAATACCGTTTCTCAAACTTGTTAATTTTTTCAGAATTTTTCATAAATGCATTAGGTCACTTCGTTAGTGAGCGACAGGGCAGCAAAAATTTTCTAAGTCCATTCACCGGCATCCGGCGACCCTCTGTTGCGGCCGCATCTTCCGCCAGCTCACGCGGGAGGCCCCGGCCTAAGCTGATGTACGGAGATGGCTGGCGAGTTGACGGTCGATGCCAGGGGTTCGAGGGGTCAGGCTTGCCGGCAACTTCCGATGGATTTACTAAGGGGACTCGTGCGGGATCGAATGGGTGGGTAAGCGGCGGGACTAGCTGCCATTTCGAAAGGGTGGGTAAGCGGCGGGAAGACATTTGGCCATCTTAATGCAAGGTGGGTAAGCGGCGGGACTAGCTGTCTTTTCGAAAGGGTGGGTAAGCGGCGGGAAGATATTTGGCCATCTTAATAAAATGTGGGTAAACGGCGGGACTAGCCCTCTAGTCGAAAAATAAATTCGTTTATACTGAAAAATAGTGCTATCCGGGCTGGAACATCTGGCTGTGGCCAATTTTAAAAATGTATTTTTTCCATTAAAAAAACGTTAAAAACGCACAAAAAAAATTCATAACTTTTCTACGAAGCAACATAGAAGGCTGGATTTTAGGGACGAAGTTTCAAATACCGTTTCTCAAACTTGTTAATTTTTTCAGAATTTTTCATAAACGCATTAGGTCACTTCGTTAGTGAGCGACAGGGCAGCAAAAATTTTCTAAGTCCATTCACCGGCTTCAGGCGACCCTCTGTTGCGGCCGCATCTTCCGCCAGCTCACGCGGGAGGCCCCGGCATAAGCTGATGTACGGAGATGGCTGGCGAGTTGACGGTCGATGCGAGGGGTTCGAGGGGTCAGGCTTGCGGGCAACTTCCGATGGATTTCCTAAGGGGACTCGTGCGGGATCGAATGGGTGGGTAAGCGGCGGGACTAGCTGCCATTTCGAAAGGGAGGGTAAGCGGCGGGAAGACATTTGGCCATCTTAATGCAAGGTGGGTAAGCGGCGGGACTAGCTGTCTTCTCGAAAGGGTGGGTAAGCGGCGGGAAGACATTTGGCCATCTTAATAAAATGTGGGTAAACGGCGGGACTAGCCCTCTAGTCGAAAAATGAATTCGTTTATACTGAAAAATAGTGCTATCCGGGCTGGAACATCTGGCTGTGGCCAATTTTAAAAATTTATTTTTTCCATTAAAAAAACGTTAAAAACGCACAAAAAAATTCATAACTTTTCTACGAAGCAACATAGAAGGCTGGATTTTAGGGACGAAGTTTCAAATACCGTTTCTCAAACTTGTTAATTTTTTCAGAATTTTTCATAAACGCATTAGGTCACTTCGTTAGTGAGCGACAGGGCAGCAAAAATTTTCTAAGTCCATTCACCGGCTTCAGGCAACCCTCTGTTGCGGCCGCATCTTCCGCCAGCTCACGCGGGAGGCCCCGGCCTAAGCTGATGTACGGAGATGGCTGGCGAGTTGACGGTCGATGCGAGGGGTTCGAGGGGTCAGGCTTGCGGGCAACTTCCGATGGATTTCCTAAGGGGACTCGTGCGGGATCGAATGGGTGGGTAAGCGGCGGGACTAGCTGCCATTTCGAAAGGGTGGGTAAGCGGCGGGAAGACATTTGGCCATCTTAATGCAAGGTGGGTAAGCGGCGGGACTAGCTGTCTTTTCGAAAGGGTGGGTAAGCGGCGGGAAGACATTTGGCCATCTTAATAAAATGTGGGTAAACGGCGGGACTAGCCCTCTAGTCGAAAAATAAATTCGTTTATACTGAAAAATAGTGCTATCCGGGCTGGAACATCTGGCTGTGGCCAATTTTAAAAATTTATTTTTTCCATAAAAAAAAACGTTAAAAACGCACAAAAAAAATTCATAACTCTTCTACGAAGCAACATAGAAGGCTGGATTTTAGGGACGAAGTTTCAAATACCGTTTCTCAAACTTGTTAATTTTTTCAGAATTTTTCATAAACGCATTAGGTCACTTCGTTAGTCAGCGACAGGGCAGCAAAAATTTTCTAAGTCCATTCACCGGCTTCAGGCGACCCTCTGTTGCGGCCGCATCTTCCGCCAGCTCACGCGGGAGGCCCCGGCCTAAGCTGATGTACGGAGATGGCTGGCGAGTTGACGGTCGATGCGAGGGGTTCGAGGGGTCAGGCTTGCGGGCAACTTCCGATGGATTTCCTAAGGGGACTCGTGCGGGATCGATTGGGTGGGTAAGCGGCCGGACTAACTGACTTTACGAAAGGGTGGGTAAGCGGCGGGAAGACATTTGGCTATCTTATTGCAAGGTGGGTAAACGGCGGGAATAGCCGTCTAGTCGAAAAATAAGTGGGTAAACGGCGGGAGCAGGTTTTCCGTGGTTTCCCACGTCCACTTCGGGCAAATGCCGGTCGAGAAATGTGTTGAGATTTCGGTTTACATTTAATAATAATAATAAAAATAATAATAATAATATTAATAATAATATTTTTTTAAATAATAATGATAATAATAATAATAATAATACTAAGGTGACAAGTTTTGAAAAACTATTCGGAAAATCACCAGACAGTAATAGGCATAATAAATAAAATAAATAAATAAATATATAAATAAATTTCCATGAAAAGAAAAATAATAATAATAAAAATAATAATAATAATAATAATAATAATAATAATATTTTTAATAATAATCGATAATAATAATAATAATACTAAGGTGACAAGTTTTAAAAAACTATTCGGAAAATCACCAGACAAAAATAGGCATAATTAATAAAATAAATAAATAAATAAATAAATATATAAATAAATTTCCATGAAAAGAAAAATAATAATAATAAAAATGATAATAATAATAATAATAGTAGGCACTGATAGAGACGAGTTCATAAATTTCGATGAAATAGAAAATATTAATAATAATGATAATTATAATAATAATAATAGTCGCCTCCATGGCGTAGCGGTCAGCAT
>CAMPQE020000310.1:0-306321 GCA_946902985.2 Meconema thalassinum | reverse complement strand
ATTCAGACTATGCAGCCTCAATTGAGACCATGGAGCCTAATTTCAGACTATGGAGCCTAATTTCAGGCAATGGAGCCCCATTTCAAGCAATGGATCCTCATTTCAGACTATGGAGCCTCAATTCAGAATATGGAGCGTCATTTCGGACTATGGAGTCTCATTTCAGGCTATGTAGCCACATTTCTGGCTATGGAGACCCATTTCTGACGATGGAGCCTCAATCCAGACTACGGAGCCTCAATTCAAACTATGGAGCCTCATTTCAAACTATGGAGCCTAATTTCAGACTATGGAGCCTCATTTCAGACAATGGAGCCTCAGTTCAGACTATGGATCCTCATTTCAGGACTATGGCGCCCCATTTCGGGCTATGGCGCCTCATTTCAGACTATGCGGCCTGATTTCAGACTATGGAGTCCCAATTCAGACTATGGAGCCTCAATTGAGACCATGGAGCCTCATTTCAGGCTATGGAGCCTCAATTCAGGCTATGGAGACTCATTTCAGACTATGGAGACTCAATTCAGGACTATGGAGCCCCATGTCAGACTATGGAGACTCAATTCAGACTATGGAGCCCCATGTCAGACTATGGAGCCTCAATTCAGGCAATTGAGCCCCATTTCAGACTATGGTGTTCATTTCAGGCAATGGAGCCCCATTTCAAGCTCTGGAGGCTCATTTGAGACTATGGAGCCCCATTCCAGACTATGGAGCCTCATTTCAGACTATGGGGCCTCATTTCAGACTATGGAGTCACAATTTAGACTATGGAACCCCATGTCAGACTATGGAGCTTCAATTCAGGCAATTGAGCCCCATTTCAGACTATGTTGTTCATTTCAGGTGGTGGAGCCCCATTTCAGGCTATGGAGCCTCAATTCATTCTATGGGGCCTCATTTCAGATTATGGAGCCTCATTTGAGGCTATGGAGCCCCATTTCAGACTATGGAGCCTCAATTCAGGCTATGGAGCCCTATTTCAGACTACGGAGCCTCACTTCAGACTATGGAGCATTCAGGCTATGGAGCCTTATTTCAGACTATGGAGCCTCAATTCAGACTATGGACCCTCAATTCATGCTAAGGAGCCCCATTCCAGACTATGGAGCCCCAATTCAGACTATGGAGACCCATATCAGACTATGGATCCTCATTTCAGGCAATGGAGACCCATTTCAGACTATGTAGTCACATTTCAGTCTATGGAGCCCCATTTCAGGCTATGGAGCCTCATTTCAGACTATGGAGCCCCATTTCAGACTATGGTGCCCCATTTCAGGCAATGGAGCCCCATTTCAGACTATGGAGCCTCATTTCAGACTATGGTGTTCATTACAGGCAATGGAGCCCCATTTTAAGCTATGTAGCCAGAATATGGAGCCTCATTTCAAGCAGTTGAGCCTCATTTCAGACTATGGAGCCTCAATTCAGAATATGGAGCATCATTTCAGGCTATGGAGCCTCATTTCTGGCTATGGAGCCCCATTTCTGACGATGGAGCCTCAATCCAGACTACGGAGCCTCAATTGAGACTATGGAGCCTCATTTCAAATTATGGAGCCTAATTTCAGACAATGGAGCCTCATTTCAGACAATGGAGCCTCAATTTAGACTATGGAGCCTCATTTCAGACTATGGAGCCTCAATTGAGGCTATTGAGCCCTATTTCAGGCTATGAAGCCGCAATTCAGACTACTAAGCCACATTTCAGGCTATGGAGCCTCAATTCAGGCTATGGAGCCTCAATTGAGACTATAGAGCCCCTTCATACTATGGAGCGTCATTCAAGCCTCTGGAGCCTCATTCAGTCTATGGAGCCTCATTTCAGACTATGGAGCCTCAATTCAGGCTATGGAGCCCTATTTCAGACTATGGAGCCTCACATCAGATTATGGAGCCTCATTTCAGGCTATGAAGCCTCATTTCAGGTAATGGACCGTCATTTCAGTCTAAGGAGCCTCAATTCATACTATGGAGGCTCAATTCAGGCGATTGAGCCCCATTTCCGTCAATGGAGCCTCATATCAGGCAATGTAGCCCCATTTCAGACTATGGAGTCATATTACAGGCTATGGAGCCTCACTTCAGGCTATAGAGCCCCATTTCAGACTATGGAGCCTCATTTCAAATTATGGAGCCTAATTTCAGACAATGGAGCCTCATTTCAGACAATGGAGCCTCAATTTAGACTATAGAGCCTCAATTCAGACTATGGAGCCCCATTTCAGAGTATGGAGCCTCAATTCAGGCATTTGAGCCCCATTTCTGACTATGGAGCCCCATTACAGGCAATGGAGCCCCATTTCAGGCTATGGAGCCTCATTTCAGTCTATGGAGCCTCAATTCAGGGCTAAAGAGCCCCATTTGAGACTAAGGAGCCTCATTTCAGACTACGGGGCCTCATTTCAGACTATGGAGTCTCAATTCAGACTATGCAGCCTCAATTGAGACCATGGAGCCTAATTTCAGACTATGGAGCCTAATTTCAGGCAATGGAGCCCCATTTCAAGCAATGGATCCTCATTTCAGACTATGGAGCCTCAATTCAGAATATGGAGCGTCATTTCGGACTATGGAGTCTCATTTCAGTCTATGGAGCCTCAATTCAGGCTATGCGGCCTCCATTCAGGCTATGGAGCCCCATTTCAGACTCTGGAGTTCATTTCAGGCAATGCAGCCACATTTCAAGCTATGGAGGCTCATTCCAGACTATGGAGCCCCATTTCAGACTATGGAGCCTCATTTCAGGCTATGGAGCCTCATTTCAGACTATGGAGCATCATTTCAGGCTATGTAGCCACATTTCTGGCTATGGGGACCCAATCCAGACTACGGAGCCTGAATTCAGACTATGGAGCCTCATTTCAAACTATGGAGCCTAATTTCAGACTATGGAGCCTCATTTCAGACAATGGAGCCTCAATTCAGACTATGGATCCTCATTTCATTTCGGGCTATGGCGCCTCATTTCAGACTATGCGGCCTGATTTCAGACTATGGAGTCCCAATTCAGACTATGGAGCCTCAATTGAGACCATGGAGCCCTCATTTCAGGCTATGGAGCCTCAATTCAGGCTATGGAGACTCATTTCAGACTATGGAGACTCAATTCAGACTATGGAGCCCCATGTCAGACTATGGAGACTCAATTCAGACTATGGAGCCCCATGTCAGACTATGGAGCCTCAATTCAGGCAATTGAGCCCCATTTCAGACTATGGTGTTCATTTCAGGCAATGGAGCCCCATTTCAAGCTCTGGAGGCTCATTTGAGACTATGGAGCCCCATTTCAGACTACGGAGCCTCATCTCAGACTATGGAGACTCAATTCAGACTATGGAGCACCATTTCAGACTATGGAGCCTCATTTCAGACTATGGGGCCTCATTTCAGACTATGGAGTCTCAATTTAGACTATGGAGCCCCATGTCAGGCAATTGAGCCCCATTTCAGACTATGTTGTTCATATCAGGCAATGGAGCCCCATTTCAGGCTATTGAGCCTCAATTCAGACTATGGGGCCTCATTTCAGACTATGGAGCCTCATTTCAGACTATGGAGCCCCATTTCAGACTATGGAGCCTCAATTCAGGCTAAGGAGCCCTATTTCAGACTACGGAGCCTCACTTCAGACTATGGAGCCTCAATTCAGACTATGGACTCTCAATTCAGGCTAAGGAGTCCCATTCCAGACTATGGAGCCCCAATTCAGACTATGGAGACCCATATCAGACTATAGATCCTCATTTCAGGCAATGGAGACCCATTTCAGACTATGTAGTCACATTTCGGGCTATGGAGCCTCAATTCAGGCTATGGAGCCCCATTTCAGGCTATGTAGCCTCATTTCAGACTATGGAGCCCCATTACAGACTATGGTGCCCCATTTCAGGTAATGGAGCCCCATTTCAGACTATGGAGCCTCATTTCAGACTATGGGGCATTTCAGGCTATGGAGCCTTATTTCAGACTATGGAGCCTCAATTCAGACTATGGACCCTCAATTGAGGCTATGGAGCCCCATTCCAGACTATGGAGCCCCAATTCAGTCAACGGAGACCCATATAAGACTAAGGAGCCTCATTTCAGGCAATGGGGGACCCATATCAGACGTTGGAGCCTCAATTCAGACTATGGAGCCCCATTTCAGACTATAGATCCTCAATTCAGGCATTTGAGCCCCATTTCAAACTATGGAGCCTCATTTCAGGCAATGGAGCACCAGTTCAAGCTATGGATCCTCATTTCAGGCAATGGAGACCCATTTCAGACTATGTAGTCACATTTCAGGCTATGGAGCCTCAATTCAGACTATGGAGCGTCATCTCAGACTATGGAGCCTCATTTCAGGCTATGGAGACTCAATTCAAGCTATGGGGCCTCAATTCAGGCTATGGAGACCCATTCCTGAATATGGAGCCTCATTTCAGACTATGGATCCCCATTTCAAACTATGGAGCCTCATTTCAAAGTATGGAACCTCATTTTAGACTATTGAGCCTCAATTCAGATTATGGTGCCCCATATCAGACTATGGAGCCTCAACTCAGTCAATTGAGCCCCATTTCAGACTATGGTGTTCATTACAGGCAATGGAGCCCCATTTTCAGCTATGTAGCCTCATTTCAGACTGTGGAGCCTCATTTCAAGATATTGAGCCTCATTTCAGGCTATGGAGCCTCAATTCAGAATATGGAGCATCATATCAGGCTTTGGAGCCTCATTTCTGGCTATGGAGCCCCATTTCTGATGATGGATCCTCAATCCAGACTACGGAGCCTCAATTCAGACTATGGAGCCTCATTTCAAACTATGGAGCCTAATTTAAGACAATGGAGCCTCATTTCAGACAATGGAGCCTCAATTTAGTCTATGGAGCCTCATTTCAGACTATGGAGCCTCAATTGAGGCTATGGAGCCCTATTTCAGACTATGGAGCCTCCATTTAGCCTAGTAAGTCACATTTCAGGCTATGGAGCCTCAATTCAGGCTATGGAGCCTCAATTCAGGCTATAGAGCCCCATTTCAGACTATGGAGCGTAATTTCAGACTATGGAGCCTCATTTCAGGCTATGGAGCCTCATTTCAGGCTATTGAGCCCCATTTCAGGCTATGGAGCCCCAATTCAGACTACGGAGCCTAATTTCAGACCATGGAGCCTCATTTCAGACTATGGAGCCTCAATTGAGGCTATGGAGCCCTATTTCAGGACTATGGAGCCTCTATTCAGGCTATGGGGCCCGATTTCAGACTATGGAGCCTCACTTAAGACTATGGAGCCTCATTTCTGCTATGAGGCCTCATTTCTGGTGATGGACCTCCATTTCAGTCTATGGAGCCTCAATCCAGACTATGGTGTCCCTTTTCAGACTATGGAGCCTCCATTCAGAATTATGGCGCCTCATTTCAGACTATGGAGCCTCATTTCAGGCAACTGAGCCCCATTTCAGACTATGGAGCCTCATTTCAGGCAATGGATCCCCATTTCAGACTATGGGGCCTCATTTTTGACTATGGATCCTCATTTCAGTCAATGTAGCCCCATTTCAGGACTATGGAGTCACATTTCAGGCTATGGAGCCTCAATTCAGGCTATTGAGCCCCATTTCAGACCATGGAGCCTCATTTCAGATATGGATCCTCACTTCAGACTACGGGGCCTCATTTCAGACTATGGAGTCTCAATTCAGACTTTGGAGCCTCAATTCAGACTATGGAGCCCCATTTCAGAATATGGAGCCTCAATTCAGGCAATTGAGCCCCATTTCTGACTATGGAGCCTCATTACAGGCAATGGAGCCCCATTTCAAGCTATGTAGCCTCATTTCAGACTACGGAGCCTCATTTCAGGCTATGGCGCCTCATTTCAGACTATGGGGCCTCATGTCAGACTATGGAGTCTCAATTAAGACTATGGAACCTCAATTCAGACTATGGAGCCCCATCTCAGACTATGGAGTCTCAATTCAGGAAATTGAACCCCATTTCAGGCTATGGAGCCTCATAACAGGCAATGGAGCCCCATTTCAGGCTATTGAGCCTCATTTCAATTTTTGGAGCCTCAATTCAGACTATGGAGCCCCATTTCTGAGTATGGAGCCTCAATTCAGTCAATTGAGGCCCATTTCGGACTGTGGATCTTAATTTCAGGCAATGTAGCCCCATTTCAGACTATGGATTCACATTTCAGGCTATGGAGCCTCAATTCAGGCTATAGAGCCCCTTTTCAGGCTTTGGAGCCTCATTTCAGAATATGGAACCTCATTTCAGATTACGGGCCCTCATTTCAGACTAAGGAGTCTCAATTCAGACTATGGAGCCTCAATTGAGACCATGGAGCCTCATTTTAGGCTATAGAGCCTCATTTCAGGCTATGGAGACTCAATTCAGACTATGGAGCCTCATTTCAGACTTTGGGGCCTCATTTCAGACTATGGGGTCTCAATTCAGACCATGGAACCTCAATTCAGACTATGGAGGCCCATCGAGACTATGGAGCCTCATTTCAGGCAATGGAGACCCATTTCACACTATGGAGCCTAAATTCAGACTATGGAGGCCCATTTCAGACTATGGAGCCTCAATTCAGGCAATTGAGCCCCATTTCAGACTATGGAGCCTCATTTCAGGCAATGGAGCCTCATTTCAAACAATGGATCCTCATTTCAGACTATGGAGCCTCAATTCAGAATATGGAGCGTCATTTCGGACTATGGAGTCTCATTTCATTCTATTGAGCCCCATTTCAGGCTATGGAGCCCCATTTCAGACTATGGAGCCTAATTTCAGACCATGGAGCTTCATTTCAGACTATGGAGCCTCAATTGAGGCTATGGAGCTCTATTTCAGACTATGGAGCCTCAATTCAGACTAGTCAGCCACATTTCAGGCTATAAAGCCGCAATTCACTCTATGGAGCCTCAATTGAGACTATAGAGTCCCATTTCAGACTATGGAGCGTCATTCCAGACTATGGAGCCTCATTTCAGGCTATGGAGCCTCATTTCAGATTATGGAGCCTCCATTCAGGCTATGGAGCCTTATTTCAGACTATGGAGCCTCACTTCAGACTATGGAGCCTCATTTCTGGCTATGAGGCCTCATTTCTGGTGATGGACCTCCATTTCAGTCTATGGAGCCTCAATCCAGTCTAAGGAGTCCCTTTTCAGACTATGGAGCCTCAATTCAGAATTATGGCGCCTCATTTCAGACTATGGAGCCTCAATTCAGGCCACTGAGCCCCATTTCAGACTATGGAGCCTCATTTCAGGCAATGGAGCCCACTTTCAGACTATGGAGCCTCAATTCAGACTAGTCAGCCACATTTCAGGCTATAAAGCCGCAATTCACTCTATGGAGCCTCAATTGAGACTATAGAGTCCCATTTCAGACTATGGAGCGTCATTCCAGACTATGGAGCCTCACTTCAGACTATGGATCCTCACTTCAGACTACGGGGCCTCATTTCAGACTATGGAGTCTCAATTCAGACTATGGAGCCTCAATTCAGACTATGGAGCCCCATTTTAGAGTATGGAGCCTCAATTGAGGCAATTGAGCCCCATTTCTGACTATGGAGCCTCATTACAGGCAATGGAGCCCCATTTCAAGCTATGTAGGCTCATTTCAGACTACGGATCCTCATTTCAGACTACGGAGCCTCATTTCAGGCTATGGCGCCCCATTTCAGACTATGGATACTCATTTCAGGCGATGTAGCCCCATTTCAGACTATGGAGTCACATTTCAGGCTATAGAGCCCCATTTCAGACTATGGAGCCTCATTTCAGACTATGGATCCTCACTTCAGACTACGGGGCCTCATTTCAGGCTATGGAGCCTCATTTCAGACTATGGAGCCTCCATTCAGGCTATGGAGCCCTATTTCAGACTATGGATCCTCATTTCAGGCAATGTAGCCCCTTTTCAGACTATGGAGTCACATTTCAGGCCATAGAGCCCCATTTCAGACTATGGAGCCTCATTTCAGACTATGGATCCTCACTTCAGACTACGGGGCCTCATTTCAGACTATGGGGCCTCATGTCAGACTATGGAGTCTCAATTAAGACTATGGAACCTCAATTCAGACTATGGAGCCCCATATCAGACTATGGAGTCTCAATTCAGGAAATTGAACCCCATTTCAGGCTATGGAGCCTCATAACAGGCAATGGAGCCCCATTTTAGGCTATTGAGCCTCATTTCAATTTATGGAGCCTCAATTCAGACTATGGAGCCCCATTTCAGAGTATGGAGCCTCAATTCAGTCAATTGAGCCCCATTTCCGTCTATGGATCTTAATTTCAGGCAATGTAGCCCCATTTCAGACTATGGATTCACATTTCAGGCTATGGAGCCTCAATTCAGGCTAGAGCCCCTTATCAGACTATGGAGCCTCATTTCAGAATATGGATCCTCATTTCAGATTACGGGCCCTAATTTCAGACTATGGAGACTCAATTCAGACTATGGAGCCTCAATTGAGACCATGGCTCCTCATTTCAGACTATGGGGCCTCATTTCAGACTAAGGAGTCTCAATTCAGACTATGGAACCTCAATTCAGACTATGGAGCCCCAACGAGACTATGGTGCCTCATTTCAGGCAAAGGAGACCCCTTTCACACTATGGAGCCTCAATTCAGGCAATTGAGCCCATTTCAGACTATGGAGCCTCATTTCAGGCAATGGAGCCCCATTTCAAACAATGGATCCACATTTCAGACTATGGAGCCTCAATTCAGAATATGGAGCGTCATTTCGGACTATGGAGTCTCATTTCATTCTATGGAGCCTCAATTCAGACTATGGGGCCTCAATTCAGACTATGGAGCCCCATCTCAGACTAAGGTGTTCATTTCAGGCAATGGAGCCACATTTCAAGCTATGGTGGCTATTTTCAGTTTATGGAGCCTCATTTCAGGCTATGGAGCCTCAATTCAGACTATGGAGCCCCATTTCAGACTATGGAGCCTCATTTCAGACTATGGAGCCTCATTTCAAAGTATGGAGCCTAATTTCAGACTATGGAGCCTCATTTCAGACAATGGAGCTTCAATTCTGACTATGTTGCCTCACTTCAGACTATGGAGCCTCAATTCAGACTATGGAGCCTCAATTCAGACTATGGAGCCTTATTTCTGGCTATGGAGACCCATTTCTGACGATGGAGCCTCAATCCAGGCTACGGAGCCTCAATTCTGACTATGTTGCCTCATTTCAGACTATGGAGCATCAATTCAGACTATGGAGCCTCATTTCAGACTATGGAGCCTCATTTCAGGCTATTGCGCCTCATTTCAGACTATGGGGCCTCATTTCAGACTATGGAGCCTCAATTGAGACCATGGAACCTCAATTAAGACTAAGGAGCCTCATTTCAAACTATGGAGCCTAATTTCAGACTATGGAGCATCATTTCAGACAATGGAGCTTCAATTCAGACTATGTTGCCTCATTTCAGGCTATGGAGCCTCAATTCAGACTATGGGGCCTCATTTCAGACTATGGAGCCTCATTTCAGGCTATGGCGCCTCATTTCATACTATGGGGCCTCATTTCAGACCATGGAGTCTCAATTAATTCTATGGAGCCTCAATGCAGGCTATGGGGCCTCAATTCAGACTATGGAGCCCCATCTCAGACTATGGTGTTCATTTCAGGCAATGGAGCCACATTTCAAGCTATGGAGGCTCATTTCAGACTATGGAGCGTCATTCCAGACTATGGAGCCTCATTTCAGGCTATGGAGCCTCATTTCAGACTATGGAGCCTCCATTCAGGCTATGGAGCCTTATTTCAGACTATGGAGCCTCACTTCAGACTATGGAGCCTCATTTCTGGCTATGAGGCCTCATTTCTGGTGATGGACCTCCATTTCAGTCTATGGAGCCTCAATCCAGTCTATGGAGTCCCTTTTCAGACTATGGAGCCTCAATTCAGAATTATGGCGCCTCATTTCAGACTATGGAGCCTCAATTCAGGCCACTGAGCCCCATCTCAGACTATGGAGCCTCATTTCAGGCAATGGAGCCCCATTTCAGACTATGGAGCCTCATTTCAGACTATGGATCGTCATTTCAGGCAATGTAGCCCCATTTCAGACTATGGAGTCACATTTCAGGCTATGGAGCCTCAATTCAGGCTATAGAGCCCCATTTCAGACTATGGAGCCTCATTTCAGACTATGGATCCTCAATTCAGACTACGGGGCCTCATTTCAGGTTATGGAGTCTCAATTCAGACTATGGAGCCTCATTTCAGGCTATGATGCCTCATTTCAGGTAATGGACCGTCATTTCAGTCTAAGGAGCCTCAATCCAGACTATGGAGTCCCTTTTCAGTCTATGGAGCCTCAATTCAAAATTATGGCGCCTTATTTCATACTATGGAGGCTCAATTCAGGCGATTGAGCCCCATTACCGTCAATGGAGCCTCATATCAGGCAATGTAGCCCCATTTAGGAAAGTTGGAATGGAAGGTCGAGGAGTTGGAAGGTAGCGGCCTGTGGCCTATAGTTACGGACCAACCCCGGCATTTGCCTGGAAGGAAGATGGGAAACCACAGAAGACCAT
The DNA here is from genome assembly GCA_946902985.2 of Meconema thalassinum. Classification (NCBI taxonomy): domain Eukaryota; kingdom Metazoa; phylum Arthropoda; class Insecta; order Orthoptera; family Tettigoniidae; genus Meconema; species Meconema thalassinum. Next base: position 295,742 of record CAMPQE020000310.1, on the reverse strand, counting down.
CTTCAAGGTTACCGGCGGGGGGATTCGAGCATCCTCGCCTCCCGGATGTGAGCGGCTGTCAGCAGTCATGCCGTAACGACCACGGCTAACTCACCCGGTGTGTCAGTCACTGAGTCACTACTAGTCACATAAATATAAATACAAAAAACAATTTTATTGAATACTGTTTGGGATTCTATTTGGTGACTATCCTGGGCAAAATACATGCCCATTACAAAATAAAATCCAGGTGATCATTCGTTTACCCTCTTTAGAGAAACGTTTTATAACTTTTTCAACGTCAACATTTATATCACGGTGAACAAATAACAGACACAAGCCATTCAACCTTTCCTCTGTCATTCGCGTTCGTAGCCATGATTTAACAAGTTGCAGGCTGCTAAAAGATCTCTCTGCATTGGCAACACTGTCGATGCAGCGATTATATTAACACTGTACCTTTACATACTATATGATAAGAAACATTGACCACATTCATGAATGCAGGCAATACAGCAAAGATTTTACTTGCAGTGCAGTTTGGAGTAACAATCATTTTTATCAGCAATATCAATGTAGCAGACAACTGGTTTTTCGGAGGGGGCACTTGCCCCTGGTGCCCCCCTCTGGATCCGCCACTGATCGCAACACCTCGAAATGGCCGCCAAGTAGTGGAAAACTATCGGTTCGCCGATTGCGTGCGATGTTGTGAAAGGGTCATTTGATAGAGCTCGACGAGTAGTGTGAAATGAAACACTAATAGGTACAATAGCTAATCCACTAAGAGTCACAATCATAAATAAGGTGAAAAATATTTAGTGGCAATTTTTTTTTAAATGTCAAATGTCATCAACAGCAAAAATAATTCTTGTATTAAACGCTTAGAAAAGTGAAATAATAAACGAGGAATCCAAAATTGCCCTTATGCGAGCTGCACAATAAATGCGGAGAATGGTTCAGCGTCAACAGGTGGAGGAGCGTATCATTTGTGCAGACGCCAGCTCACAGGCAATGCCTCAATTCAACTAAATTATAGTCTTAATTCCTAGAAATAAAATACAATAAAGTACATGGAAGTTTTTGTGGACATTTCTTTCTACCAACCCTACAAACAGCACACCTCAACAGCTACATGGGTAAGACGTTTTCCACCAATAGCTTCAGGGGTAGTAACAACGCCACCTAGATAATATTATTATTATTTATTATTATTATTATTATTTAGGTGGCGTTGGTAGTAATCCCAACACTACCACGACTCATTCTTAAGTAAAGAAAGTGTTCATCTCTCTCAGGTCACGAGTATGAAATGGACAGGCGGTAGTGTGTGTGTCCACGCTTGGTTGGGTCAGATCTCACTGCTTCTTCTCCTGGATGGTTGATGGTCTGATGTATGAAGTGGCTAAGTGACTGAACGCACGCGCTTGAGTGGGTGCCGGCGCTTGGCTGGGTTAGGTCTCACTAAGGTCTCGTCCTGGTTGGTTGATGGTCTGGTGCAGTTCTTCTGATCCATGGGGAACATGTAAGCCAGGTCGATGTCGTACCTCGGCAGTTTCTCACGCAAGTACGACACCACATTGGGGCCCAAGTTGGCTTCTCGACTCATGATAAAGCTGGACAGGTACCGAGGGCTCTTAGACTTCTCCGCACAGTGCAACAGCAAGGCCCACGACTTGTAGTCAGAGTCCAAAACGTATGTGTTGTACACTCCTTCGTCTGGAATAGGTAAGTAATATCCCATTAAACAAAAAAGATTTTCTCTTACAAGAAAGCAAAGTGAAACACATTCATAACACAATTTAATAATATTATTTATGTTCGACCCTGGAAACTGTATCATAATGATGGTCATTATAACACTATTTTTCATTATGAAACAGTTTCTCCAACCATTCAGAGCTCAAGAAACAGTTGTTTGACCAATCAGGTGAGGATAGCAACGCATCTGCACTGAGTTCCAAGGCCTTCTAATTTAAATTTCACTGCCTGGCCTAGTGTCATAGTGGGGCAATCGAGGAGGCCATGGCCAAATACAAGGCATTCTGTGCGTCACATGCGTTCTGTTCAGTACATAAAACTGGCGAAATCTCGACAGATATTTATGAATATTTATGTTCGAACTTAAAATAGTTATAATAATTATCGTCGAACATAAACAGTCGTATGCAACTCGCCTATAATGGTAATTAAGACACTCGTATGGATATTATAAAACTCGCATACGCTCGTTTTATAAACATACTCGTGTGTTAATTATTGCCATTATAGGCTCGTTGCATAATGTACTATAATAATCGACTAAAGGAAGGCCGAGAAATATGAGGAAAGCATTTAGAATGTACCAAAATATCTACCAATCCTTTGTCATGAGGCCAAATTCAGACACTATAGAACGTAGTCAAGCTACAGTGACAATATCCACAAAGGAACGCTCGGAAATAAAAAGAAAGAAAGTTTATATGGAGGATCGTTTGACCAAAATAAAAGTAACAGCAATCAAAGTAACATTCCACTTGAGACCAAACCAAACATACATAAGAAGATCATAACCACAATGATTAAAAGAATGGCTTTCGAAGGGCATCTTAGAAAAATAAATCGAGAAAACAAGAAAGGATGGCAAACAAGAATCCAACGTCCCAAGTAAACAGAAAGACAGAGGTCCCATGGATGAAGGAATACTTCATAATCTAGAAATAAGTAGGATCGGAGAAGAAAATCAAGGAACTACTTAGAATGAAATCAGTGGAGGTGAAGGACCTGCTCAGAGAAAAAGCAGGGAGAACAAATCTGTATTCTCAGAAATAGAACTCCAAGTCAAGAACGAGCCAGAGAATGAAGGAATGCTGGCGGAAGAGAAGAGAACGTCAGAAATTGAAGTGAAGGAAGTTGTGTAATCGTAACCCACAGATGGTTGTTGAAACGAATATGATAATAATAATAATAATGATGATTCAGGCTGTATCTTTTTACCAGCCCTTCTTGGGCGACTGATTTAAAACTTCCCAAAATCATCCTCCTATTTTTGATCGGAAGTACTTCATCATATACCACACAATTGAAATGGCAGGGTCGTGGAGTGTTGGACACACATTTGGTCAACCTAACTGGTATCATTTGGGCGTTCAACTATTAGGTGTAATTCCCTATAAAGAAAACTAATTATAACCTTCAAAATATGTGTATTAATATCAACTTTAAACATATGGCGGGGACTCTCGTCGAACAGACTATGGTTTCCTATCTTCTCTCCTCGGCAATGACGAAAACATGTGACCCAAAATGAATGTTGGAATATAAAGATGTTTGTTACTCACTCATCGACGATCTAGCAGATAATCTACGAGACATGCTCGATAGATCAGTTCTCCCCAGCATTTCTAAGATTTTCCACACGTGGTTTGAGGTTAGAGATGTTTACTGGTTTACATAGCCACATCTCTGCGAGAGAAATGAATGTGCTTCCGTACCCAACTTGAATTGTGCTAACAGAGATAACATCGTTGTGATATGTAGCCGTTTCGAGTACATTCACAAGCCATGCTTTCAACAAAACTGTTTCTCCAAATAGGCCTACGCCAAATTACGAGAACGCGACCTTTCCAATCAGACGCTACAATAGAAGTGAAGCCCCGCTATACACGAACATCCCACCTCTCATCTTGTAAACACATGTTTTCGTCTTTCTCCGCCAGGGTCATGATACCCTCCAACCCATACAAAATACACCAATAATCTCGAACCCATGTATATTTCTTACAACTCGTGGCGCGAAACTCTTCTCTGACGTCAGAACCTTACACAATTTACACAAAGCTTTCTTCAAGACAAGGGAAGTTATTCTCGGCCCAATCTAAATTTGGCCTAGAGTTTCCTGCTGTTGCAACATCTTGTAGCTTACCTACACAATCCGCTGTCTTGTATACTGACATCTCCCATACAAATTAAATGAAATATTCCTGACTGAGTCCCCGAGATACACAAGATATATATACACTAAGAAAATGAAATTCTACAACCTAAATGATGATGATGAACAAGAAAAGAAATGGTATGAACAAATTACCCTAACCTGACTTCTCTTGCAGTCAACCAAATAAGGGTTTGGGAACATTGTGACCGGAACAGTCACAATACGCCCCCATGTGATTCACACGGGTGAAACAAGTGTGGATCACAAACACTCAAACAAGCAACGCACTGAAAACACAAAGAATTACACTATTACATAAATAAACCCTGGAAGACATATATACATACACACTTGTCAAATTTTCACACATTCTCACTCTCTCGAATGTCTTATTGTGTCCATTTCCTAGCATCACTGATTTCTCTCAAGTGTCTTAGGTCTACCACTTCATTTTCTTCGTCTCATCATGAGACCCTATCGCTTCACAAGCCATGGTATTTGCCTGCACAGGCCTTATCATACCATCTATCCATCTAACACTCGATGCCACTTTGCTGGTTAGCATTCTTCGTCACATCTCTTGAGTTTTGTCATGCCATCACGTTATGTTGACTGATTCTCTAAGAGTCCATGCCATATTATTTTACAGAGTGATATCTACGGAGATTCCTAATATTATGTGTACTGACAGACTTACCATCCTGGTCCGTTAAACTATAGGCACACTCACCAATACGTTTAACCACCTTAAAAGGCCCCTGAAATAGATGAAAAAACTTCCCTATCTCCTTATCTACAGCTGAAGACGGATATGGAACCCTCAGAAGCACCTGATCGCCTACTTCAAAAGAATCAAACTTTACCCGCTTCTGCTGGCGCCTACGCTTATTCCCTGCCTTGATTAAGTTGTCCCTAGCCAGCTGGATACAAACATCCTTCCCAATCTCCTCTCCCGTGACCAAACCTAGCATTCTAGCAAGCTCATTGGTAGGCTTCCTACCATACTGAATTTCATAGGGAGTGCATTTTACACTCTCATGGAACGTACTATTGAACCATCGTTCAATATCTCCTAACTTGGAGAACCACGCATTGTGGCGATTGCTCACATAGGTGCGAAATACTCTCCCTAATTCTCTCATAACTCGTTCGGACAAATTCCCTTGAGGATATCGAATAGATGAGAATATGTGCTTGATACCCAATTCACTCAACTTGGTTTTCCAGATCTTTGAGGTGAATTGACTACCGTGGTCTGATAGTATCCTGAGAGGCACCCCAAACTCAGGTACATACTTATCAGTGATCTGTAGGACACAACCCTTCCCGGTCGCTTTTCTCAGGGGATACAGTTTGACGAGTTTACTGAATGCGTCAACAACCACGAAGATATACTGATATCCAAACTGAGCTTTAACCAATGGACCATACAGATCGACACAGAGTAAATCCCTTGGTTTTTCTGTGATCACCATTTGCCGAGGTCCCTCAAGAAACCTCGTTGGGCATTTACACCGTTGACACGAGTCACAACTTGCCAGAACTTTCCTAATCTGCCTTCCCATGTTCTTCCAAATGAAATGCTGCTGAACAGCAAAAAGAACCTTGCTTGATCCAAAATGCCCTAAAGCCTTGTGATGATACCAAATCATCGTTACCTGCAATGAGCTTGGCACACACACTCTCCAGGCACCTTCATGGCACAGCCTAGCCAAGAAACCACACTCCAACTTGTACCAATACTTTCCAACCTTAATTCTACTATCCACATCCATACCTCTCAACTGAGTCAAGATATCACCTAAGACCTCATCCTTCTCCTGCTCTACAAGCAGATTCCTTAAGCAGCGTATCTCATAATCACACTCGCTTACCTTGGTTACGCAGATAACAACACCTTCCTGTACCTCCAGTACCTGATGACCCTCATCACCCCCAATGTTTCTACTCATGAAGTCAGCCACAATGTTCTCAGTACCCTTAATATGCCTTACCTCAAAGTTATATTCACTTATAGCCAATATCCACCTTGACATCCTGTTCGAAGTGAGCTTGCAGGATCCAATAAAAAGTAATGCATGATGGTCAGTCAGTATCTGCAACTTACTGCCCAACACATAACTCCTAAACTTCCCTAGAGAGTATACGATTGCTAACATCTCTATTTCAGTAATTGTATATCTCTTCTCCGCCATGCTTAGCCCTCTGCTTGCTAATGAGACAATCCCTAGATTGCCCTCACTATCCTCCTGACACAAAATGCCTGAGATGCCTTGCATGCTCGCATCAGTCATCAAAATGTAGGGACAATCCAGACGAGGATACCTAAGCATGACAGTCTCTACAAAGCCTCTCTTCAACTCCTTAAAAGCCTCATCGTGCACCTGGGTCCATACCCACTTAGTACCCTGCTTCAGCAATTCCCTAAACGGTTCTACAAGACAGGAATATTTAACTACGAATCTACGAAAATAATTGAAAACCCCTAATATTGACCTCAATTGTTTGGCGTTACGTGGTGTAGCAGTGTTGTGAATCTTGTCTAATCGTGACTGTTCGGGAGACACCCCTTGTTTTGTGATAGTATGCCCTAAAAATGTGATTGATGTTGTGCAAAACAGAGACTTCTTAAGTTTAATTGTAAATCCCCCGTCCCTTAATTTCCCCAAAACAATGTCTAAGTGATCCAGGTGTTCCTTTAATGTGTAAGATGCAACAATTAAATCATCTATGTACATTGTCACAAACTCGTGTGTGTCCCTCCCTAACACTAGATTTAAGGCCCTAATCAACGCTGAACTGCTGGTCTTTGTTCCGAAAGGAACGACCCTGAATTGGTACAAACCACTCTTAAAGCTAAACGCAGTCAACTTCCTGTCCTGTTCTCTCAACGGTACCTGCCAAAATGATGCACTCAGATCCATAGTGGAAAACCATTGCTTACCATTGAATTTCTGAACCAGTTCCTCAACACATTCTGGCCTCTGTTGGTCCCCAGATATCCTACAATTGAGCTGCCTGGCATCAATACACAACCTGACCGAGCCATCACTCTTCCCAACCACAACTAAGGGATTCAGATATGCACTAGTTGAAGGCTCAATAATACCCTGATTCAGCATAATGCCTATTTCTTTCTCCACAGCATCAGCAAATTTGTGAGGTATCGGGTACTTGGGTCCTGAAAATGGAGAATGATCTACAATTTCGAACTGATGCGTATAGACATGTGTTAGCCCTGGCTTGTCACTGAAAACTTCTTGGTTTAGCTCTAAAACCTCTAACAACTTATCCCTCTCCTCAACACTTAAACCACTCTTATCCACAGCCTGCTGGAGTTGATCACACTTATCACCCTCCACAGCAATGTGACATAAATCCACAACTTCCTCCTCATCGTCAGCCTTACCTTCTGCCATATCCCCTACAGTGACCTCAGTAACACATGCCTTTACTGTCTTATCTACACTCTTGCATTTCATTCTCATCTCCTGGCTTATATTCCCCCTCACAAAGTTGATGACACCCCGGTCAAAATCAATAACAGCACTATGCTCGTTAAGCCAGTCTATCCCCAAAATAATTTCATAAATTAGGTTAGGAATTACCAAGCAAGTCTTGTGGTCAACTTCATTACCAAACCTCATGGGCAACAATACCTGCTTTCCCACTCTTTGGGATTTATTACCAACAGCAGTTACCACATATGTCGACTTAACTGGAATTTCTTCCAACTTACCACCGTCCTTGATTAAAGTATCATAAAATCCCTTACTGATGACACTTCTCTCACTCCCCGAATCCACCAATGCCTGCACTCTCTTACCTAGTATGCTCAACTCAACAGTTGACATAAAAGCCTCCTTCTCCCCGATACATGAGAACTCCTGCTGGTCAGCTAGCAGATCCTCCCGACTCATAGGCATAAAATCCTCCTCACCCACAATAACACACTGCTTGACTTCATTTCTTACGGACTGCCTGACTGACCTCCCTGCACAGCCCGTTCGGAGTTTAAAGCTCCTTGACCACCTTGTTCTTGTCTCCTCTGGTTCACCTGTACTCTTTCGTTACCACCTTCCTGACGCCCCCCACCTCTCTGATAGTTACCTTCCTGTCGCTGTGAATTATCCTGACGCCCCCCACCTCTCTGATAGTTTTCCTGCCTCTGCTGATAATCTCTTTGCTCCTGATTAAATCTACCCCTATTAAACTCCTGATTATTCCCCCTATTGCCCCTAAATTCCTGTTTGACCTCTGGCCTCTCCATGTGCTGCTTGCCTAAAACGTCAAAGCTCGTAAGAAGCTCTTCCAACTCTTCTACCGTCCTTACCTTCTGCATACAAGCTGCCTCCTGAATTCTAGGTGGGAAGTGCTTCAACATGACCCTAACCACATCACTGTCAGAGGTCAGCCCATCCAAATTCTTCCAAATAAGTACATGTGCCAAAAAATATTCTGTCAGGGATACCCCTTCTCTCTCCTTATATTTCCCAAAAGTTAATTTTTCCCTTTCCCTGGACTGTACCCCCTCCCCCCAGAACTTAGCTTTGAATTTATCCCTGAATTCCCTTAAACTATTCATGTTAGGCCTGTATATTTGGAACCATGCTTTCACATCCCCTTGAAATGAGTTAGACAAGATCTCCAACACTGTTTCCCATTCGACAACCCCGTCTTCTAGATCCTTGCTGAATTTCTTCTCAATGGTTTTTAAAAACTCCATAGGGTTGAACTGCCTTGAGTTAAATTGTGGCAGACCAGGGTCCCTGAGTAGCAAACTAGATGGCATCACAACCCTTTGACTCATCGGTCGCTCTTTCAACTCTCTCCTGACCTTTATCAGCTCTTCCTGCAGCTTTTCGTTTTTCTCGGTCAATGCCACCTGCTTCCCTCTCAGACCCTCAATCTCTCCCAACTTATTTTCAACGGCACCTACTCTATCTAAATATTCCCTCTTATTCCCACTTACAGTGTTGCATATCTCATCACACTTTCCCGTTACATTCTGTACTTCTGCCCTTGAACTAGCTATCTCTGACTTAATTTTCGTTATTTCCACATCTTGCTGGTTCTGATGGCCTTCCATTCCTTCTAGCCTACTTGTGATCCCAGCCTGATTCCCCTGCATTTCTGCCCTGATTTCCTCTCCCTGTTTGCTAATTTTCCCACTTAATTCCAGGTTCATACTCTCCATTCTACTATTAAGGACAGACTTATGGTCCCGTATTTCTTTGCTGAGACTCTCTATCCTTGTGTTCGTGGCCCTGTTGCTCTCCTGAATTTCCTTACTTACAAATTCCTTCACTTCTACTATCTGTTTGGTCACTGACTCTACCTTCTCATTTACAGAGCCTACCTGCTCCTTAATTTCCTTACTCATAGATTCTCCTTGCTTCTTAATCTCTTTTATTTCACTCAGTAGCATTTGGATCAAACTATCGTTCATAACCCCCCCATTTACATTTAAGTTACTACCTTCAGCGATCAGCTGCGACTCAGTAGTAACAATGGTAACATATGTTCCCACTGTCTTTTCCACATCTTCCTCACTGCCACTTCCCCCAGTTTCCTGATTACCTGACATTTTACTGTTTGATTTACACACAACCCTTGACCTTAATTCAAAATTGTCTGATGTGGACATACCCCTTAAAACAAAACAAATTACTGTGAACCCTAATACTCCTAAGGTGTCTATCGGCTGTGTGCATATGTGCCCTAATGATACCTGCTAGGTTTCCCTACTCTTGCCCCACGTTGAGGTGCTATGTTGTAACTTTTTACCAGCCCTTCTTGGGCGACTGATTTAAAACTTCCCAAAATCATCCTCCTATTTTTGATCGGAAGTACTTCATCATATACCACACAATTGAAATGGCAGGGTCGTGGAGTGTTGGACACACATTTGGTCAACCTAACTGGTATCATTTGGGCGTTCAACTATTAGGTGTAATTCCCTATAAAGAAAACTAATTATAACCTTCAAAATATGTGTATTAATATCAACTTTAAACATATGGCGGGGACTCTCGTCGAACAGACTATGGTTTCCTATCTTCTCTCCTCGGCAATGACGAAAACATGTGACCCAAAATGAATGTTGGAATATAAAGATGTTTGTTACTCACTCATCGACGATCTAGCAGATAATCTACGAGACATGCTCGATAGATCAGTTCTCCCCAGCATTTCTAAGATTTTCCACACGTGGTTTGAGGTTAGAGATGTTTACTGGTTTACATAGCCACATCTCTGCGAGAGAAATGAATGTGCTTCCGTACCCAACTTGAATTGTGCTAACAGAGATAACATCGTTGTGATATGTAGCCGTTTCGAGTACATTCACAAGCCATGCTTTCAACAAAACTGTTTCTCCAAATAGGCCTACGCCAAATTACGAGAACGCGACCTTTCCAATCAGACGCTACAATAGAAGTGAAGCCCCGCTATACACGAACATCCCACCTCTCATCTTGTAAACACATGTTTTCGTCTTTCTCCGCCAGGGTCATGATACCCTCCAACCCATACAAAATACACCAATAATCTCGAACCCATGTATATTTCTTACAACTCGTGGCGCGAAACTCTTCTCTGACGTCAGAACCTTACACAATTTACACAAAGCTTTCTTCAAGACAAGGGAAGTTATTCTCGGCCCAATCTAAATTTGGCCTAGAGTTTCCTGCTGTTGCAACATCTTGTAGCTTACCTACACAATCCGCTGTCTTGTATACTGACATCTCCCATACAAATTAAATGAAATATTCCTGACTGAGTCCCCGAGATACACAAGATATATATACACTAAGAAAATGAAATTCTACAACCTAAATGATGATGATGAACAAGAAAAGAAATGGTATGAACAAATTACCCTAACCTGACTTCTCTTGCAGTCAACCAAATAAGGGTTTGGGAACATTGTGACCGGAACAGTCACAAGGCCACATTAGATATAGCAGACGCACAGTAGGTCTTAAATCAATATCATGAGGAATGAGGCTCTTCCAGACTTAATACGTCGTTTCTGTGCATTCACTGGATTAATAATGGGGATTCTCTCTTCGAACACGCAACGTACAGTATTTAATATATTTTTCATGCAGATTATGGACTTGACCATGAACCAGTTGAATTGAGCTCGAGTTACTTTTTGGCGCTATTCGATATTAGTGGTCTGCAAACCAGGGGCGAAATACGATCGCCAGCATATCAGGTTCTCAAGGCAAATAAAGCACGCCAAAATCCTGACACTGTTAATATCTCAGGAACAGAAATGTTAATCAAATATCGTCAAAGCTATACTCTGGGGCAGAGAAAGTTGTTAATTACATAATTCTACTGTATTCAAGAAGCAGAAAAGTACCCTTTCACATCATCTACTTTCAGGGTCCTTAAGAGCGCTAAAGAAGCAAGAAAATGTAGAAAGTGACTAAGGTTAGTAGGGAAGGCCAGAATAAATTAGCAGGAGGGGTCAATGTATGCATTAGGGGAATTTTGCTCCACTTTCAACCCATTGGTAAGTTTATCATCCTTTTTGAAGTGTAACATCTTTCCACTCGGTATCTGGATATGTTTGTGGCAGTCGGTAGCTGGAAATTTTTGTGGGAGTGATTTTGGAAAAGGGACGGAAGTGGATGGGACGGAAGTACATGGGACGGAAACAATGAGCGTGCGCGGTGGCGAAGATCGGTACAACGACGTACTGTAGGCCATGTGATTATGTGGAATGTAAATCGCATACGGTTTACCTCAAGATTTGGAGGCCCCATTAAATAAATTCCTACAAAAAATCATCATCAAGTTATCGTTCTTTGGTGTGAAAATATTCATTAAATCATATTTGCTGAAAACAATTACGATTTAGTATATCTTCATACTTTTGCTGTATTGTTATTTAATGTAAGCACTCGGTACCTAGAGTGCTATATCACATCAAAAAACACTCAAAACAACGTAGGAATTTAGTATATTAACACCGACTACTGACAATAATTGAAACTTCGTTGGTCCAAACGTATCACTGGGAGAAACACGTTTCATATACCTATTGCACACCTAATTTTTATTGCGCCTATAGCCCTACTTGGCAGTGCGCTATATCGGCAAAAAGAGGCCATTAATAATAATAATAATAATATTTAATGCAGCCAAATAGCCATAATGCAGTATACATATATACACATTTTCACACTCACATACATAAATAAAATTTAGTCTTTGCAGAAAGAATTTAGGGATGTCCCTCTCTCGGTACACACCAGCACATAGTATCTTTCACACTGCTTTCCACACAATCTGCATAGGTATTCTGTGTCAGCCTTATGAAACTTCTCTGTCTTGCACACACGATGGTGGAAGCCATGAACTGCTAGTCTTGTCACTAGATGGCGAAGGTCATATTCTGCTCTCATCCATTCCTTGTTTATCATGGCATCTGTGGCATAAAACTCTTCCCATATGTCCTTTCCTTTGCCTTCCAGCTCTTTTAGTAAATCTGAGTATGATGATATACCGGGTAAAAGCATGTCGAGTCGAAGTTTTTCAATTAGAAAAGGTTCACTTGTCAGAATATAGACCTTTCGATTTGGAGTATATTTCGACAAGCATAATACTTTTTAAGAAAATTTCCTTTGACGTTCTCTAGGTCTTTCAGATTCGATTTGCCAAGGTGATCCCATATAATCTCTAAACCATACGTCAGTATGGGCAAAATTTTTAAGCGGAAGAGAGTCAAAACTGTGGTCAATGATAATCGTCTTAACCCTTTCAGCCCCAGTGATGCTAAATGGCATCATCTGTTTTTGGTATTATTTTAGTCATAGTGGCATTTCACTAAATCGCTATGAATGGTGTAATACTAATGGGTCAGCTCCCTACTGCCGATTTACTTTAGCTTCCTTGACTTTACATAGTGCTGCATCCTACTGGAAACAATAGCAGTTACTCCTGCAGTGTATGTTCTGAGTGCCTGGTGTCAGCTGGTGAAATAATTTGAATTATAAATGGTTAAATTTCTTATGCCGTTAATTGCCTTCGTTGCTGCTGCTGTTCGATCTTTGATGTGCATAATGTACGCAAATCCTTTGTTTTGAAAGGAAATTCCTAGGTATTTAAAATTTGTTTTAATTAAATATATATTTTCGATTGCAAAATGCACAATATAACGCTCAATTGTATAACGCCTCAGTACTCAAAAACAATAAATATAAAAAAATCAAGCAAAAAAATACAACTCTGTTGGGATTATAACCCCAGCCGACCGGTTGAGAGACCAACGCTGTAACCACAGACCAAATTATGTCCTCCCAAACTGAATGTTATCAATCGATTAAGATACCGTACAACGTCTTAGCCAATAATGGCTTTGAGTAAACGATTTCTTCACTGGTGTATATTTCAAACAAAGTTCATTTCATACACAGTTCCTATTATTTATATCTGTAGAATATATTGCATGCAACATACTCAAATTAGTGAAATATAGGTCAGAACGAGAGATCTGCTGCCATCTTGTCTGTAAACGAAATGGCTCAGTTTTTTAAAGACACTTCTGCACTATAATATTACAATATAGGCTACACTTTTAATTTTTCATTGCAATCGACCGATTAAGATACAACGTCTTAGCAAATAACAACTATGATTTATTACGTCCAGGATTTGTCACTGGAGTTTTACAAGTAGGTATTTCAATGACCAACAGAGTTCACTGTTATCAAGGGATTTGCGCTCCCGGCACACACATGGTAGGATAACATGTCACATGTTACACATCATATGCGACTACTGTAAGGCTCGTATAATATTTTACAAATTTCAATTTTTCCCCAGCGTTAACACCTTAAAAAAAACTCTCTTGATTTTTAAGCTATCCCAATGCAATTTTCCATGAGTGTGCAATTTAATCATATTTACAACATACACTGAAATGTCTGACATTACATCTGTCAAAGAAGTATTATTTCCAAATAATATATCTATGTATATAATCCTTATTTTCTTTTAATAAAAGGAAGGAAAGGAAGGAAGATTGTAGTTTTACGTGACCGTGAATCTTGTGATTATGAGCCACGGGACCTCCTTTTTACGTGGAATCCGAACCACAGGACATGGCATTTCACTTCGAAAATCTCACATGCATTGACCGGGAATCGAACCCGGACCGCCTTGGTGAGAGGCATACAGCTAGACCGCTGAGCCACCGCGCCCCCTCTTTTAATAAAAGGAGGAAGATAAATATAGAGGGGTGCAGAAAAATGCAGATACTCTTTGTTAGTTAATATCTTTGGAACAAAATGACGTACCGTTACAAATCTAGCGTGGTAGCGTAGTCCATTGTTTTCTCAACAGATGACGAAGGTCACATGAGTGGCACGACAATCTTGGCGCGTTTTCCAGCAGATGACAGTGCAACAATGAATGAAATCAGATTGTCGTTTGAGCAACGCAAGGCCGCGGGCCGTATTGAAGTGGTACTGGAAGTTCGAAAACATGATGGAGGAACAACGGCAATGGCGTAATGTGTGCGGAACTCAGCCACCAACACGTACAACAATGTATTGTATTAGAGATAAATTTGAAGCCGACGGTACTGTTCGGGATCTGCATAAGGAAAGGTCCAGACCTCCTGAAAATCCTCACGTTCACGTAGACAAACATGTAAATCTACCGGGCGCTAATGTGTAGTGTGGTCTGTCATCGCGCGGTTTGATTCGCCAATTCTTCTTTGAAGGTACCGTAACTGGTGAGGTGTATCTTCATATGCTGCAAACATCGATTTTACCTGCCATCAAATAGGTGTTTGGAAATGAAAGATTTTACCTACAACAAGATAGCGCTCCGCCTCACTACCACAGAGTTGTCAGAGCCTACTTGAACGAAAATCTACCTGGACGATGGATGTCGGGGAGGAGCTGTTGATACCCACCACGGTCTCTAGACCTTACATCTCTTGACTTCTACCTATGGAGAACCTTGAAAAATGCAGTTTATCGATAGAAGCCAGCTACACTGGACGAGCTACGAGAAACCTCAATGTATCCTGTGCGGCTAAAACACCGGCAACACTGACAGCCATAGTTCGGTCAGCTGTTCATTGGCATCGACGATATTTGGCTGCTAATGGGGTCACTTTGAACACATAAAATAACCTCCTCCCCCCCCCCCCCCCCCCCCCCCCCCCGTGCAAGAATTGTAAGGGTATGTCATTTTGTTTCTCAAAGGTA
The DNA here is from genome assembly GCA_946902985.2 of Meconema thalassinum. Lineage (NCBI taxonomy): Eukaryota > Metazoa > Arthropoda > Insecta > Orthoptera > Tettigoniidae > Meconema > Meconema thalassinum. Next base: position 280,616 of record CAMPQE020000310.1, on the reverse strand, counting down.
TTAACTATCAAAGAGTGGCTACATTTTTCTGGACCTCTCATATAGTTTTCAGTCCTATGGCAGAGATTTTAGTGTATGTTCTATAAGTAGGTGCATCACAGAAGAGGCAGCAAGAGCAGGAATGAAGATAAATTGTAACAAGACCAATGAAATGCGAGTAAACATCTTAATAAATACAAATAATAATAATGCTATTGGTTTTACGTCCCTTTTAACTACACTGGCTTTTAGAGACGCCGGGGTGCCGGAATTTTGCCCCGAAAGGGATCTTTAACGTGCCAGTAAATCTACGGACACGGCTCCCTCGCATTTGCGCACCCTCAAATGCCAGCTGACTGCGCCAGGATACGAACCTGCAACTTTGGGCCCAGCAAGCGAGAACGTTATCCCTGAGCCACGCAGCCAGCCTAATAAATACAAACCGCAAGTGCTAAATAAATGGAGAAGAAATTGAAACAGTGAGAGAGTTCCCATATCTTGATAGCATCATTGCAGAGGACGGTGGTGCTAGCGCAGATGCTAAGTGCTGCATCAAAAAAGCAAATTTTGCATTTGTTCAATTATACCAGCGGCGGCTGGTGGTCTTGGAGCTTGGGAGGGCACACAATATAAATTATCATGCACGGTAAAAATTACGATTTTACCATTTTATCTCCTGACAGACGTTGCTGCAGTTGTACCACTGATGTCATATACCGCAAATCAGGTGAGACTGTTCATGGAAAATGATCACTGTTGTGCTGTGTAGTTCATGACTGCATTACACTTACACATATTCAAAATGAAGTCAATTAAAGGATAGCACGAATACGTTTGTCTGCAAGAAAACTGTCTTCTGCAAATTATTATTCATATATTACCGCACTAGTTATTTACAAATTTAAAAAAATCTCACTTAAGTTGATGTCGAGTAGTAACATAGTTAGTCCTAAATACGAACACGGGGTCACTTCGTGGTTCCTGTACAGGTTTTCATTATTCACAAAAATAATCTACATACATCTTGTTCAATCAAATGTTGAGCTGTTGCTTTAAAGCCTAAACTACCCGGAAAGAAAAATCTATTCTTCTGTCTTTCAGTTGAACAAACTTGTCTATAACTTTTTTGTTAAAATCAGGAATGTCCATGACGAGATTCCGTTCAATTGAAAGCATTGCTAAAGCAGACAATCTATCCTGGAGCATTGTGTTGCGCAAAAACGTTTTTATGCGTTTCAGAATCGAGAAACATCTCTCTGCTTCCGATGTTGACATTGGTATGGTTACAAGTATTTTAAGAAGTTTAACTGTTTCTTCAGGAGTGTGTCAGGCCTCGGCAGCCGGCACAGTTCATATCCTCGCCGCTAGATGGGGGCTTCATTCATTCCATTCCTGACCCAGTCGGAGACTGGAAGCAGGCTGTGGATTTTCATTACAACTGTTTCTTCAAATAATCTAGCGAGATTCGCGTTCATTATGAACCCCAGGAATGAAATAGCTCCGGACACAGCTCTAAATTCCTCTCTCCTATAAATGAGTTCAAGTTCAGTTTTGAGCTGTTTCTCGTTCAGAAACGGGAAGGATTCAACTGCGATTCTTAAGTCTTTTGAAGGGAAAATGGCATTGTAATCTCGGAACTTTTCTACGATGAACAGGTTAGATGCGCTAAGATGCCCAGTGAAGGAGAATCGTTCCTTGGCTTGGCTGATGATGACATCGCAAACTTCCTTTGCTTCACGAACTCGATTGGGTGAACGGTCTTCATGCTTCCTCTTTCTGCTCACTCCATCGCCTTCGTTCACGTGCACCTCTTCTACATTTTCTCGGACCATTTGAACCTGTCTTTCGAAACGTTTCAGATCTTCCTGTACTTGCACTGGGTCGATAGATCGCTTCTGGAGTTGACAATACAAAATGTCGACATGTGGCATGATCTTATGAAAAAATGACAGCCAGAACACAAACGTACCGTCAAACAAGATGTACTTAAGCCTACTCGCCTGAGAAATAGTTGATGGTTGCCTGAACTCATTCCGATTTTCAATTTCCTCCATGCAAGCTATTAGATCAACCCTTTGTTCGTAAACTGTATTCACTCCCTTGAATTAAAATTCCACCTGGTTGGAGCTACTCTTGGAAGTCGCTGGCCTACGACTTCATCCAGTATCTTTGTTCTTTGTGGTGAATGGGGAAAAAAGTGCATATTCCTGACAGATTCAAAAAAAATATACGGACACTGCGGTTGGTGGAGGCTGCGTTGGACATTACTAAGTTAAGTTTATGTGCATGGCAATGAATATAAAATGCAAGAGGATATTGCTCTCTAACTCGGGCTTGTACACCTCGGTCGTTACCACTCATCACAGACGCTCCATCATAGCTCTGAGATATTAGCTTATGTGGAGAGTCCTTTAAATGAATGTAAATTTCCTTCAAAATACAAGAGGTGAGCGACTCTGCATTATGCACAAGAGGATTCAAAAAACGCCAAAATCTCTCCACGATCTTGCCACTTATCACGTACCGATAAAGGAGCACCATTTGAAATGTGTTGGAAACGTCACTTGTCTCATCTGCTATAATAGCTACATAATCGGCATTTCTTATCTCTTCAGATATGTGGTCATGGCATACTTGAAGCATGCAATCTAGTAACTCATTCTGGACAGTTTTGGAAGTTCCCTTAAAAGCACTTGCTTTTTCTAAGTGAGTCTTCAATGATTCATTAAGCTCTGCACTAAAATTCAGAAGTCCATGAAAAATTCCAGGGTTAGATGACGTCACTGATTCATCATGCCCACGGAGAGCAAGTTCATAAGCCCCACAGAATCGGACACAGTTAATAAGAAGAGATAGCACATCTGTTTTCTCTTGCCTTTTCATTGTGAAGCTGAACTTGAAGCCTGTAAGTATTGCTCAGTTGATTTTAAATGTTTGCTTTCCCAAGCACAGCAAGATTCATTACGTTGTCCTTAAGGTCGGCAGAACACTCGTGTTTTCGTAATTTGTCCACTAAGTGTTTCAAATCTGTCACACCATTTTTAGTCCAAGAGGATTCCCCTCCAAATAACAAACAGGGAAAGCAAAAGAACGAATCTCTAACTTCACAACCACATAGCCAATCATTTTTGTTGTACGATTCAGGACTGAACTTCCTCACTCTCTCCCGCCGTTTATCTTTGCATAATTGTTCTACTTTCAGAACTGGCGTTGGTCTTCCTAATTCCTTAATCTTTATTTTATCTTCGAGTGAATGAGAAGAAAATGGCACTTTTATTAAATAATCCACCGTATTCATTGCTAAATGTACTCCTATTTCAACGCTTAGCGTCACAAATGTTTGTGGACAATGTTACCAAATTCAACTTACACAGAATCGCTACTCGCTAGCACGCTAGGTGTTTGTCAATAACCATTAAATTTTGTCTCATTAAAGAAAATGTTATGTTCTACATTTAATATAATTTAAATATCCCTCTAAATCGCTATTTAATTCCAAATGTATAATAGCCTATCACTAAGACATTTGCCAAAAACTCTAGGCCTAGGTGAAAAACAAAATTATTTAATTGGTAACGCTTGTCACAGAATTCCTAAAGAGACCTCTTTACGTAACCTTGGGGTAATGACAACAGGGTGGTGTCCAGTTTGCCTCCGATAACTACTGCTATCTAGTGGTCGTCTTGCGAATCATTTCAAACAGCATCGTCAGAATGGGGAGGTAAGGGGCAGGGTACGGCCATAGATGATGTAAGTTCGAGGCAAACGTAGCAGTTCAGCATTCCAAAGTTCTCTCCAGAGCCCATACAACTGCTCCATTTGTTATTCTTCCTTGTAACCATGGGCTCTCAATATCTGGGCCCATAGCCGACGTTAGAACAGCGTCTGCGCGCACGCGCAATAGACCCGTCCTTGTTCGTAGTTGAATGGAGTCTTGGGCCCAGTAAGGCCTGGGCCCCGAGTAGCCCGCAGCAAGGCGAATTACGTGACAAGTTATGTGGCGCGTTATTCAAACACGCTGGTGTATTTTCATAGTGAGGAGCGCACATCTCGGCCAGTATTTCGAGCGTTAAGGCTTAAAAAATGAATTACTGATGTAGGTTCATGAGAAGGGGGGGGTCCTGGCCCACTGGCCCGTTAGAGCCAGCCGCCCCTGAATTATACCCGGTTTGGAAAGCTCGCGACATCTCGACCAGGACGAAACTACGAATCATTCGTAGTAATGGCAAAGCAGTTCTCCTGTATGGAAGTGAAACTTGGAAAGTTACAACGCAGATCACCAAGAGTCTCCAAGTCTTCACAAACCGTTGCCTCAGGAGGATTCTACACATCTATTGGCCAGAAACCATTTCAAATGAGGAACTTCTGAACACAGCAAACGAAAGGCAAATACATCTAGAAATAATACGTAGAAAATGGAGTTGGATAGGCCATTGTCTGAGAAAGCAGGACGCCATTGAAAAAGGGCACCCGAGGAAGGGGTAGGCCAAGAAATACCTGGAGAAAGAGTGATGATGAGGAGAGGAAGGCGACTCACAAATCCTGGGCAGACCTGCAGAGGCTGGCTGGGAGAAGAAATTAGTAGAGGAATTTTGTTGCAGCCCTTTGCTCCGAGAGGGGACATAGGAAATAAGTAGTATAAGTAGGTCTCACAGGGAACATAAATCAAGAATCATAAAAATAATTAGATAATTGGATTAGTTGTGATGAAAACGCTAACCGAATGTAAAAATTACACCATAAGTATAAAACATGTTCTGATTACTTAAGGTTAAATTTTCATTCAATTTGAGAATGTTTTGATATTATGGAAGTATCTGACATTAAAACTGCAAATTTTCATGTAGATAGGATCTATGGTTGCTGAATTAACAACTAAAGAATGTCACTAAATTTATACGAATGAATGGTGTACCTCCCCCTTTAATGCACAAGGGACGTGGTGGCGCAGCGGTTAAGCTGTTGGCCTCTCACCAAGGTAGACCGGGTTCGATTTCCGATCAATGCATGTGGGATTTTCGAAGTGAAATGCCATGTCCTGTGGTTCGGATTCCACATAAAAAGGAGGTTCCATGGCTCATAATCACATGATTAACAGTAGTGGAGTTGTGATGCTTCTAGGCCACCCGGCGTTGTTCGGGCGGCGTTCATATTAAATATATAATTAATATCTGGCCAACCCATGGTCCGATTTTGATAAATGAGGTGTCGTTGGACTCGGGCTGACGGGGGCTTCGCTATGGACCACTCGTTATATTTTTGACAATTTTTTTGAAAATTTTTGTTTTCGAAAGTAGGTGATAGTTTGATAACCAAACATGGTAGAACGTTGTGCCGTGGTTCAAACGAAAGGTCGCTATGTCCTATATTTTCTGTAATAAAACTTTTTTATTTTTTATGTTTTTTGAAAATACTCGAATTTTGAAAATCCTATATTCTGGAAACTAAGAATTTTACAAAAAAAATTGTTTGACATAAATGGAAGTTCCCTACGCCCTCTACCACAAAAATAAATTTAACGTCTCTAGGATAAAAACCTGACAGTAGTGGGATGATGAGAGAGCTGCTTCCAAAAGCAAGTTGTGAGCCCCTGCGACCTTGGAATGGAAGGAGTCATGCTAGGAGGGCGTGCTTGGATTCGTTTTTTCGTCTCGTTGTGCTCTTTCCGGGAATGCAGGTGTCGAAAAGGTGAAAATCTGGAAACATGGTTTTTTTTTGGGGGGGGGGGGTAAAACCGTGATTTTAAACTTTTTGTTATATCTCTCGAACCAATTATGCAAGACGCGTGTACGACGGGTCCAAGGACTCGAGGTGACGTCCTCATTGCTATGGACCACTCGTTATAATTTTCTTAAAAATTTGGAAACTCGATTTTGGGGTAAACAAGTGTTTTTTGTGATTTTTGCCGATATCACACGAACCAATAAGCCTAGAGACGTGTATGAGGTGTTATTTTTTTCGTCGTGTTGTCCTCTAGCCGAGGATGTTAGTGTTGAGCAGGAATGAAAAACCATTTTGAGGTAAAACCGTGATTTTAGACTTTATGCTCTATGTCGCAAACCAATAACGCTAGAGACATGTACGAGGTGTCCTAGGACTCGGGCTAACGCCCCCTTTTTGAAACTATGTTTGAAATTTTGACAAAGGGCCTAACGACACTTTTGTTGAAAAAAAATATCTTTACCTGTTTACAATGTTCATGAAGCGTGGTGGTTGAGAGAGACGATACTGCTGGGTGTGTGTTTCAACGAACCTGTCGCTAACCACAATGCCCATGCTTAATAGAACAATCGATATTTCGGCGGGTCGGTTTATGACAGAGCGAGGGTTCGTTTTTTCTGATATTTTACCCCGAAGAGAGTCTTTAACGTGTAAACGGTGATGAGAACTTGGTTCTATGTTGGTCGAAGCGAGTACAGAAAACAAACTTGCAGAAGAGCAGACTAGCAGGAGGTGAATGTCATTTGAGCTTATTGGAATGCGCTGATCTGACTTGACAACAGGTGCAATGGAAAATGACAAAGACGCTTTAAGGTTAAATAATCTGATAATCGTGGGGGCAGGGAAGAGCGAAATGCATGTGAACACGTGTGAGATGACATGTACGCCAAACAAGTTACATCCTGTTTGCTTCGTACGTGACAAAAAGCAAGTTCATGTGAAATTTGACCTGGCACAGGTGTTCACCTGGGACGTTAGCTGTCCACGTGCATGATAACAGAATGTTCAAAGCGTGGGGGGAAAAATGATTATACATGCAACGTAGCATATATAAAGACATGTCGTTATCATTTCCTCTCTCACTTAGGTGACTACCTTTGAACACACTGCGTTGCGTAAAACACTGGGTCTTGTTTAACAGTTTTGGTGTTGGTGGAAAGTATCTAACCTTGTTGTGGGGTAGGTATTTATTTATATATTTATTCATTTATATATTTATATATTTATTGATTTATATATATTTACAAGCAATTATTTATTGATTAGGTAATTAATGATTTTATTTATTTATTTGTTTGCAGATAACCGGTATACCTTACATGTCTGAGAGAGAAGAAACCCTTGCACTTTTGAGCCCACTAGAAGGAAACAGCAACAAGCCACTGCAAGTGAAGGTGAGATTATTTTTTAAACTAACTTGTTTTATTTTTTTGTTTCATATTTTATTTTATGAAATGCATGTATTGACCTAAATTTAGGTATTTATAGCGGTTTATTTTATTTATTTTTAGAAACTAGAAAAGAAAAGCCTTACCGCCGTAGCAGTTGCTGAAAACCCGAGACGCAGTAGAGCGAAACCATTGTTTCCAGGCAGTGAACTATTTAAAACTCAGGTGAGCCGAACTTAAAATGCTATTGCATTTTACCACAACTGAAAAAAAAACTCTTACACAAAAAAATGCATTACCTGTACATGACTGGGACAATGATTGCTTTCTTGATTAATGGCTATGTTGTTGTTGACTGGGAAAAGTACAAGGCCATGTTGGATTTTCTAAAAACAAAAATTTAAATTTAATTTATGGGTGGTTCCCTATGGACTCAACAAATATCCACAGGTTTGAACATGACAATGTGAACAAAATGACATGACATTAATTTTTGTTTATATATTGGTTAAAGGGGGGATGTAAATGACTGTAGCTTTATAAAAAGAAAATAAGTACATGGGTTACTGTTAATGCCAACATACAGTTTAATTTTAATGGTGTTTTGATATATCAATGCCAATTAACGTTAACGTTTTATTTACAAGTATTGATTGATTGATTGATTGAGTGATGGGTTATTTTGTTTGCTTTTAGGTGTCGTCATGTGCCATTAACGTAATGAACAGACAGTGAACAAGCATGCATTATGCTTTAAAGTACTCTATGCTCTTGTGCAACGTTAATAACTTACAATAAGAAAAAAAGTTTTATTATAACACATGGCGTTAGTACCAAATACGACAAGGGAGCAAGTTTGTTTACCACGTGGGTTAAATTTAAAATCAGAACCTGATCGTTGATTAACATTTGAATCCTGGCCTGTAGGCTTTTTGTCAACACATAAACTTGCAAAAGCCGTTTTTTTTTTTACTTGAACCGAGAAGATGTGGTGCGCTGTGTGTTTTGTCGTATTGAACTTTCACACTGGGAAGAAGGGGATGATCCCTTTAGAGACAATTTGCGATGGTCTCCTTGTTGTCCTTACATGCTTGGAAAACAAGTGGGTAACCTACCAGTGTATCCACTTTACCGAACCACAAGGCCATTGGCCGCTACTTACGTTGCTGAATCACAAATGACTAATAATAATAATTATGTATTGCAAGCCAACAACGGTAGTGTCGATATATGTGGTCCATATGCCATAGACAGTGTTGAATTGGCGTGTGCTTTTGAAAAATTGGGAGTTTGCAAGACTAAAGCACTAGCACACCCAGAGTACAGCTCTGTTGAAAAACGTTTAGAATCTTATAAAAATGTTTGGCCATTAATATTAAAACACCTTACCAAACAGCTAAGTGAAGCTGGATTTTTTTATACTGGTGAAGGGGATAAAACAATATGTTTTATTGTGGATTTGCTTTAAAGGATTGGCAAATGACTGATGACCATTTTGTGCAACACGCTCGTTGGTTACCTAACTGTAAATACAGGGTGTTGCTTAAAGGTCAGGAATTTGTGAACACTATTCGTAAGGAAAACGTGATTGCAGCACAAGACATAAAAGTGCCTTTAGAGTTAGAACACGCGGAGCAAATATATAAGGCTGAAAGAAAAGACTTGTCTTACGAACAGATACAAAAGTGTGGCCAACAATTATGTAAAATTTGTTATCAAGATGAACTAGGTGTTGTATTTTTGCCTTGTGGACACATGATAGCATGTGTCAAGTGTGCATTAGAACTTAACACTTGTGCTATATGCAGAAAAGTAGTATCTGCTACAGTTAGGGCATTTCTTGCATAAATAGTATAATTTATTCGCCATGCATAGTGCAAAATCCCTAATTGCACAATATTATTAAAGCTGTTTTAGAGTGTAATAGATATGCTTTTGTTTAGTTCATAGACTACTACAATGAATGTTTTGAATGCTGTGGGACAATCATGTGGCTTAGAGACAAAGAAGCTCAGCGAATTGCCAACGCATATTCCATTCCGCATTAACAAGATTCGGAAATTGAAAACAGCATATGGTGATCGTGTACTTTGTGTATGTGAAACCTTTGAGACATTTCTGCCTATACGGTTTAATGATATGTCGGAGAGTGTTTTTGATGAAGTCAATAATGCTATGGAACCTGTACAATTAATTTATGAAGGTTTTAAAAACAATAGGTGCATGGTTCGTTTTAATTAAATAAAAAACAAATGTCAAATAATAATAATGGAAGATATAAGTGATGACAATGGACTGAAAGAAAAATATGTGTATAGAATAATAATGTTTTAGTGTTTAGTATTGTCTTAAAAAATATTATCATGAAACCAAAAACATGTATATAAAGTTTGTAAATAAATGCAAAATGATGTTACAATGCTGTTTTATTTTATACAAAGTTAGTATATTTAACATTGCAGAGTATACATGATTATGACAATAAATGTACACTGAATACAAGCCTTTCTCTCTTTACAATAGTCTGTTATAGTATTAAACACAAGGCTTGTTGTAGATCATTTTAAAGCAATGTCCATTCACTGTTGTTTTCGAAAACTGGGGAAGCCGCAATGGTTGTATAGGCATAAAAACCTTATTGTTATTACTATTTAGTCATTTTGATCCTCTTGCATATCAAGAGCAGATGACCCAGTTGTTCCACTATTTAAAACGGCAACAACAACACTACCTCTTGCATAGTTTGTGATGTTGATGGCTCTTGCGACGTGGAAGATGGATTAAACATAACTTTTAGAACAGGGGTTAAACGTTGCTCATTAAACAATCCACTATTTTGAGTAGCAATATGGTTTTCTTGATTTTTTGTCGACGGCAACTGTGTTTCATGCAGTACACTACATTGACGATCACTGACACTTAAAACCTCACTATTTTTAGCCGATTTTCAATTTTGAAAAAAAAAAAAATAGGCTTATGAGATCACCTTTTGTCCGTGTGTGTGTGCGTGCGTGTGTGTGTGTGTGTGTGTGTCCCTAATAAAATCTAAACGGCTGGGGCGATTTCAATGAAACTCGGTAAGTTCATAGCACTATTCCCAGCGACCTCGACCGTGCCCTTCAAATTTTGTTACTTCTCACCAATCCAACATGGCGGCTGTGCGAAATATTTAACTAGCATTCAATATCTCCGAAACTATTACCGATATCGCCCTGAAATTGTGTACGGTGATAAAGGGCACTACTAGAAGGTCACCTATGAGACTTTCAAAAACCTGGTGACTACAAAACCAACATGGCGGTCAAGCGAAGTTGAGACATTTAAATAGACTTTTCTCGCGATTTAACTATCCAAACGTAATGAAACTTGGTACAGCAAATGTTTATACACATTGTAATGCACTGGAGTCTAATTTAGTTCAATTATTTACATAACCTCAAAATGGCGGCTGTGCGAAATATTTCACTGACATTCTATATCTCCGAAACTGTTACAGATATCACCCTGCAATTTTGTACGGTGATGAAGGGCACTGATACAAGTTTACCTATGTATATTTTATAAACCTGTAAAGTACAAAACGAACATGGCGACCAAGCGAATTTGAAATATTTTAATATACTTTTCTCGTGATTTAACTCTCTGAGCGCAGTGAAATGTGGTACAGTAAATGATTTTGCAGATTGTAATGCACTGCCATCTAATTTAATTCAATTGTTTATATAAAATCAAGATGGCGGCGGTGCGAAATTTTAAAATTAAGTTTTTATTTCTTGTGTCGTAATCATGCGATCGAAGTGAAAGTTTGAATAATGAACCTAGGCAATAATTGTCCTTGAATGGTACGTAACTCTATGGCCTATACATATAATAATCCTAAATGGCGAGCTTCCGAAATATTTAGACGGTTCTCAATATCTTTGAATCTTTTACAGCAACCAAACTGATTTTTTTATGTTCATAGAGACTATGAACATATGTTCACCTATAGGACTTTCAGTAACCTGGTGAGCACAAATCCAACATGGCGTCGACGCGAAGTATAAATATTTAAATGGACGTTTCTCGCGAATTAACTATCCGAGTGCCGTGAAACGTTGCACATTAAATGCTTATACAAATGTTGATCCACTGGCATCTAATTTATTTCAATTGTTTGCATAATCACAAGATGGCTGCTGTGCGTAATTTTAAAATCTCGTTTTTACTTCTTGTGTTCTAATCATGCGATTGAAGTTTGAATACCACCCGTACACAATAATCTTAATGTAATTGTACAAAAATAAAAATCCAACCTGGCGACCATCTGAAATATTTAGACGGTTCTCAATATCTACGAATCTGTAACAGCAATTAAACTGAAATTTTGTATGTTGATATAGGCAATTAACATCAGCAGGATATATGAAAATAGGCTGTATAGTTCTTCACGAAACTACTTGTTACTTTGTAGGTCACCACGACAATGTTTGGAACGTTGCTTTGAACAACGCCAAATAACAGTTCCATTTTTATTGGTTCGTTTCACAATATATGAATATCCTTTATAGTATGCGTAAGGCTTACCATACCTAGTCATTGATACTTTCATGTCAACTGTCAAGCATAGACTAAGCTCTAGTAAAGTCAACTTGGTAATAAGAATAATAGTTTAATGTGAGAGCAAATATGGGTCCAAAGAGTTCAGGTAAAAGTGGAAGCAAATAAGCAAATATAAGAACCAAGATTGGGGGTAAAAGTGGTTGCAAAGTGGTAGACCCATTACACAATAATTTCAGCACGTCGAAGCTCTTGTTCAATTTCTTTGATTTCCCAATCGTGACCGGTATGCCCAGCTTGTTGTAAAGCATGCAAGTGTCGATTAGCTTACTGGGTTTGTTCCAGTATACAAATTTAACAAATGAAGTTTTAGGTGTAAACAAAGCATTGCCATTATCATCATCATTATTATCATCATCATGATCATTATTATCATTATCATTATGACCATCATCACTATTGCTATATAGTCATTTTTGATCCTCTTGCAATACCACTTTATTTATAGTCTGTGTCGACTTTGATAGTGTTGAAGGTTTCTTGTACGTTGACAACTGTCCTAACATGACTTTTTGAGGACATGATAAGTCCTTTTGAACAAACACTGGATTATCTTTAGCCGCAATATCGTTTTCTTGAACTTGCTTTATAGCATTTTGAAAATTGTTTGTAAACAGCAACCTTGGTTCGTTTAGAGCACTACATTGATGAACACTCACACTTGAAACCTTTCCATTTTTACTTTATTAGATTTGAGTGGTGTGTATAAAACATTGGGTGAATGGTGCGATGTGTCATCGGCAACATTGGCTAGGTGCATGCAGATGGTTGTACAGTAGTTCTCTCACTTCCCACGTTAACGAGCGGCGACTCAAACGTTAGCCAGTAGCACGCGCCGACAATAACCATTGTTGACCAATAGCTGATGGTTCTTGACCAATAGCATGCTTGCTCTATCTCTCCATGTGGACTCTAGAGTCCGGTCCTGGCTGCCGGTTCGCTAGTCAGGTGTCCAGTGTTTCACAGTTGCAAGCAGTTCTGTCCAGTATAGCTGCTTGCTCTTTCACTCCACAAGGTCTCCAGAGCCCTGTATTGGCTGCCGGCTCGCTTGTCAGATCTCCAGTGTTTCACAGTTGCACGCATTTCTGCCCAGTCTTGCTGCTTACTCTCAGAGACAACGCTATACCTCGAGCTGGAAAATCCTTGGCTCCACACAGTTATGGAATGTAAACATGGCAGCCCAGCTAGGCTTCAAAAGCGAGCCAGTTGTTAATGAGGAAAGTGAAAGATCTAAAGGCTATTCGCCGAGTCAAGACAGTGCCCCTGGCTACCCGGATAGGGAAACACGCCCAGTTCACGTCATCGGCTCTGCCGGACAGGGGTAGCCAAGAACCGAGATCATTAGTCATGCCGTAGCCCAAGAAAAGACGAGACTTGCTGCACTTAGTGCTGGGATGCACTGTATATTGTTGCCTTTGATAAGCAGTTAAGAACGAATTAATTAATTAATTAATTAAATGCATAAACGAACAATAAATAAACCGCGCTGTAGCATGTAACCGATAAGTCAGCCCGCTTCACATGTAGGCTATACACAGCACTGAAGTTGGCGTACGTTCAACGGGCACAGCTCTATGCACCCCTTGCGGGAAGCTCTGCAATCACGTGTACAACTGTGTTTACTTCCACTATCTCGACTCGGCGAACAGTCTTAATACCAATAAGTGTCATATAGCGTGGAGTCTGTGTGAACCCGCTGTGGGCAGTCGAACGTAGCCAGTGTGATAGTGTCACAGTGTAATGGAGCAAAAATTAATCATCAAATTCTGCAACAAATTTCGGAAAACGGTCATGGGGACGCATGACTTGTGGTGTGGTGGAGCGGAAGCTGTGATCAGAAAACGACTCATCGAAACTCTTTTGCGGCGGGGAGGAAACAGTGAGGATGTGCCAATAAGCGTAACCCCCAGACGCGAGCCTGACACGAGATCAGCGAAGACTAATAAAGCCGTACGATTGACGGACATGGCTGTCCAAAAACGTGTCCCAGTGATTTTATAGCTTGCCACGGTGGGTGAGTGGATTGCAGGTTCGCCCCTGACCGTGGTAAGTGATTTTTGAAAGGCGGCAAAAATACGATACGCATGTCATACGATGTTGGCATGTCAAAGAACCCATTTGAATTCAGTAGGCCGAGTTCATAATGGCAAAATTAATCTCGGGAGTTTCCGCCAGCACAAAGTTCCTAATTTCTCTACTAGAAAGCGCTATTGTGTTCAAGGAGATTAGATATCTAACATCTAACCTCCTTGACTTTCATAGTCAAGGAACTACGAAATTCGACATGCAAGCTACCCTCTGGGTGTCAAATAGCAAAGCTTGCACCAGGCACCCGAGGCCATACGATATTATTAGTGATTTTATGATCGATTCCTAAAGAGGTCTTTGCTGACAGCTTCCAGAAACGTTATGAACGTCCCCAAAAATGTGTTGAGAGGGACAACAATATTTATTTTTATTTTTAATCTTCTCTCCTGCTTGATTTCGGATGCCAATCACCGAACGTTTTATTCACTCAACGTGTGTTTTCCACTCAGCAATGTTCACGAAAGTGATCGTATGGCATTAATTTAAAGTGATCGATTTGAAGGAAACAATAATTTTGATGTTCTGTAGATAGGAACTGGGATGATCCACACCTCCGAATACTGTCATACTAGCACAAGGTCTCCTCTCCTCTTCTCTTTGATTATACGTGTTTGAAAACCATTTATATGTAGTTTTTTTTGTTGGTTCTTTAAGGGCTTTGTGACATCGTAGTAATGTAGGCCGTGAACTTGGGCGTGTGTGTATAAGTTGTCTGATAACCTGTGTATCTGTGATGTTTGTATTAGTATATGCATTTGTAATTGAGGTAGGTTTTGTGCAGGAGTAGCCGTGGCCTTACGTTAGGTACCATCCCGGCAATTGGCTGGAGAAGAAGTGGGGAAACCACGGTAAACCACTTCCAGGATGGTAGTGGTAGGAATCGAAACCGGCTCTTCTCAGTTTTGCCTCACGGGGATGAATGTACCCTTTTCTAGCCCACAGACCAGAATTTAAAAAAAATATATTGGCAGAGTCGGGAATCGAACCAGGGCCTCCTCAGGATGGCCGCTGTCAATGCCAAGATTGTAACCTCGGATCACCGGAATTTCAGCTCCCCGCTGCAGTCATGAAGTGTGGCTTAACACGCTCGGCTACTTACAGGTATCCTCGGCGTGCTGCCAATGAGCCGGTCGTCCTGGGTTGGGGATCTCCCACGTGATGTTCCCAAACAACATGTCGGCCGCAGGATCGTCAGTGAAGCTGTACGTGAAGTTCATAGAGACCTCGAGACGTGCCGGGGACATGGAGAACTCTGTTCGCATACAGCGGTACGACAAGGCCTCCTCCGAGCTGGCGTAGTACTGCACAATGTACCATCGTCCCAATAGCTGCAAACAAACAATGAAAACGAAAATTATGCTCATCAGTCGGGCAGTGACGTAACTAGGATTGCTTCTGGAGGGGGATGAGCGGAGTCAAATCTGAACTAATTGCGTTTTTGGTTTTGTATTTACTTTCTGCTTTTGCTTTTGAATTCTGCTTTTTGCTTTGTGTTTTCTGATTTTACTTTTGAATGTTGCTTTTTGCTTTGTGTTTTCTGCTTTTGTTTGAATTTTGATTTTTGATTTGTGTTTTCTGCTTTTGCTTTTGAATTATGCGTTTTGCTTTGTGTTTTTTTGTTTTGTTTTTGTTTGTTTTCTGCTTTTCTTTTTGTTTTTTCTTTATTTTGCTTTTTGTCTGGGCGAGGTGCTCGTGCCACCTCCCCAGTTGTATCCCCCAACCCGATGTTTCAAACTCCAGGAGACTGCCCTGGAGGCGGTGAAGGTGAGATCCCTCGCTGATTCTGAGAGAAAAGCAAACCCTGGAAGGTAAACTGAAATATATATACTGTTCTGACTCAGTGAGGAAAGCAATGGCAAACTACTTCACTCCTCTTCTTGCCTAGAACGCCTCGAAATGGTGCTGCCTTGGGTTTTTGTGGGTATCTACTCACATAACGTAACGGCGGTACTTTTTGAGGATCCAACCAGGCTTCGGGCTGGCTACCTAACAGATATATATATATATATATATATTATTTATAATTTATAGAAAGAATCCATATTTCAAGTTCCTTAAACTGAGACATCGTCCATCAAGCAAGATAATGACTAAGGCTTTCCTCCCGAGTCCAGAAAGTTGCGTGGTCTGAAGCAAGAGAAATATTAAACTAATTGTATTTTCTTTGATGTGAGTTAAAATCCCAAATCCTACATTTTCAGATCATTTGTATTCATCAATACCTTGTATAATGGTGTGTATTGTTCGTCTGGTGATTGCGAAAATGAATTTTGGAATTATTTGAAATTATTATAAGACGCCAAGCTTTACCTGGTGTGATTGTAGAAAGAAACGAGGAAAGCCATGTACAGGTTGGTAACTCTCAGCGCCGTAGTTCGAACCTTGGATCTCCAATTGAGCAACCACCCAGTTTAGTCGTGGAGCGTGACTAAACTTGTTCAGCGATGCTGGTGAGCGAATGTCCACACAGCTACTGCACTATTGTGCATACGTTTTTGTTTTGTACTGCATGATGCCATGGTCCAATGCAGCAGTCTCCTAGGTGTTCTGCTCGTCAGCAATGATATCAAGAGGGAGCACGAGTTACGCCTTAGGATATGGCCCAGAGATATAGTCGAGAGCTTGTGTTTGAATTACCACCACAGCTATTTGGGGCTCATTACCTTCAGCCAAGTTTCTCCCTCCAGATTAACTCAATCAGTACAGGAATAAGGCAGATCCACGTCAGTTCATAATTCATACAGCATTACGGACCTTGAGGTAAAGTCTATCGTTTCCACGCATTACAGTAGACGGAAGTACGGCAGATTACTAATGTTACTAGATACCGTTCATGAACTGTCGAGAATGCGGTGTATTAAAATATTTGATAGCTTTCAATGCGACTCTTAATATACTATAGAAATGATGCAATTATTTACATTAAAAAATATGCTTTTTGTAATATTCAAACAAGTTTTATCGACTACTATAGCTCAGTGCTTTCAGACGTTGGTCACCGCTGCCTCTATCCACGAACTTAGAAGAAGACAAGTCGGTTGTAATCCCATCGCAGGCCACCCTTGAAACAGCTTTGTGTGGCCTTTGAATTTTTTCATTTCTATTAACCCTCAACTTGTGAGTTGCGGTTTCACAGTTCTGCCACGGTGGGTGAGTGGTTATAGTGTCGGTGTTCTTTTAGTTGTAACTACACATTATCTGGAACACTTTATTGAGATTCAAAGATTTCTAACCAACTTTTATTCACAAACAAATATGATGATGATGATGATAATTGTTGTTTTAAGGGGCCTAACATCTAGGTTATCGGCCCAAACAAATATGCTAACACCAATTCACAGAATAGTAAAACCAAAGAGTTTTGTACATAGGAACGAAACGTTACCAACCTTAACATTTACAATTTTCTCAACATACTCCCACCTAATTTACAATTTTCTCAAAATTGGAAATTATCAAAGTGTCAAACAGGTGTACAATGTATGTCAACTGAATTCCTTCTCCTCTGTAACATGAAATCAAAGATCTAGTCTTTTAGGAGGGGCCACTTTTCTTCCTGCTCTTGTCCTCAATTCTTCAGGGGATTTGGACACATCCTTGTCATCATCGTCCATGAAGTGGGTTTTTTCTTGGTAACTCTCGGTGCAGGACTGGACCTCCAAGGGGTAGACTCTCTGTATAGGACGTACAACAGTACCACTGCTAGTCTTTAGTTGAACCACCCGGACTCTTCCATCTCGCCCTGGAATGAGCTGCTCAATTCTTGCCAAAGGCCAATCTATTCTCTTCCGATTGTCCGATCCTATTATAACCACCTCTCCAATTATAGGCTTTCTAGTTTCGCGCCGCTTGGTCCAGGTTAACTGCCCCAGATATTCTGATCGGAAGCGTCTTCTTAGCTCTTCTCTCAGTCTTTGCAGATACCGAATTTTCCGAGTGATGCTTGCTGACTCAATGCAGTCCAGGTCAGGAACTCATGTCTCTCGTACTTCTTGCAGTAGCATGGATGGGGTCAATGGAATAGGATCTCTATTATCTTCTGCCGTATAAGTCAATGGTCTTGCATTAATCACTGCTTCACAGTCAATAAGTATGGTCTGAAGCTCATCCCAAGACAATGAAGCCTTCCCCAATGTCTTCCGTAAAATTTGCTTCACCAGGCTCACCAATCGTTCCCAGAAGCCTCCCCACCACGACGCCGTAGGCGGATTGAACCTCCAAATTATGCGTTCTCCAGTGCTGTAGGTAACGATTTTCTCCCAGTCTAACCTTTCAAGAGCATTACACGTTCCTCGAAAATTTGTTCCATTATCACAGATGATCACTTTAGGTCGACCACGTCGTGCGATAAAACGCCTCAGTGCTCTTATGAATGCTTCAGTTGACAGAGACGGAACTAGTTCCAGATGTACAGCTCGGTAGCAAGCACAAGTGAATAGAGCAACCCATGTTTTCGATGAATCACGAATATACAAGGGTCCTGCCAAATCTATTCCAATGACTTCGAATATGGCCGCATCGTTAACTCGAAGATCTGGCAAAGGAGGAGACTGAGTGTCTAAGTTTTTTGCTTGAAAACGTCGGCAAACAACACATCTCTTGACTGTTCCCTTCGCCAACTGGCGTCCTTTAAGGATCCAGAATCTCTCGCGTAACAAACCTAGGAGAGTTGCTGGGCCGGGGTGATTGTTTTTACAATGCACTTCTTCTGCATACCTCTTGACCAACGGATGTTCGGAAGGTAGCACGGCTGGTAGTTTGAACGGACCCTTATCCACACGTTCGACTATCCGTGTCTTGAGTCTAATTATGCCCTTTTGATCTTGGAATACTTCAAAGCTCTTAAGTCTCTGATCGTCTGGGAATTCGAAGGACTCTTTTTGAATGAACAAAACAATTTTGTCTTCGGCTGTAGCCACCTCATTTGTCGATAACGGACCACTTCTTTTAACTTCATTGCGTCGACAGTTGTTGAGAAATCTGTAGATCCATCCCACCATCCGCACAATTTGTTCATATTTACTGAACCGGTGATACAGCCATGTCGTATTATGAGTGATGGCAATAAGGTTATGTTCGTTTACCACTTCATAGCGTATAGAAGATTCAGGCCAGTTTTCTTCTCCTTCAACAAGCCACTTAGGCCCTTCCCACCATTTGGATTCGATTAGTTGTGCGACAGTACATCCTCTTGAGGGTAGGTCTGCGGGGTTCAAATCCCCTGATATGTGTCTCCAGCTTCGTGCATCAGTGAGCTCCCTTATCTCCTTCACTCGGTTCCTAACAAATACTGTCTTGTCTCCGTTGCCAAGAATCCAGGCTAGTACAGTACTTGAGTCGGTCCAACAATAAACAGCTACTTCTTTCCAACCTAGACTTTCTTGAACTGATTTCAGCAGACGCGCTCCAATAAGAGTTCCTAATAATTCCACTTGAGGGATGGTCAGGGGCTTAAGCGGTGTTACTCTTGCTTTAGCTACTGCTAACCGAAGATGTGCCTCTCCCTGATAACTGCTCCTGATAAAGACAACAGCTGCATATGCGTTTTGACTCCCATCACAAAATACGTGTAGTGAGATGTCCTCCTCATTGCCAAGGTGACGTATCGCCTCAATTTCTCTTAAGTGAGGCAAGTCCTTTAGCCACTTCTCCAACCGCCGTCGAGTATCTTTGTCGATAGGCTCGTCCCATCCCAACTTTCTGGTCCATAACTCTTGAATTAACAGTTTCAGCCTAATCGTTACTGGAATGGTTAGTCCAATCGGATCGAAAATGCGGTGGATTATTGAAAGAATAGTCCTCTTCGTCAAATCTCCTATTTCACACGATCTCTCCCACCAATCCATATTGATCTTCAGAGTATCGTCTTGGCGATTCCACCTAATGCCAAGCAGTGAAGACTCCTGAGAAGATCCGTCTCCGGTTGACTCCCATCCCCGAAGGTCGAACCCGGCCCTCGCCATGATAGTCCTTGAAAGGTAAACGAATTCCTCAACTTCTTCTGCTCGATCGAGGCTTGTCACCAGATTGTCAACATAAAAATTGTTCTTCAATGATGATGCAATTTTAGCCTCCTTTGGATCAGTTGATTCCATATATTTTTCCAGGTGGTAGCCAATTACTGCTCCAAGAAGAAACGGGCTACTGGTAACACCGAACACCACTCTGGCATGACGAAGGACTTGTAGGTCTTTCTCACTATTATTACCATACCACAGGAACTTCAGGTAGTCTCTCTCCTCTGGGTGTACACTTATCTGTAAAAATGCCTTCTTGATATCAGCTGTGATGCCTATCTTTCGTTGCCGAAACCTCAAGAGTAGTTCGGGTATGATTTCAATAAGGTTAGGTCCTTCTTCAAGGCAGTCGTTCAGTGATGGCAAACCTCTCTCCTTCGCCGATGCGTCGAACACGGGACGCACTTTCGTAGTTGTACTATTTTCCTTCAGCACTGGACGGTGAGGAAGATAGTGTCCAGTAGATAGATCCCTCGCCATTTCCACAATGCCTTCTTTCACCCAATCACGTAAAATAGTGTCATATTCTTCATAGAGACCAGGCTTTGCCTTTAATTTTCGGGTCATTCGAATCAATCTGCCTTCTGCAATCCCTCGATTGGTTGGAAGGTCTGGAGCATCTCTCCCCCATGGAAGACGTACCTCGTATCTGCCATCTACAAAAGCAACCGTATTTTTGAAATACCTCAGTGCTGACATCCTCTTCTCCTCCTTTGTGGTGTTCTCTACAGGATCGGTTATCCCAATGGTCTCCATTTTCCACAGATCAGATACGGGTAGCTGAGTAATACTGAGTGCAGTGACTGCATTCGCAATACTTGCATGCTTCGCTAGCTCCTTTTTTCCCACGGTGTCTACTACCTTCTTCTTCCCCGTTACCGTCCATCCTAAACAGGTTTCAATGGCTACCAGTCCAGAAGGTAGAGTCTTAATTTTACCTGTCCACAACTTTCCCGCAATGTCAGAACCTATCAAGATGTCAATAGGAGCTACAGAATCTCTGCACATCGGAATGTGTTCTCTTAGTAATTCTTCCCTCACTTCTTTCCTGACTTCTACTGATGGAATCGTAGCTGTAATTGTCCTTTGGTCTAACGCTACGAAATTGCATGCAAAGTCGTTATTCAAGCTGAGTAAGCGCACCTTGTAACATCGGTGCTTAACTACCCCTGTTGGCTTACCACCAAAAAGAGAGTGGATAATGCTCTCTTCCCCAATCGGAGAGTAGTTCATTTCTTCAGCCAAACTACTAGAAATATACGAACGTTGGGATCCACTGTCTATCAGTAACCTGGCCTTCCTGATTTTGTCACCATTCTTAACGTAAACTAACAGAGTCTGGAGATAGACCTCCGTTTGAGAGCTAACTGACAAATTGCTGTCAATAGATGAAGTATTAAACAAGGAAACCTCTTCTCTTTTGATCTCAGAATTCTTCCCCTCAACACAACCTTTCTCTTCTGCTTGATACTTCTGAACAGCTGGACATAATAATGGTACATGTCGTCCACGACAAATAACACATCGTGCTCGACACTGCTGTGCAGAATGGCCTGCTTTGGTACAAGAAAAACAGCGCTTATCTTTATACAGAACATCTTTTCGGTTTTCAAGGGACATTTTTTGTGCATGGAGACATTCTGTGGAACAATGATTCACCCCTTTACAAAATACTCACTTCTGAGTGTCAGATTCAATGCTCAGACTGGCAAGATCGATTGCAGAAGCAAAATTAACTTTGTCCATATCATGCGATTTTCCTGGACTCTTAGCCTGGTTGTAGGAAAGGGACTGATTATTTGCCATTGCAACTCTCTCCTCCCCTTCTACTTCTCTCTTCAAAAACAACATTAAATTATCCATCTGTTCCTTCAGTGTCCTATTGGGTTCATTGGAACGTTGCCACACCTTCAGTATGTCTGCGGGCAGACACGATTCTATTAGCGGAAACAATAATGCGGCATAATTATTCGAGAACACATTTAATGACTCTAGTGCCCGTAATTGAGTTTCTAGTTTGTCATACAAAATGCTGATCTTGACCGTCTTCCTTTCCATAACTAAACTCAGTAGTTCCCGTACATAATACTCGATAAGGAGATCATTACGTCCAAATCTGTCCTTAAGTGTTTGAATGGCCTTTCCGTAATTTTCGCCTGAGGGAGGGAAACTCACAACAACCGCGCGTGCTCGAGAGTTCTCTTTCGTGGCTTGAATCAAGTACTGAAATTTTTCCTCCTTACTTAACGACTGACACTCGTCAATTTGTGAGAACTGTGACCAGAATGAGATCCAACCGGCTATTTCCCCGTCATACTTATTCAATTCTAATTTCGGTAGGCGAAGAGATATTTCGTTTCCCGAACGATCGCCAACACAACTAGATGAAGTATGAGCAGCGCTATTCCTTGTTATCAGATCAGAGGCCTTACCTTTAATGCTGTGGTAACGTAAGGTATACTCCTCTGCTTTCTCCATTTCCGCCATCAGTACTTCTTCGATCTCCTCTTCCTTTGTTTCAGCACAGATGTTTTCACAAATCTGACTGTCCAGCTCCGATAACTCGTGTCTTCTTTCTTCGAGCACTAATAAACGCGCACTTATTAATTGTAAATCTGCATCTCTCTGCGTCAGTAGTTCGTCTAAAGCACTGCAAGCTTTCGTGAACAATGTGCGGATAACCGCTCTCCTCTTAGTTATTTGTGTACCCGCCATAATTACGGGCTACGGATGTAAACAACAGGATACGGTATACTGGATTATACAGGCACAGTTATACTCGCTACTATCAAATTGTAATTCAACAAAGTTTATACACGCTTGTTAAAGTCCTGTCACGGTCGCCATATGTTCTTTTAGTTGTAACTACACATTATCTGGAACACTTCATTGAGATTCAAAGATTTCTAACCAACTTTTATTCACAAACAAATATGCTAACACCAATTCACAGAATAGTAAAACCAAAGAGTTTTGTACATAGGAACGAAACGTTACCAACCTTAACATTTACAATTTTCTCAACAGTCGGACTACCAACCCCAAGATTGCAGGTTCGCCCCTGGCCGTGGTACGTGATTTTTGAAGGCGACAAAAATCACGATACTCATGTCATACGTTGTTGGCATGTTAAAGAACCCATTTGAATTCAGTAGGCCGTGTTCAATGGCAAAATTAATCTCGGGATTTTCCGCCAACACAAAGTTCCTCCATTCTCTTCTTGAAAGCGCTGTAATGTCAAGGAGTTTAGATATCTAACCTCCTTGACTTTCATAGCGTTCAAAGGAACGACGAAATTCGACATGCAAGCTACCCTCTGGGTGTCAATTAACAAAGCTTGCATCAGGCACCCGAGGCCATACGATATTATTATTATTATTATTATTATTATTATTATTACAGTTCTGGGATTTGCAGATTACCTCCTTTCTTTCATGCTAGAGTCACCACCTTCCATCCACCTTGCGCAGCACTGCCCTTGATCCTTTTCCCAGCGCAATCTGACGCCAGCTTATCACAATTGATAAGCACAGCAGCAGGATATTTGCAAGCTACATTTGCTATTTTTGACATGCGCATTTTACATAGTTATAATCATACTAATATATTTAAAAAAATGAGATGGTGTGTGTGTCTGTCTTTCTGTCTGTCTGTGTGTTACTCAATAACGCAAGAACCACTGGTCCAAATTAAATGAAATTTTGCATGGATGTAGCTGCTTTACCATGTTTACATATAGGATACTTTTAATTTCGATATTTTGCACTATTAAAAATGGCGACCATTTTAGTGACGTCACTACACCCTTTGGTTTCAAAATTTCATATTTCCATATCAAATAAAAAGAGAACGCTAAGAAATAGCAAACTTTTGATGGCACTTGTGAACTTTAAAATTTAATTTCCTATCCGAATGGTCCTTATCACTTTTCGTGTATCTCCCACGGTTAGCGAGTAATACCCACATATGTGACGTCACTACAGCCTTTGGTTTCAAAATTTCATATTTCCATTTCAAATAAAAAGAGAACGCTAAGAAATAGCAAACTTTTGATGCATACACGAGATTTAAAATCTAATTTTCTATCCAAAAGGTCCTTATCACTTTTCGTGTATCTCCAACGGTTAGTGAGTAAAACCTACATTTGTGCAATAAAACACGGTCAACACCGAGCGGTGCAGTATATCTACGTAAGTAAAAATTAAAGTTTGTATGATTTTTTTTCGCAATTTGTACGGAAATTTGAGTTATTTACGCGTTTCAGACTGTTTTATTATGGATGCGCGCGAAAATAATTTTTTGGTCTGTCTGTCTGTTTGTTTGTCCGTGGACAACTTTGTTCCCTTATAACTCAAGAACGGCTGGGTGTATCATCGTAAAATTTGGTACAGATATCCATCAGAGGCACGACACTAATCATTGATGTAACCCTTCTCCGTAACTCTCATAAAAGAGGGCCTACCCCTTAAAATCCATGCTGAAATAAGAGTAGAAGGACGAGACAAAGATCATTTTCAGCCCCTCAATGTGAGAGACAAATCTCGGGGGGCCCCGCAGGGTCCCCGAAATCCACATTTTAAGGCCCTAAAACCAACCGTTTTTGAGATATTCCCAGAAAACTAATTTCATTTAATAAACTAATGAACGAATACAAGCCGGTAACCATGGTAACAGATTCTCAGAGGTCCATCTATTGCTGTAAGACGCAATGCAATTCCATTAATTACATTGGTGTGAAAGTTTGCAAACGGCTAGAAGGTTTTCACGGAACAAAATTAAGCTGTAAAATTCATCAATACGTATAATGCGCTTAAGGGGGTCAAGAGGTACACTAGAATTTTTTTCACGCGATTTACACCTGCGGGTGTGGTACGGCAGGTCTATTATATTCCTATCCCTATATTATATTATTATTATTAGTATTATATTATGGCGTACAACGTGGAGACAAAGCCCCTCGGTGCCAGAAACAAAACTTGGGGGCCTCGAAAACTACATTATAAGGCTCTAAAACCAACAGTATCTGAAATATTCCCAGAAAACTAATTTAATTTAATTTAACAAACTAATGAAGGAATGGAAATCGGTAACCATGACAACATTATCTCAAGGGGTGGCATCCAACTTTCCATCTATTTCTGTAAGAAGCAATATCACTCCATTTATACCTTGCCACGGTGGGTGAGTGGATAGCGTGTCGGTCTACTAACCCCAAGATTGCAGGTTCACTCCTGGCCGTGGTACAGGCCGGACGTTTGTTTTAGACGAGTGAAAAATCTTAATGGAAGCCTGGAGGCGAGTTACTATAGTACCTGTGTTGTTATCAGCTGCCCCAAGCGCTCCGATGATTGATAAAGCTGTTTCACACTATTGCTGAAGTATAGTCACTGGCAAATATAATGACGTTCTGTTCGTAACTACGTAACGTGTACTTCCGTGTCACACAATACTTCGACGGGGACTGTACCGTCTGCTCAAGTCTGGAATTCCATTACATCAGATCGGTGGTGACAAATGTGAAGTGATAGGGTGAGAGAGTGACTGTGTACAGGCTCACCCGCAGGCTTGAAGTTCAAGGGCAATCGTCTAAAACAAACGTCCGGCCTGTACGTGATTTTTGAAAGGCGGCAAAAATACGACTCGCATGTCATACGATGTTGGCATGTCAAAGAACCCATTTGAATTCAGTAGGCCGTGTTCATAATGGCAAAATTAACCTCAGGAGTTCCCGCCAACACAAAGTTCCTCATTTCTCTACTAGAAAGCGCTATAGTGTTCAAGGAGCTTAGATATCTACCCTCCTTGACTTTCGTAGTGATTCAAGGAACAACGAAATTTCGACATGCAAGCTACCCTCTGGGTGTCAAATTACGAAGCTTGCACCCGGCACCCGAGGCCATACGATATTATTATTAGGCTACTCCATTTATTACATTTCTGTGAAAGTTTGCAAATGGCTATAAGGTTATCACGGAACCAATGTAGACTGTATAATTCGTCAATGCAATTAAGGGGGTCAAGGGGTAACCAAGAATTTTTTCATGCAATTTCACGTGCGACATATAGTACAGAAAGTCTATTATGTCTACAAACAGAAACATTATTTTCAACAATTCCTGAATTGAATCAGCATTTTTTTGCGACTTTTAGGAATTTGGGCCATTTGAGGCTAAAGAATCTGAATTTTCATGCACCACAAGCCTTTATAATTTATGAAAGAGGTCTTCTGTGTATGGGGACCTAACACAACGTAGAGGGACATTTTTTTATGTGAGGTGTATTGCGTTTCGTCTACAAGGCTTATAAATCTATTTCACGTCAGGAAGTACACGTTGGGTGAATTTAGTTTGAGAGCAGATTTTAACTAATCTTTTTTTTGTCGACATACGGGTTCATCGTAAGGATGATTTTGTTTGATACGTATGGTAGATATACGCATATTTGGATATCTGGGTGATACAGTAGCCTCTCACAAATCCGGACCTCAAAAATCCGGACTCCGGCAAATCCGGACCGCTCAAAAAATATTTTTTGTAATACAAAATCAGTAAAATGTAGGTAACGTGATGCTTAAGCGCCTTCAATTTCTCCGCGACCATTCCGCATTACAAGAATGACGTCTTTTCTATTCTACTGGCTGTGCGGCACGGCGGGAGGTCATTGACTCGCCCCCTCCCCAACAGCTCTTTGTTTACTCATACAGTACTTAGTTGACCGCGCTCACTCTCTCTGTGCAGACGTTATTTTCGGTGGCTACCTCGTGTTGTGTCGGTGCTCTGTGTTTCTCGCGTCTTGTTTTTAAGTACTGTAAGATGAGTAACAAACGAAAGCAAGTGTGTGTGTCAGTGGAAGAAAAACTCCGTGCTATAAAGAGGATTGATGCTGGAGAATCGGCGAAAAAAATCGCTCTAGAGTTAGGAGTAGGAACAAGTAGAGTTTCAGATTGGAAGAAGAATCGCGGACAGATAGAAAAATGGTGTTCCTCTCAATCCAGTGGAAGTGCGATTAAAATTAGAAAAAGCATGCATAAAGGCAAACATGTAGAAGTTGAAGAAGCATTGTTCTTGTGGCATGAACATTTAAGAGGTAAAGGGGTTCCTATTACGGGGCCTATGCTTCAAGAAAAGGCGTTGCATTTCAAAAAAGAAATTGAAGGTGAAGATGGTGAGTTTACAGCAAGTGAAGGTTGGCTTGATCGTTGGAAGAAACGATTTGGTGTTCGTAAACTGTCAATAAGTGGGGAGGCATTATCAGCCAACAAAGATGCTGTTCCTGAATTCAAGAAACTACTTTTTAGTATCTTGGACAAAGAAGAAATTTCCGGAGAACAGCTCTACAACTGCGACGAGACTGGTTTAAATTATAAGATGTTGCCCACAAAAACTCTTGCGTCAAAAAAAGAAGTTTCAGCCCCGGGCTACAAAAAGAGCAAGGAACGAGTTACGGTGTTGGCGTGTAGTAATGTGACCGGCAGTCATAAGCTTAGGTTAACATTGATTGGAAAATCAAAAAAACCACGAGCTTTTAAGAAAATAAAGAAAGATGATGAGTTGCCACTTTGGTATACAAACCAACAAAAAGCGTGGATGAATTCTGCAATTTTCAAGACATGGTTTACCAAGGAGTTTGTCCCGTCAGTAGAGACACATCTGACTGAAAATAATTTACCAAGAAAAGCAATTCTGTTGTTAGACAACGCTCCAACACATCCGATCGCTGACGAATTAACAGACGGTGAAATCAAAGCAGTGTTCTTGCCGCCAAATGTGACAGCTGTGTGTCAGCCTATGGACCAAGGGGTACTTCAAGCTCTAAAATTAAAGTACCGTCGTAGACTTCTCAGTTATTTGATTTCGGCGATTGAGAATGACGAGGATTACATCGGTGCATTGAAGAAGATTGACGTTTTGGATGTAATTAGGTGGGTAGCCGAAGGGTGGGAGGAAATTTCTCCTTCATCAATAGTTTCGTCATGGAAAGTTCTCTTGGACCATCAGGGAAACAAGTTTGAAGAAATAGCCGTCGAAAACGTTGATGAAAATCAGTTTGAAAGGGAAAACGTCGTTACACTGTTGGAAAAAATACCCGGATGTGAGGAAGTGAGTGATAATGATGTCCATGAATGGATGAACAATGACGACGAAAATGAAATAACAGACGATGATATAGTCAGAATGGTGACAAATGAAGATTGTTTGGAAGAAGAGGAACTACCTGAGAGCAACATAAACCTGATTCCACATTCAGAAGGATTTAAAATGTTGGACCGAGCCCTAGAGTACATTACTCAGCAGGATGGAATATCTTCAGCTGACATCATTTGTTTAATGAAGTTAAGAGACATTGCGGCAAGAAAACGTGCTGAAACTGTGAAGCAGAAAAATATTCAAGACTTTTTCAAGCATGTGTAAGTTTGTTTTTACACACTGTTTCTGATTATTTATTTTCATTTATTTTGCATACTGTAGTACTGTAATGTAAATTCTTAAGTCTTATTAAAGTTGTTCAATACTATTAACCATCTATTTTTTCTACCCCTGTGTTCAGTTAATTGCAGTTCAGAACTGTTTTATGCGAGTAACAATAAAGTACACATATCGGCACGGAGTGGCGGCGATCGCGGCACGCAAACCACTGCCGCGACCGACGTCACTCTGTCTCCGGGAAATCCGGATTTTTCGGAATCCGGATCGGCCGTCCGCCACATTGGTCCGGATTTTCGAGAGTCTACTGTATGTTGTAGACAATAGAATTGTCTGTCTGTCTTTCTGTGTATCTTTATATACGCCTATAAATCGTCTTCGGATGCTTGGTACATCGTAAAATTAGGTATGGTAAACATGAGTCAATACACCAATCATTTATAAAACTCCTCACCGTACATTTCATACAGTAGAAGGGTGGATATATGGAAAAAATTCTCAAAATACATGCTAAAATAGGCGAAATATAAAAATTATCCTAGAAGGACGATCAAAGCGTATGTGCGCTTCTCATTGTGAGACACAAAATTCGCAAGTCTATAAGGGGTCTCCGAAAACCACATTTTAAGGCCCTTAAATTAACAGTGTGTGTGATATTCCCAGAAAACTAACTTCGTTCTGATAAACTTATGAAGGAATAACAAGCCTCTAACCATTGCAACAGTAGGTAAATTGATAATATCTGGTGTTAATATATAACACCGTTCGAAGAACGGGTACTTCTGCTAGTATGCTATAAATATTTCATTTTCTGCATATTATGGATACTGAAACAAGTAACTAATTATGTGCTCATTTATATTAAATTGTTATGTCTTTATATTATTATTTCAACATAGCTTTTCTTTAGATTACATCAGGGTTCGTTCTACAACAATCAAACTTGCATATGCTTCAGTTCTCCATCTCTATTTCACTGTCTTCCAGTTTTTAGACAAAACCAAACATCAGCATTAACCTAAGAGTCAAATTTTTACACGTATGGGATACTCAATATATCTTACATCCTAGCTCACTTTTCTATCACTTCCATTACTAATAGTGATATTCTACCATTTCTCATCAACATAAACTTTCAATGGTAATTTTCGAGGGGTACAGAGCGGTCAGACCAAATCGTACCTCCAGTAAAAGCACCTCACAGGTCGAGGGATTACTGCCGTAAAAATTACAGGAATTCTTAATAAGGTTCATTTGAATTCAATGCTACAGCGTAACTTAATCCACAATCGTGAATAAAATTCTAAGAAAATTATATTTCTGGCACCCATCTTCCATAATGTGGTCACCAGCCCTCTCAGTTTTAATGACAATTTTCCCGAACGGATGTTGTCCCTTGAAGGGATATGTGGCACAACAGGAGGTTAAATGAAGCTCGTTAAGGCAAATTGCGTGGTCCCTTTAAAACATTCCGTTCACCGTCACTATTCCAGAAGAGCAGAGTAGTGGAGATCCTCATATCAGGGGGAGATGACGTTTATGTTCCACTCGTCAAAACAAAACTACTCACCACAATACTGTGCTTTACATCCTGCTTTCAGTGATAATTAAGGGCCTTATAAACATAACTTAGTAACAAATAGAAGTAGAAAAATTCCTCTCGGCACGCCGGAAGGCGGAGGTAGATTTCACCGGGCAAACTAGGGGATAGGCTATAATAGGCAAAATATGCAGGTTTTCGTAGGAGGATCAGACCTCATTTATTGCGAGAAAGTATTTTACAATTGGAGGTTAGTTAACATTTTTTCGTCTTTCTATGCATACTTTTAACATTTTACTGTCTTATGGGGATGGTAACCTTCTTGTCATTTGGGGTTAATTTTTATACTTGTGATCACACTGTCCTTATGCAAGGTTTGGAACTAATGTGTAACTATCTAACAGTCTGTTACTTCTTCACGCAAAATTTTATCTCCCGCAGAGATGTTGGTTGGTTCCTCAGTTTAGGGGCTGCGACAAGGTGGTCATGTAACCCCGTGTACATTGGGTGTGTGTAGAATCTGTCTGATAAATGG
Organism: Meconema thalassinum; assembly: GCA_946902985.2. Classification (NCBI taxonomy): domain Eukaryota; kingdom Metazoa; phylum Arthropoda; class Insecta; order Orthoptera; family Tettigoniidae; genus Meconema; species Meconema thalassinum. Next base: position 250,326 of record CAMPQE020000310.1, on the reverse strand, counting down.
TGTTATTTGTGATGACTGTATTAGTCTGTAATTCAGGTAAGGTCTGCAGACGGTCAATTTTAAGTAGTAGTACCTAATTTTGTACCAAATACTAACGTCAACGACACCTAGCTGTGAACTTGGCTGCTAGATACCACCGCAACCAGCAACTTGCAACGAACGTTGTAACTTCCCCTCCGAAGGAAAGCATGCTGACGGATTTTTAGCGCTCTTAGAAAATCCGGCGACTTTGTCCGGCTTTGAACCAGCACCTTGGGCATAGAAGTTCAGCATGCTACCAGTTAGCCGCTTCCCTCATAGTCAGATGGAACAAGAAGTTCCGTGACGAACTAAAGAGCCTACTTTTCTTAAATTTAAGATTCATGCCATAGATTAATGTACAGTATATGAACCCGTCTAGAATAATGACGAAATTAAGTGGGTAATATCGAAATGTCTTAATTAGTTCGAAATAAGGTATACTAGGCATAATGTATGGCCTGTTCGCCATCTCTTGATGAATACAGTACTTTTGCATTTGTCAGTTGGCACAGGCTAGAGTAAAAGGTGGCTTTTCACCGATGTCTCAGTCTCACTCATGGCTGTGATTATACGGAAGCTACTGAGGTATGGGTGGTGCTTAGTAATGACATTCAGGGCACAGTCAGTGCCTGTGGATGCTGTGAAAGGTTCTACTCATAGGGTTAGGACTACTGTTCTGACTCAGTGAGGAAAGCAATGGCAAACTACCTCACTCCTCTTCTTGCCTAGAACGCCTCAAAATAGCGCTGCCTTGGGTTTTTGTGGGTATCTACTCACATAACGTAACGGCGGTGCTTTTGAGGATCCGACCAGCCTTCGGGCTGACTACCTAACAGACAGAGGCATAATGTAGCCTAATAGAGCAATACAGTTGGCAGCTCTGGTGACTGAATATATTCTTACTTCCATCTCCTAAGGTACAGAATACAAAATGTAGTTGAAGTCCAAAGGACGTTACATGGATATAGACATTGGATCTATTAGTACACGTAAAAGCATGTTGGCAACAATGTTATGCGAGTGCTGGTCAGAAATAATCTGAAATATTATATATTTTTGTGCCAATTTTGGATGAAATCCATTTGCTGGTATAGAAGTTACATGTATTTAATAATTGGTCCTATCAGCAGGCTTAGAATCATGTTGGTAGAACTGACGTATATAAGTTACTCCAAATTAATGTAAAATGACGGGTAATTTACGTGTGCATAGTTTAAAGCTGTCGGCTTGCATACTTTCTGATATATTTGGATACAAAATAGAGAGCAATTATTAACAGTTGGCAGCCCTGGTGGCTCTTAAGAATACACTCAGTCATATATGTTTATGTACACATATTACATACAAAATTTGGTTGAAATCCAATTGATCGTGTAGAAGTTATATGCATTTAAAAATTGGACTTATCAGAAGGCTTAAAATTATATTGGCAACGCTGTCATGTATGGCCACCTGGTAATTAAACTGAAATAGTATTATCTACATGTGTGCCAATTTTAGAATAGCTCCCATGTATACCTTCCAAGATATCCAACATGGAGCTCAAATTTCTAGTGCGTTTTTTTTAGCAGTTGGTAGCACTGGCATCTTTTTCAAATATGGGCCTGAGATATTCCGGTATACATCTTTACTCATACTAAATTTGGTTTCGATTGCTGCAGCCGTTTAGGAGTTGATAGGGACACACACACACACACACACAGCCAGACAGACAGAAGGACAGACAGACAGAAGGACAGACACATTTTTGCGGATATATCTTATAAGTCTACTTTTTCCTCATTTTTGAAAAGTGTGAAAAGTAGGCTAAAAATGAATGTGATCTCGTCAATGGCGTTGTCTTGGCAACCTCTGATAGATCATCCCTTATCAATTTAAAAGCGTTGTTATGGTAACCTCTGATGGCACTTGGCATTTTTTAAAATTCCGAAATCATTTTTCTCATCCCTTGGCGTAATGGTGGGTCATATCAAAAATTCTTTCAGACTAAAGTTTTAGGTAATTATTAGGGGAATATTTTCCATTTTGTACGGTTTTGATATTGTGCCTATTAAGAGAGATATGATTAATGTTTCCCGAAAAACCCACTTTTTTCACCCCTTTGGTCAATGGTTGGTGCTATCAAAAAACTTATTTGACATAAATTTTTGGCACTTATCCGACACATATTATGAACTTTGAATGGATTCGATATTTCACGTATTAAGAGAGTTATAGCGAAATTTCACTTTTTCGAAAAAAAAAAGCCCCCCATTTTCACCCCCTTCGATCGATTTTGCCCATTAACGAACTCGACCGAGATTTTATAGGGATACATATTATGTAAAAAAATTCAAAGTGATTGGTGCAAAATTACGGCAGTTATTGTGTCCACAAAAAACTGATATATATATATATATATATATAGAGAGAGAGAGAGAGAGAGATAGATAGATACATATATACATAAATTATATATAAACTTTTGAACTGACGGTGATTTTGGGGTCTGGGGGATGTGAAACGCGAAGATATGTCGAAATTTTCCGGAAGTCGAAACATGGTACCCATTGCAATAGTTAGCTTTCTAATGAAATCTACCTAAAACACAATACATTACGTAAAATGAAGATCATATTATATATCGTATCATAAGCAACTACTGTAGTTAAATTTGTATGATATTATAAAATACGTTTTATTCAATATCTCTACTTAGTATAAAACAAAGTCCGCGATTTTTGGATGTTCCGGGTAATCTCGAGAACCACTGGATGGATTTTGATGCGGTTTCCTCCATTCTGTAAAGCATTTCTCAAAAGGTTTCTGTAGAAGATAATTTATTTATAACCAAAGGCCGAGCAGTGACGATTTCAGTGAAAATTTCGAAAACAAAAACCTACCATCCGTGTGTCTTTTAAGCTTACGCTGGGTAAACCGTTAAAAATATCTATATACTATGAGTGTGAGAATTGTTCAGCATGAAAGGTTATACAAAAAGTCGTTGACAGCATATCTCTATCTTCAATACATCGCCCACTGTAAGTGTTTTTACGTTTTCATTTCTTCCAACAATCTCCATTCAATTACTAGCTTTCACGCTAGCTGGCGAGTGAGCCTATCACCCCAGTTGCAGCCAGCAGCCAACTGTGGAATCGTGTCGAGCATATGTACCCATTTTCTTTGGTGTCGAGTGAAGGTGTCGAGAAGACTTCGGTGAAGAGTGGACGTGTTTGAAGTTTCCCTGGAAGTGCAACTCGGCTTTTCTTCATTTCGCATGTGAACTTTTTGCTCCGAACAATACACAGTCAAGTTAAGATGGACGGAAGGGGGATTTGTGTTCCATGAACCTCGCGTCTGACAAGAATTCGTAGCACATGCTATCTCCATGATAATATATTTAATAGTCCAGTCAGTGATTTTAACCAATCATTCCGAGACGGAAAACGGATATCGTAGTTCATTGAAATCGAAATTAATACGCCTTTTAAGTGTACGCTGGGCAAACCGTTAAATATGTCGGACGAAGCCGGCGCAGGTTGCTAGTCTAACAATAACAATGATAGTAACAATAGCACGGCAATAATAAAAAATAAAAGAAAATATATACAAAAGAGTGCATACAGACCTAGCATCAGCCTGAACAATGAACAGCATGTACAAGTTGGTTGGTTTGTTCCTCAGTATAGGGGCTGCGACAACGCGGTCATGTAGCCCCGTGTAATTCGGGTGTGTGTAGAATCTGTCTGATAACCGGTGTTAATTGTGATGAATGTATTAGTGTGTGTTATCTGTTTTCAATTCAAGTGAGGACTGCAGACATTGAATTTTTTCAAGTAGTTCCTACTTTTGCCGCCAAATGCCACCGTCAACGACTACTAGTTCAGAACTTGATTACCAGATGCCATCGCAATCGACTCCTGGCGACAAACGTCGGAACCAAAGAGCGTTTGTCGAATGTTTAACCCATATATAATTTAGCTTCACACAGGTGAAATAGTGGAAGGTTCTTTAACATGACATAAATCTATGACATGGGACCGCCGGCTTTACTTCCCCTCCGAAGGAAGGCATACTGAGGGATTTTTAACGCTCTTAAAATAATCCGACGGCTTCGGCTGGGTTTGAACCCGCGATCTTGGGCAAAAGAAGCTCAGCATACTACCAGCTACGCCACTGAAGCCGATTACACCATGTACAAGAAATACATGTAGGTCTATGGGCTATTAACATATTCTTATGGTAGGTTGTCAGCTATTGTCCTGATGGATATCTTATTAAAATATCTAGAGGATTTCAAAAGTACGAGTTGCATTTAAAGTGACTATTTCACAAACGAACTAGAATCAATGATTTGCTGTGCACAATATGCATGCTCAAGGATCTTACAAACATTTTACAATACCGAATTTCAGTAGGGATTCTACCCTCAGGTACATGATATCGTTTACAGAGTTCGCCACATTTTAACACGGATAAGGTTTTTGGGCTGGGAGTCAAGCCAAAATTTGCGAGATACAAAATGTGTGACGGTCCACCGCGCACCTTGCCCCTAAGCGGGCGCGCGCAGATCCTACCCGCATCTCTCCTCTGTCTCTGTAAGGCGAGAACCAGAAGCGCATAATTACACTTCGATACTTTATCGCATAGTTGTGGAGTAACATGCTCAGTATGAAGGTCGTCTCCTCCCCAATCCTAACCCCAATTTCAACCTAACAACCAGATTTCGCACATATCAAGTAAAATAGTCTAATGCAAACCACAAAATAGAACATCAATACTTATAATTTTAAGAGTATCGATAAATTCGAACAAATTATACTCCAATATACACACATCAAAAAAAGTTTTGCATCACCTCGGTTCCAAGAGTTCCGGAACCTTTAAATACAAAGGGAATAGAGATCAACACAAACAACATTTCAGCTCGTTTTATTGCTCATGAGACCCACACATTGCATGTTGTACCATCATACAGCTAGACTTTCAGCATTTGTGGTCCAGATTGCAGTACACACCACTACCTCTAATACCCAGTAGCACGTCCTCTTGCATTGATGCATGCCTGTATTCGTCGTGGCATACTATCCACAAGTTCATCAAGACACTGTTGGTCCAAATTGTCCCACTCCTCAACGACAATTCGGCGTAAATCTCTCAGAGTGGTTGGTGGGTCAAGACGTCCATAAACAGCCCTTTTCAACATATCCCAGGCATGCTCGATAGGGTTCATGTCTGGCGAACATGCTGGCCACTGTAGTCGAGCGATGTCGTTATCTTGAAGGAACGCATTCACAAGATGTGCACGATGAGGTCGAGAATTGTCGTCCATGAAGACAAATGCCTCTCCAATATTCTGCCGATATGGGTGCACTATGGGTCGGAGGATGTCATTCAGGTATCGTAAAGCCGTTTCGGAGCCTTCCATGACCACCAGTGGCGTACGTCGGCCCCACATAATGCCACCCCAAAACATCAGGGAACCACCACCTTGCTGCACTCGCTGGACAGTGTGTCTAAGACGTTCAGCCTGACCAGGGTGCCTCCAAACACGTCTCCGACGATTGTCTGGTTGAAGGCATATGCGACACTCATCGGTGAAGAGAACGTGATGCCAATTCTGTGGGGTCCATTCAGCATGTTGTTGGGCCCATCTGTACCGCGCTGCATGGTGTCGGGGTTGCAAAGCTGGACCTCGCCATGGACGTCGGGAGTGAAGTTGCGCATCATGCAGCCTATTGCGCACAGTTTGAGTTGAAACACGACGTCCTGTGGCTGAACGAAACGCATTATTCAACATGGTGGCATTGCTGTCAGGGTTCCTCCGAGCGGCAATCCGTAAGTAGCGGTCATCCACTACAGTAGTAGCCCTTGGGCGGCCTGAGCGAGGCCTGTCATCGACAGTTCCTGTATCTCTGTACCTCCTCCATGTCCGAACAACATCGCTTTGGTTCACTCTGAGACGCCTGGAAACTTCCCTTGTTGAGAGCCCTTCTTGACACAAAGTAACAATGCGGACGCGATCGAACTGCGGTATTGACCTTCTAGGCATGGTAGAACTACAGACAACATGAGCAGCGTACCTTCGTCCTGGTGGAATGACTGGAACTGATCGGCTGTCGTACCCCCTCCGTCTAATAGGCCCTGCTCATGCATGGTTGTTTACATCTTTGAGCAGTTTTAGTGACATCTATGAACAGTCAAAGGGACTGTATCTTTGATACAATATACACAGTCAACGTCTATATGCCGGAGATCTGGGAACCGAGGTGATGCAAAACTTTTTTTGATGTGTGTACAATATTCGGCACGGTGCCGAATCATCAGTAGAAGTGTCAGCAGTGTCAGCAAAATCCCTGCCGTGTTTGTAAGAAGTGTTTGGTTTGCATCACACGTAAGATCACGTTTTAACCCAATGTGGTGGAGCTATTGTGATTCCACGTCGTAACCTTGAAGGACAATATTATGACGGATATGTATGGCAAATTATTCATTTGATGATGCTGATGGTGTGGCCTCCAGAGAGGCCGAGTGCAGGTCTTTCAGAGTTGACGCCCGTGGGCGACCTGTACGTCGTAATGATGATGAAGACGTCACAAACACCCAGTCCCCGTGCCATGGGAATTAACCCCAGGATATTAAAATCCCTGATGGCTCGGCCGGGAATCGAACCCGGGGCACTTCGGACCAAAGCCTAGCGCGCTAACCATTAAGCCACGGAGCCGGACATTCATTTGGTTAAACACGTCGATCATTAGTTACTTTAGCAAACTGTGAAGAGGTTGGCCAGCCCTGGCCATTCTATTGCCACACATTGTGCTTGTATAGCTATCTGTGACTGTGATACACACACATCCGTTAGCCAGATACAAGGAGCCTGGGCGGGGAGCCGGAAGTGTGAGATGGTTGTGAATCAATCCCAAATGAATGCTGGTTCACTTGTTTAAAACCTACACAAAAATTATTTTATACATCCGAACTATACCGTCAGTTGGAACCAGCCACCACTATCATGCGACGGCTGAAATTCTACGGGCACCTCTTCCGGATGGGGAACGATAGAATCACCAAGAAGATTGATTAATGGCTACAAGCCTGGCAGCTTGTGGCGTAATGAAGTGAAACAAGACTTGAATAACGCTGGGATATTAGACTGGGATATTGTTGACTGTTCCAAATTTTGTGATTAGTGTCAACTCTTGGTCCTCACCACCCAAAGTGATTAAGACCTAACCACCCTTACAGAGGAGAGGAGGACAAGTTATTGGCTGGACTGAGGAGATATTGGAAAACATAAAAAGCATCGCAGAAACACTAGTCATGAGCACTCCTTAGTGGGCTTGGATCAGTAATAATAATATTTTGCGTTTGGCCCTCTAAGGAGCACGTAGAATCATTAGTTAGTATTGATTTTCTTGTCCTTCCAAAATTTACTCATCCTTTCGCTTCGTGTCTGACTTTTTTCTTGTGTCCACGCAGCTTTGAGTTTCAAATTCCTTGCCTTCGGTTTATTATTATTATTTATTATTATTATTATTATTCTTTCTTCGTTTTGCCCACTTAGGGAGCGCGCTTGAACTTGTTGACTCGGGTTGATGGAGCATTCCTCTTCTTCTCCTCCCAAAATCTCCTCATGAACTCACTATGCCCCTTCCTACGTTCCTCCGTTCATTTTTTCCAGTGTGTTTTTTTTTTTTTTAGCTTTTTCGGTGAAAGGGTGATTTGTAACTAGAGTTCCAAAAGTCTTGCGATTCATGATGCTATCTTCTGTAATGTTTATTTCCTTTAAGTCCTGTTTGATTTCTTCTAACCAACTGATTTTGACCTTCTTTGAATTAATTATATCAAGCAGGGTTTTTTTTTTTTTTTTTTTCATATCTGGTGTTGTCCATTCTGCAGATGTGACCATAACATTTCAATCGTCTCCTTCGCACGGTATCAGTGAACTTATTGATTACTGTGTACAAGTCTGTGGTTTTCCTTTTAATCCATATACCATTAACATAAACGGGGCCATATATTTTTCTGAGATTTTACGTTCCTGGATTTCGATTTCACCAATTTGAGAGTGGCCTCCTAGAAATATAGTTTCGGAGGCGAACAATGCTTCCGGAAGAACAACTGTCTGGTAGTGCTGTAGTTTTGCATTTCGTGACTTCACTCTTTTATTATAGTATTCCATGTTATTCGGTATGCTTTCTGAAGTTTGGTGGCTCTTTTTAAATTAGCTTTCCTGTCCAATCCAGATGGAACAATAATTTCTCCTAAATATTTGAAGGAAGGTACGTGTCTAATTATTCCATAGTTGGTCTGTAGTGGAGATCTCGGGATATTCTGGTGTCCATTTACAATGAAATGCGTCTTCTCATACTATATTTGGAGTCCTGTCTTTGATGCTAACTCATGTAACTTCTCTATGGCATACTTGGTTTCTTCACTAGTCTTGGTAAACATAGCTAGATCATCAGCAAAAGTTGATTATTATTATTATTAACAACGTTACGCCCAACTAATGAGCATGATTGGACCTATTTCACAGATGAATTTGAATTAGCTATCTTCTCTTCCCAAAATCTCTTCATTCTCTCACTATGACTTACTTCCTTTCTACTGTCCATGGAGTGGTGACTCTCATTCGGGGGTTTGCAGCAAAATGTTGTTTGTTCACCATCGATCTGAAGTTAGGCCTGTCCAAATAAAATGTCATCTGTTACCTAGATTTCTTGAAGGTCATTTTCAATTGCTATTATCCAGTAATTCTTGGCTTTTAATAAGGAGGCATGATTAAATATCCTTTTAGTGATAATTTCTTTGCCCATTGTTTGAATATGCCCATAAAACATTTATCATATTTTTCTAACAGTGTCTGATATTATTATTATTATTATTATTATTATTATTATTATTATTATTATTATTATTATTATTATTATTATTATTATTATTTCAAAAAGCATATCTTATAGCTATTAAGGCATAACCATCGCTAAGACTAATCATAGTAGCTTCTCATTCAGACAACTCGGGTTGGATTACCGGCTATTTCATGAAGGATTTGAATTATTCCACGAGAGTTGGGATATGGTGCATTGAGCCCCCCGAAAACAGGTGAGAAGAGGGGGGAATATGACTCCCACTCCTAGTCATCCTAGAAGTGGTTTTCCACTTTCATGAGAATGCTGCTAAAAAGGTACTTAGTTCAATGCTCCGACCGCCCACTTTCCAACCCTAGCTTCAATTACAGGTAGCCTATACACTCTAGCAAAGATAGCATAAAAACAGTGGTTAGAAATTGATCCTCCACACACACTCACCCAAGTTGTTTTATTGAGGGGCTATGGGCATCTTGGTCATCAGTCTCATGTACTTGAGTCCGCCATTGCCTTATGTTAGGTTTGGTGGCGTAGTCGGTAGCATGCTGAGCTTCTATACCCAAGATCGCGGGTTCAAACCCGGCCGAAGTCGTCGGATTTTTAGGAGCGTTAAAAATCCCTCAGTATGCCTTCCTTTGGAGGGGAAGTAAAGCCGGCGGTCCCATGTCATAGATTTATGGCATGATAAAGAACCTTCCACTAATTACACTTGTGTGAAGCTAAATTATAGCTTAGATTTGACTGACGCTCTTCGTCGCCAGGAGCCGACTGCGGTGCCATCTAGTAACCAAGTTCAGAACTAGTTGGTCGGTGACGGTGTCGTTTGGTATCACAAGTTGGAACTACTTGAAAATCGAATGTCTGCAGTCCTTACTTGAATTAAAAACAGATAACACACACTATTAGAGCAATCACAATTAACACCGTTTATCAGACAGATTCTACACACACCCAAATTACACGGGGCTACATGACCGCGTTGTCGCAGCCCCTAAACTGAGGAACCAACCAACCATGTTAGGTACGGTATCATTCTGGCATTCGATTTCAATAGAAGTGGTAATAATAATATCGTATGGCCTCGGGTGCCTGGTGCAAGCTTTGTAATTTGACACCCAAAGGGTAGCTTGCATGTCGAATTTCGTTGTTCCTTGAATCACTATGATAGTCCAGGAGGTTAGATATCTAAGCTCCTTGAACACCATAGCACTTTCTAGTAGAGAAATGAGGAACTTTGTGTTGGCGGAAAGTCCCGAGATTAATTTTGCCATTATGAACACGGCCTACTGAATTCAAATAGGTTCTTTGACATGCCAACATCGTATGACATGCGAGTCCTATTTTTGCCGCCTTTCAAAAATCACTTACCATGGCCAGGAGCGAACCTGCAATCTTGGGGTTACTAGACCGACACGCTATCCACTCACCCACCGTGGCAAGCTAATTGAAGTGGTAAACCATGGATGGCTGAGAGTGGGATTACAAACCACCGCTCTGAGTTTTCCTCGCCAGACTGAGTGTACCCTGTTACCATATCCACCATGCAGAATCGGAATTGAATCGAGGTCTGCGCGATCTACTACTACTCCTATAACGAACCACGACGACGACTATGCTAAAACAAAGTAAAACAATAATCTTCCAGTCCTAAATTGTAAACATTGAACAAGAATTCAAAATATTCGCTGAAAACTCTTCGTTTTATTTCTTCTAAACACTTCCCAATTTAATTGATGTTTATCCTTCCACTGTCACTGACACAATGCGTCTCATCACTGGCACAATCAAATCTACTCCTACACATTGGCTACCAGTGTTAAGTCATATTCCACCTCCAGACCTCAGACGTAAAGATCCTAAGAGAATTCAATAAAATAATGAACAATCCAGGACTGCCGATACATGATGACATCAGCGATGCAATTACTGGTCGCCTGCGTTCCAGAAAACCATCAATACGAGATGCAATGAACTTGAGGAACAGCAACTACCAAACTTTCATTGAGTGGCAGAAGAGACTCAACAACAAATGTTGTCCAACAATGCCTCCTGTGAAGAAGACTCCGTCACCTGGTTTCAACCTCCCTCGTAGACTATGGTCCATATTGAACCGGATACGAACCAACCATGGGAACTGTGCAGCCTTCCACTACAAGTGGAACAGAATTTCAACGCCTGAGAGTGACTGTGGTGCTACAGAACAGACGATCCTGCACATCATCACCGAGCACAGCCAAAGAAAGTACAGTGGCAGTGCTAGTGACTTCACTTTCATGACCCCAGATACTATTGGCTATATCCAGAATTTGGATATTGTTGGTAGTTACTCAGTGCTCCGCTGCGTTGGTCTCGGCAGCACTTCCTTGACGCCCTGTCTCGGGGTTAGTCGGCCGGCCGCGTGATCATGTGACCTGGAGCGACTCGAGACTTCTCGAGGCATGCAGCACATGGCTGACTTACTGCAGGACAAGCATGGCGCGGCTTGAAAGGGACCGAATTAAATCGTGGCCATCACGGCTACAGCCAGTGTATTTAGTTGTGATATATGTGTAAATATATAGTTTAAATATTAATGCCTGTGTGTAACGTATTATTTTTGAATTCTGCTAACCTAAACATACATAACCAGCGAGCATCTCCTAGCCACCGCATGGTACCAGGAATCGTTCCGGGAGAGAAAGGAACATGGTCATACCGGGCCGGATTTGTGAAAGTGTCGTAATGCTAAAATATTACATGGTCCTCCGATGCATTTGAGTATACTTTCCGAGTGCGGACAACCTGTGGCGAGAAATTTGGAGCACGTGCAACATCATCCCGGCGGCATGCTGTACACGATGGGGAGGACACAAAGGATTATAGGATAAGTGCACATCATAGCAGTATACCGCGGTCAGTCAATCCTTGTATCTCTTTCCTTTTCCTAACTTATCATGGAGTCTAGTGAGAAAAACCTGTTGGTGAAACAACGAGCGGTCATTAAAGGGTCACTGACACGTATCAGTAAATATGCAGACAAGTTTGTGGCAGGCTCCGATATTAATACATTACGTAGCAGGCTGAAGCAATTGCCTTCACTCTGGGAAGAATATAAGCATGTCCAATGTAAGCTTGAAATTAATGACGACGAAAATAGTGAAACCCATGAACAGGATAGGGAACAGTTCGAAGAAAACTATTATGATTTAGAAGCCAAAATGACTACCCTTATAGATCGGAGCAAACTTCAGAGCAGAATAACGATCAATTATCTCAGCATTCTTGCGGTAATTCACAATAGGCTTCCTTGGAGGTACGATTGCCCGTCATTAACCTCCCTACATTTCATGGACAATATGAGACGTGGACACATTTCCAGGACACCTTTCAGGCATTAATTGTTTATAATTTAAAACTATCAAACATCCAACGTTTCCACTATCTACTGTCCGCACTTAAGGGTGAACCTCACCAATTGATTCAAAATATCCCTATTTCTAACCCTAACTTTCCAGTAGCTTGGGAAATCGTGTGCAAGAGCTACAACAACAGAAAATTGATAGCAACACAACACATCAAGGCTCTGTTGTCGTTACCTGCTTGTCACAAAGACACAGCATCTGATCTTAGGAAATTGAACAACCACTTAGTAAGCAATTTGAATGCTATTCAAAATCTCAACCTTTCAGTGCCGCTACATGAAGTCTTACTTCAGCAGCTGATGTTTGATAAGTTAGATCCAGCTACCCGTAAAGAGTATGAAATGAAGGCTCCCAGCGATAATTTTCCAAGACTCACTGAGGTATCCACGTTTTTGGAAGAGAGGGCACAAATGTTGGAGCTAATGATGGCAACACGGGAACAAAGGGGGAACACAGCAAATCCAGCCAAGAATCAACATGTGAGGAACAATGACAATCCAGGTCGAGTTAGCTCATACGTATCTACGAGGGGGAAGTGTGATTTTTGTGATGCAGATCACCCGGTACATCGGTGTGAGGGTTTTCTGAAGGCTAGCGTAAGACAACGGTATGATTTTGTCAAAAGGAAGGGTCTGTGCTTTAACTGTTTTAGACATCATAATGTCAGCATATGCAAATCTAATAGGTGTAAGAGATGCCAAGGCAGACATCATACCCTAATTCATTTCGACAGTCCCGCAAGCAGTCAAACGACTACAGACAGGGATGCCCCAGCTGGTAGAGGTATTCGAGAAGACGAAGGAGGGCATAGTAAGGCAAGTTACTGCACACTTAAATTCAAGCCACAGTCACAAATAATGCTGTCTACTGCAGTAATAGGAGTGGCAGACAACAATGGTCGAGTTCACCAGTGCCGAGCGCTACTCGACAATGGATCACAGTCCCATTTTATAACTGTCACTTGCAAGTAAGCTTAAGTTGCAACGACACGGACGCTGTATTCCAATTAGTGGTATAAATAACACTGCGGTCACTGCATCTCAAAGTGTTGATGTTCGTATCAGTTCTAACGTGTCCAATTTTGAAACTGTTATCACATGTTCTATACTCCCTCACATAGCAGGCAATATTCCGGCAAACTATGTTGATTGTAAATCGTGGAACCTACCTAAAGATATCACATTAGCGGATCCTCACTTCAACGAGCCAGGACCAGTAGATATGCTCATCGGTGCAGAGATTTTCATGCAGCTGTTGCGAGAAGGGTGGCGGAAAAATTGCGATGAATCACCCATTTTGAAGAATACCGCCCTGGGATGGATACTGTCAGGTCCCATAAAATCCCAGGATCTGACCAGTAAGAAGGCGAAAGCACCACCCACTTCATCATTTTTCCTCAGACAGGACGATGACCTCGACAGGAAGATGGAAAAATTCTGGTCGATAGAAGAAGTGACAACTAGAAGAACCAACTTAACCAAGGAAGAGCAGTATTGCGAGGAGCATTTCACAACTCACACCAGGCGGGACGACAGCGGACGTTTCAGTGTAAGATTACCTACAAGGGAAGAAAGTCCACAACTTGGAAAATCTTACAAAATAGCGGAGAAGCGATTCAGACTATTGGAACAGAGATTCGAGAACAGACCTGATCTGCGTGCAGATTACGTGAGATTCATGGAGGAGTATGAGAACCTGGGTCATATGAAGTTGGCTCCAGATATAAGCAAGGACGAAGAAGCATGCTGCTATCTCCCTCATCATGCAGTATTGAAGGCTGAGAGTACCACTACTAAAACACGAGTTGTATTCGATGCTTCCTGCAAAACTGACAACGGCGTTTCACTTAATGACACTCTCGCGGTGGGACCTACCGTTCAACAAGATCTGCTATCAATTGTGACAAGGTTTCGTACTCATCAGATTGCGATGACGGCAGACGTTACAAAAATGTACCGTCAGATCAGAGTAGACGACGAAGATGTTAACTTACAGCGCATACTGTGGCGAAAACATCCATCTGAGCTTCTACGCACATACCAACTCAAGACTGAAACATACGGTACTTCTTCAGCGTCCTTCCTAGCCACAAGATGTCTAACCCAGCTGGCTTAAGAAGAAGCACATGCGTTTCCCACAGCATCTCGCGTATTGAAACGGGATTTTTACATGGACGATGTATTGTGTGGTAGCGACACTGAGGAAAATGCTTTACAGCTACGAGGAGAACTACAAGAGTTGCGCTGCAACGAGGAGGGTTCCCGCTCCGCAAGTGGACGTCGAATCACGCGGCTGTACTTGGGACTATACCTAAAGAACTCAGAGAATTACAGTTACCACTACGATTTGATAAGGAAGACATCAGAACGCTAGGATTACTATGGCATCCCTTTCTTGGCAAGTTCCAGTTTGAGGTCCACATCAAGGAGAACAGTGGAAGCCCCACAAAACGGAAGGTACTTTCAATTATAGCTTCTATATTTGATCCCCTCGGGCTGATAGGACCAGTAATTGTGAGGTGTAAAATTTTCATGCAACAATTATGGCAAGAAAAATTAGGATGGGATGAACCACTACCATCTCCGTTACTTGAAGGCTGGATCAAAATCTTCACTGATCTTCCAGCTCTAAATAACATTCATGTCGACAGGTTGATTCTCTCTGCGGGAAGGGTGATCCTCATACAAGTTCATGGCTTCTCAAACGCTTCTGAACGGGCCTATGAAGCGTGTGTTTACATTCGAAGCTCCAACCAACACGGGGAAGTTTCAGTAAAGTTGGTATGTTCAAAATCCAGAGTGGCTCCTCTGAAACAACAGTCCTTACCTAGGTTAGAACTGTGTGGAGCTCTTTTGTTGGCACGTCTGGTTGATAAGACTACCAACACCTTAAACCTGAAAATTGACCACATGTTCTTGTGGACTGACTCGACAATAGTACTATCGTGGCTTGCAGCTGAACCAACAAAATGGAAAACGTTCGTCGCCAACAGTGTCTCCGAGATACAGCAATTGACTGGAAGAGCCAAGTGGGGTCATGTGATGTCAGAAGATAACCCTTCCGATATTCTTTCAAGGGGAGAAGGACCACTCAGCCTGCAGTGCAATCAACAGTGGTGGCATGGTCCAGCATTGTTACTACAAGATTTAAGTAGCTGGCCCACTAGGGACTCGAACGACTCTGCAGGTGAACTTCCAGAAAGAAGGGATACGGTGCAATGTCTAGTTAGTGCTACTCCATCCGACGAAATCACGACGAGGTTCTCATCCCTCCGTCGCCTACAGAGAGTAATGGCTTATTGCAACAGATTTATGTTCAATTCCAGAAGACACAACGTAAGAAAAACGGGACCACTATCCGCAGAAGAGCTTGAGACTGGACTTCAGACGTGTATCAAGCTTGCTCAACGTGTGACATTCACACGGGAAATAGGCGAGTTGAAGTCAAACTCATCAGTTTCACAGCAAAGTGCAATAAGAAATCTGAACCCCTTCTTAGACGGGAACGACTTATTACGAGTAGGTGGTCGCCTACAAAACTCGTTGAAACCATTTGCAGAAAGGCACCAGTTCATATTACCTCAGCGTCACAATGTAACCCAGTTGATTATGGCTGATGAGCATGTTCGTCTGCTACATGCTGGTGCTAATCATGTAACGGCTTCACTTAGGTCCAGATATTGGATAGTAAGCATAAAGAAAGTGATACGGACTGTCATTCACAAGTGTTTGAAGTGTTTTAGACTACGAGCCACTACAACCACTCAACTCATGGGACAGCTACCATCTCCTCGAGTGACTCCATCACGGCCATTCTTGAACACGGGAGTTGACTACGCTGACCCGCTGTACATTAAACAGGGTGCAAGCAGGAGCAAGGTCAAGGTAAAATGCTATGTAGCGTTGTTCGTTTGCCTTTGCACCAAGGCGATACACTTGGAATTGGTTCGGGAATTGACTACACAGGATTTCATCGCCGCCTTACGGAGATTTGCAGCCAGGAGGGGAAGGTGTCCAAATCTATACAGTGATATTGCTACTAACTTTGTAGGGGCTAGAAATGAATTGTTGAGAGTGCACCAGTCCGAGCAGTGGAAGGTAGAAATGCTGAACAACGCAGCCCAAGAAGGATTCACTTGGCATTTCATTCCTCCTGATTCGCCACACTTCGGGGGTTTGTGGGAAGCTGGAGTTAAATCCATGAAACACCATTTAAGAAGAACAGCTGGCAAGGTAAAATGCTATGTAGCGTTGTTCGTTTGCCTTTGCACCAAGGCGATACACTTGGAATTGGTTCGGGAATTGACTACACAGGCTTTCATCGCCGCCTTACGGAGATTTGCAGCCAGGAGGGGAAGGTGTACAAATCTATACAGTGATAATGCTACTAACTTTGTAGGGGCTAGAAATGAATTGTTGAGAGTGCACCAGTCCGAGCAGTGGAAGGTAGAAATGCTGAACAACGCAGCCCAAGAAGGATTCACTTGGCATTTCATTCCTCCTGATTCGCCACACTTCGGTGGTTTGTGGGAAGCTGGAGTTAAATCCATGAAACACCATTTAAGAAGAACAGCTGGCAATGCCTGCTTGACGTATGACGAGATGTACACCCTACTTTGCCAAATAGAAGCATGCCTGAACTCACGACCGCTCGTTAGTCTATCGGACGACCCTGATGAACTATCATACTTAACTCCTGGCCACTTTCTAATAGGTGCTCCCCTGTTATCCTTCCCTGAACCTGACCTTAGAGATGGTGTGCACTGTTATACTTCCAGATGGCGCTACATTCAAGCGCTGCAGCAGAAGTTTTGGAGACAATGGTCTAATGACTATCTTAATAGCTTGCAACAGCGGCAGAAATGGTTGACGAGTCAGCCTAACCTTCAGCCTGGAACTGTCGTGTTGGTTAAGGACGACAACACTCCTCCTCTTTCTTGGAGGCTTGCAACTGTCGAGGAAACATATCCTGGGAAGGATGGACGAGTGCGTGCAGTCACCATTCGTACCAGCAGTGGAATTTTGAAGCGTTCTGTACATAAACTATGTCCATTGCCAATTCAAGACTGATATGTGCAATTACTTTCAGTGTCATCTTGTGGTTTAGTTAATTACTTTATTCTTGTGTCGCAAGAGTTCAATTTTGACCAGGATCCTTTATTGTTTGTGTATAGTGTTGAACCTTCTTATTGTATGATTTAACATGTTCATTTCATTGTCATTACTATAGGCTGTGTATTTTTGTTCCTAAGTTGTTTTGGTTGGGGTTTGTGTGTGTTTTGTATTCGGCGATCCATACGGACTGGTGGTGAAAGAACTTTAAATTACCACTGTTGATTCATGTAAATCAATCATTTTCTTGCAGTTGTTAAATGTGATACATTTAGGTGTGGCGGTATGTTGGTAGTTACTCAGTGCTCCGCTGCGTTGGTCTCAGCAGCACTTCCTTGACGCCCTGTCTCGGGGTTAGTCGGCCGGCCGCGTGATCATGTGACCTGGAGCGACTCGAGGATTCTCGAGGCATGCAGCACATGGCTGACTTACAGCAGGACAAGCATGGCGCGGCTTGAAAGGGACCGAATTAAATCGTGGCCATCACGGCTACAGCCAGTGTATTTAGTTGTGATATATGTGTAAATATATAGTTTAAATATTAATGTGCGTGTGTAACGTATTATTTTTGAATTCTGCTAACCTAAACATACATAACCAGCGAGCATCTCCTGGCCACCGCATGGTACCAGGAATCGTTCCGGGAGAGAAAGGAACAGATATATGTATATAAATTCTCCTGTATCTCTAGCCATAAGCTAAATAAATAAATATATAAATAAATTTGGTGGTTTTTGTTAACATAAACAAGGAAGGACAATTTGTATATTTAGGTAAAAAGTAACTCCAATAAATTTCTATACATCATTCCGAAAATAAGCGGTCACCTCTCATTTAAACTCCTGTTGTTATCTCATGTCTACTAATCAATTAATTGATTCTTCGATTAGCCGATTTACCTATGGGCCTATAACCTATAATCGACCAAAATATTATGTGCACTCGAGTTGGAAGGTTGTTTGTGAAGTACCCAACAGACCTACATAAAATCCAATAACATCATCATTTTTGTCGTTCTATTTTACGTTAGTTCATGTAGGTTTGGAAATTTTAATTTATATTTTAATATTTGTTATCGCAGTTAGAACACAAAAAGTGTCCGTTTTTAAGCGTGTTTCAACCATGCGTCACATTTAAGAACTATTATCTCACAAACCCCTCATCAGATCGAATCCACATTTTAACACAATATACATTCGATTGTTGTATAACTGGTTTATTAATTTCAAAATTTTGTGTGTTCAAAAGACAAAGTTGTTATCATTTTTGTAAAGTAACTTTTTCTTGGCTCTGGGTGGCTGGAAAATGTAGTCCTTGGTCGCGTTGTAATCCTTATACATCAAAAAGGTATGCTGTATGACTGTGAAATACGTAAATTAATTCAATCATTTTATATCGGTTTGTATTTGTACGGGGAAATAAGACATGGTTCACCAGGTAGCCGCTCCGGGGAATGCTGTACAGCGTTGCTGAGATGAAACCTATCACTTCCGAGCGAGGCGTGCCTTGAAGCGTGATGGGCTCCATCTTGGCAACGCTGTACAGCTTTCCCCGGAGCGGCTAGCTGGTGAACCATGTCTTATTTCCCCGTACAAATACAAACCGATATAAAATGATTTAATTAATTTACGTATTTCACAGTCATACAGCATAACGTTTTGATGTATAAGGTTTACAACGCGACTAAGAACTACATATTCCAACGACTTTGAGCCGAGAAAAAGTTACCTTACAAAAATGATAACAACTTTTTTTCTTGGACACACAAAATTTTGAAATTAATAACCCAATTATACAACATTCAAATGTAGGCTATATTGTGCTGAAATTTGGATTCGATCTGATGAGGGGGTTTGAGATAATAATTCTTAAATGTGACGCATGGTTGAAGCACGCTTAAAAACGGGCACATTTTGTGTTCCAACTGCCATAAAAAATATTAAAATATAAATTTAAAAATCCAAACCTACATGAACTAACGTAAAATAGAACGACGAAAATGATGATGTTATTGGATTTTATGTAGGTCTGTTGGTTACTTTACAAACAACCTTCAAACTTGAGTGCACATAATATTTTGGTCGACAAGCTCGCCACGGTGGGTGAGTGTTCAACGTGTCGGTCTACTAACCCCAAGCTTGCAGGGTCGCTCTTGGCCGTGGTAAGTGATTTTTTAAAGGCGGCAAAAATTACGACACCATGTCATATACGATGTCGGCATGTCAAAGAACCCATTTGAATTCAGTAGGTCGTGTTCATAATTGCAAAATTAATCTCGGGAGTTTCTGCCAACACAAAGTTCCTCATTCCTCTACTAGAAAGCGCTATAGTGTGCAAGGAGATTAGATATCTAACCTCCTTGACTTTCATAGTGCTTCAAGGAACAACGAAATTCGACATGCAAGCTACCCTTTGGGTGTCAAATAACAAAGCTTGCACCCGGCACCGAGGCCATACGATATTATTATTTGGTCGACAGTAGATGTTAGGCCCCTTAAAACAAGAATTTTCATCATCATCATCATCATTATCATCGATTAAGCTATTATTCTGTTAATCGATTAATCGAATGAGCAGTCTGCCAATTAATCGATTAATAGTTTTCGATCAATTTCAAATTATTCGATTATTGATTATTTATCAATTAACCAAACATCGCTGAAAACCAGCTCTAATTAGCTCTAGCACTAAAATAACTCGCCAACTCCTGGTGTCAAAAATGCTACTTTTGGTATTTTGAATTCATGCTCCACATTTTCCCTGACGAACAGATATAAACAGTTGACAGCGCACTCACTTCAGAACGGCAAAGAGTCGTCAGACGGGTAATAACACCTTCATATTGTGCAAAGCACCAAAGTATGACGGCATTCTCCCAGTGCGGATGGGAGAAGAGTGTCCACAGAGCCGACACGAATGTTAACTCTTCCGATCAGGAAGGTGTGACCGAACATAATTAGCAATGCAGCTCAAGTCTCTTCATTCGCACAATGGTTTTGCGTGTCGACATCAAATGAAAGTCACATGTTACGAGGTTACACGGCTCTATGCCATTTATAGGAGGCCCTTCAAGTACAGTTCACTCCACGGTTTTTGGTCGGTGAGTCCCGGTTTCACAGTTGTACAGAGGACAGTCGGTGAGCCTCATACATGTGCAATTGATATGAGAGTGTTCAGTAGCGCGGGGAGCAACTCACATATCAATTGCACATGCCAAAGGTTCGCCACCTGTCCTCTGTATGACTGCGCAATCGGGGTTCATTGGCCAAAAAAAAAAAAACGTGGCGTGAACTGTACTGCTCGAGTCCAAGCTCTGTGAACCTGCGAGGTATGTGGATCGTGGATGACGAGGATATACAAATCTGTTCAAATTATAAGATTCAACACACAAATTCTCGCCATTTTATAATTACTGTAATTTCAGGATGGCTGGTAATGAAAGGGTTTTTATTGTTAGATTGTTGGTGTAATTTGCAATAAGAGATCCCACTACATTTATGGCTTCATCCAAGATATTGGCAACCCTGTTTTAACCTTGAGCTCTTTTTCTTCTTTTTGAGGGTGAGTCACTCGCTGCACTGTGACTGAAAGTAACTGCTGGAATCTTGCTTGAAGCAACAATGAAAATGTGAGATTATGGTCATTGTTGTTCGATTGTCATTGGGGAGTTTCTGGGGAAGTTTACATACCTTTTTGGGGCACATGACCTCGCTATTTCTTCCCTTGAAACCGCAATAACTAACTACCTACATAATATATTTTACCGTTAATTTCGATGTTTTACTATAGAACATAATTAAATAAGTCGTTTCCTTCGATCATTTAGCGCTGCGTACAGTATAGAAAAGCAAAGACATTGGCCCCAGATAAAGTTGCAGTATTAGAGCTAAGTTGGATGAAATAAGATTTAATGAAAATAAGATCTTGAGTCTAATAGTTCGAACATATCTGATGTGGGGGGTCCCGGTCCGTGCATAGTAACAGAACCAAATACATTGGTCGGTCACTCACTCACTCATTTGCAACACCACACTTGTATAGGCAACGGCATTATGTTAGCAATTTTGGAATAGACAGGAATTCCAGGTAACACGGTGGACTGTCGACAAGCGCCTCTCTTCCTGGTGTCCGGACATAATAACGTACCACGGACAAAACGTACCACTTGATTTTCGAGGACATAACGTACCACCTAGGTCGTTATCTACCTAAGAACGGTTTTCCCGTAATCCCCAAATATTTACGCTGGACATAACGTACCACTTGATGTCAGACGGACATTCCAGTTACAGGTTCATTACCACATAAACATCAGTGGCGATCACACTGTGTGGCTTTAAACATTTTGGTATTGTAACAATGGAGTTCTGTACAACGAATGAGGGCGTTTTATGTGCGCACTTCGACGGATGAAGTACGAATTGTACATTGAATGTTCAAAGAGAAAGAAGAAATATGTCAAGTATGATGAACGGCTTGACAGAATAATGAAGCGGTATGAAGAGAATGGAAACTTGAAATCTTTCTTGAGAGCTCTCTCATATTCGCAGAACTTGGAATGAAACTTCACATGGCGAACTTGCTAATCACTTAGAATGAAACATCCCATGACGAATCTGCTATTCGCTAGTATATAAAACCCATAAAAAAAGCATAGTGAAGAAAACGAAAAATGACCAGAGCTTAACCACAGCTGATTTTAAACACGCCAAAATGTTTATAAACATTTTGCCAGTCCAAAGCCTGGATAAGTGTGATGGGAATCCAAAAAATTATATTTTGTATTAGTTTATGTTATGTTATTGCCCACGTATTTATTACCAGGGTTAATTGAGCAATACCGAGCAAGTGGCCGTGCGGTTAGGGTTTCATGCACCCTAAATACTTCCCACTCTTTCAATTGGTACGTTATGTCCTCTCCTAAATATTTTAATGTCATTAGCTGACTCTTTGCAGGTAATCAGCCGGCCAAGTGGTACGTTATGTCCTATAACCCTCTTCCTGCCTCCCGCGTCACCTCACCCCGCAAGTTCATAGAGCTTGGAACCGAGTAGTTACACGGAACTGTACCGAGAAACATTATGGTTTTATATAAATCCGCATTCAGAGAAACGACATATCTCAGCAACATGACGTGTCATTTCTGAAGTTCATAGCTGTGAGGATGTTTAAAATAATTTTGGCGTTGTTCCCATGTTTATGTCACACAGACTCCGAACCCATTTAAGGCCATGATTGGGTTATCCTTGTTCTCTCACTGATAGATT
Organism: Meconema thalassinum; assembly: GCA_946902985.2. Lineage (NCBI taxonomy): Eukaryota > Metazoa > Arthropoda > Insecta > Orthoptera > Tettigoniidae > Meconema > Meconema thalassinum. The sequence continues at coordinate 227,674 of CAMPQE020000310.1, read as the reverse complement.
CAAGTATGTTTACTGAGTACTGGAACTTTAAAACTGAGGTCCACTTCGTGGCGCAGTGGCTAGCATTCTTGGCTGTCACTCCTGACGTCCGGGTTCGATTTCCAGCTCTACCAATAAATGTAATTCTCGTCTGAAGGCTGGAACGGCGAACACTCAGCCTCGTGAGGCAGGATTGTGGTGGGTTTGATTCCCACCTCAGCCATCCTGGAAGTGGTTTTCCGTGGTTTCCCACTTTTACTCCAGGGAAATGCCGGGATGGTGTTTTACTTCAGGCCACGGCAACCTCCTCCCAAATCCGCAAATGAATTACAAATATACACATTACTACTATAGATACCACAATAATACAAGTTATTAGATAAATTCTACTCGCAGTCAAGTACACGGAGCTAAATGACCACTATGTCCAAGTTACTCAAATAACAAAAGACAGCTATTGGCAATTTCCAATAATTAGTACTGTTAAGCCTAACTTTTCACAAAATGTCAAGCTTTTGGTTTTTATTTAAATTACCAAACAACCACCCCTCCCCCTTGTTTTTTGATATTTTTATTTTAATTCTCTGTAATCAGTTACCGGCAGGCTTCTATCTAGTACCAGTATAAACATGGAATTTGGCATGATGATATGAAATAAGTCAATGTTGGCGAGAAAAATCCCAAACCACGAAGATAAAACTTCTCAAATTCAGTGACGAAGGGATAATCAATATTTCGTGTAACATTTGTTTCCTCTAAAAATCAGTTTTCTAGTATATTTTTTAAATCAACATCTACTGACCACTTCCCTTATTTTTGTAAAACCTAACTTTATACAAAACTAGCTGTTACCCATGGCTTCGCCCGCAATAACATTTGGAATCCTGTTATAACATTAGTTAAATAGATAGATAAGCATGGGTCCTAGTGGAAAATAATTCTATCACCTGAAACCAAAAATGCATGGGACGAAAAAAAAAAACATCAAAATATCATGTTGGTTTCGGACCTTAAAAGACGTGAAAAATATAATAAAAGTATTAAAAAAAACTATTTTTCTAAATTTCATTCGAATCAATCTTTATGTCATTCCTGGGACTTGGAAAATTCCGGCCAAAAAGTACAAACTCATTAATAACTCCCTAAGTATTCGTCGTATGATGAAATAGCAAGAGGTAAAAAAGATGTAATGTGTTATTGTCTACAACATAGGCCATGTATAATTTTACACTCAGACATATTACGTCCCCCCCCCCCCATAATTTCACCCCTCCCCATGGGCCTCTTATATTGTATTTATGAAAAAACGGTCAAACACCTATTTTGTTATTTTCTATGTATGCTGATTTTTTTCGCTGAGTACCAAACTCTTCGCCTATGTCGTTTAAGAGATACGCGCTCGGTTAGGAATCCTTCAACCCCCACTTTTCACCCCTTTCACCTCATAATATACACCACATCGAAAAACCCTCAGACACGTGTCTTCTTATTTTTAATGATTAGTTTATATGCCGAGTATCACATCTCCCAATATTGTAAATACTTTCACCCATCCTTTTAGACATAGATTAAGTAGCCTAACTGTAATGAATCTGATAATGAACGCTTGACTATCGAAACTGGTCATCCAAGTGTATTTATTAATCTCATCTAAATTGTTTCCAAGATTAGGGAATAACCCATCACAATTGGGTACAATCGTGATTACCGTCTGGAAAACATCAAATTTCGATTCTCAGAACCTATTAACAGGAAATAATCTTCTTTTCTTTCAGCGATGTTCTTCAAGGCTCTTTCTTACTTTGACAAAGACTCTTTGAATATACTATACATATATTTCTGAATTTCCATGAATATTTTTAAAATTGCATAATTTTAACAGCATTTTCATGAAAAAAATCATCTGGAAAAATTAAACTAAAGTATTTTTTCTAAGGACGTCTTAAAATATAACACATATAATCAGAAATTACATCTAAATACAGTGGAACGTGGCTAATTCGAACTTCTATAATTCGAAATCTTCTTTAATTCGAATTTTTCTCTCGGTCCCTAGCATTTTATATACAATCAATGCCAAAAAATCGTGGTTAATTCGAATTATATTTTGGATAATTCGAAGTTTTACGTGTAAAAAGCCAATCGGAAGCCAAACAGTTGAGTCAGGAATTCCTGAAAAGCGACGTATCATTGGCATTCGGCCCCTACTCGATGGTTTTACCTACATGACTAACAATACCCCTCCGAAGCTCCTTCCAAGGTCAATGCCCAACCCCTCCCCCTCCCATTGTTTTGCAACGCTCCACATCTCTTAACTCATAAGAGTGACATCCCTTACACATGTCTGGTAGTGCGTGCTGAGTGATCTGATTAGATTTGTGGTTGTTGTTTAGAAGTTTGGTTTTGCCTGTGTTTTAAAGTGTGTGTACAGAACTAAGATGTTGTCATAAAAGCCTCGGGTTCCATACAAAACGTTGACTTTGGTGGAGAAAATAGCGGTGATTAAAGAAGTGGAAAAGAAAATGAAGGAAATAATCTGAAATTGCAAAGGCTTTCGGGATTCCTCCAAACACGTTCCCTACATACCTAAACAATAAAGACAAAATTCTCGGTTATGAAAATGAGAGTGGCAAAGGCCGAAAAAGGTTAAGGGAACCGGAAAATTTGAATTTGAATATTTTCTCTACCCTTTTCAAGAACTTACATAATTCGAATTTTTGGATAATTCGAATTTGTTTACTGGTCCCTTGAGGTTCGAATTATCCAAGTTCCACTGTATTTCAGATCTGTATGTTGAAAAGTTCCTAAAAAACGGAATTTTATTTATAGAAAAACATTTAGGCGAGAAATTGGAATCAATGATTTTTCAGGTTTACGTAGAACATGCCAGGACCATAGTATTCCTCTTCTTCCATTTGAAGCTTCATCCATTTCGCTTTTGTTCCACGTCACTTTACCCTTGCTTCTAACGCAGCCTCTTTCTTAAAAGTTCTTTTTTATATCTAACAGAAATAAAATTGTAGTTTGATGGGTCTTTAATAATTGGACGCACGATTGTGGGAAAGTATAAGGAAAGTAGCCTCAGGAATGAGAGAGATATGGAAACAATAAATGTAAATATCCGTATATCAATATGGCGCAAAACCATAATTTTGAAATATTTTAAGACTTTGGGCATTCTGGAGCCCCAAACTCTTTCAGATAAGGTGGTGCAAGAAACGAACCACCAGCTGTCATCGCTTCCGCCTCTATTGGAAACTACTGTACTATTGTAGGCGATCATAGCTGAAACTTGGAAAATATAGCCAGATTCAACTTCTCGTAATTGGTAGCAGGATGCCTCTGATATAGCAGTTTCAAGATGTGACCTCATGACCAACTACAGTATGTACAGTTTTAAAGCTTCATCTTTAATCTTCTTGGAAGTCTCACTTTTCATGGCATACACAGTTTCACGTACTGTACGACTAATAATAACGAAGAGAATGTTTTTCACTGTATTTCACTGCGAGTATTTGTCTGATGATTCTTTAGCGATTCCATAATTTTAGAATCGTAATCTGCAATAAGTAATTTTTGTTACAAACCAGTTCCAAAAGCACTGCGAGTAATAATAATAATAACATCGTATGGCCTCGGGTGCCGGGTGCAAGCTTTGTCATTTGGCACCCAGAGGGCAGCTTGCATGTCGAATTTTGTTGTTCTTTGAAGCACTATGAGGTTAGATATCTAAGCTCCTCGGCACTATAGCGCTTTCTAGTAGAGAAATGAGGAACTTTGTGTTGGCGGAAAATCCCGATTAATTTTTCCATTATGAACACGGCCTACTGAATTCAAATGGGTTCTTTAACATGCCAACATAGTATGACATGCGTATCGTGATTTTTGCCGCCTTTAAAAAATCACTTACCACGGCCAGGAGCGAACTTGCAAGCTTGCGGTTAGTTTATTTATTTATCGTATGGCTTTTAGTGCCGAGAGTGCCCGAGGATATGTTCGGCTCGCCAGAGTCTGTAGCTGCTTCCAGCGGACACCCTTAGGGTGAGCTACAAGTTCCGTTCATTTTCAAGTAGTTCCAAATTTCGCTACCAGATATCAATAATACCTACTGGCGAACGTTGGAACTTTGATTGAGCGTTCCGACGAAATCTAATCTAACAATTAAGCTGCACACAAGTTTACGGAGTGGAAGGATCTATTACATGCCATAAATCTATGACATGGGACCGCCGGCTTTACTTCCCCTCCGAAGGAAGGCATACTAAAGGATTCTTAACGCTCTTAAAAATCCAACGACTTTGGCCGGGTTTGAACCCGCTATCTTGGCCACAGCAGTTCAGCATGCTACCGACTACGCCACCGAAGCCGCTGTGGGGTTAGTAATCCGATAATCATTCACCCACTGAGGCAAATAAGTAAATATTATTACCATTCACTGCATTAATAAAAAATAAATTAATCCAGGGGTAAAATTGTATTGTATTATATTTTCCGTGTATTTGTTCCAGCGAGAGACCTTCCAAAGAAGTAGAGTCGCAAAAAGGAATGTTGGTTATTAAAGGCATAAAGCCATTACAGGAGAAGAACGTGAAAAAGATACTGCGGTTTTATTTTCAGACGCCCTAAAGACAACTCTATTTTCATAAACCGAGCCTTTCAGACAGCTGCACTCAGTGGAGTGGTGGAGCCCCTTGATTGCTTAAATCAGTGGCGTCAGATGTGGGACCGTATGTAGTAGTGGTGGTGATTGGCGATTGTTGCTTTAAGATGACTAGGGCCTACTACTATTGACTTTTACCCACCCCGCAGTGTAACCGTGTTCGATAAATCATGCACCAAGGCCAAGAGAGCAGCTGAAGCTAGTACGGAGGTCGCATGCTTGAATCCCGGCGCTAACAGCGGCTAACCTGAGTGGATTTTCCCGGGTTTTTCCACACTCTCTCCAGGCAAATGCCGGGATAATACTTTACTTCAAGTTACGGGGTGCCTTCTCCATCCCTGTCCCTAATACAGTACACATACTACTACAGTCATCACACAATAACAGGTTATCAGACAAATTCAACACACACCCAACTACACGGGGCTGATGACCAAGATAGATGCTCCAAGCCCCTCAAATGAATTAGCCTCAGTGGCATTTCTCTATGAATAAATTCAATTCAACAACACGACTTTAACCTAGCTGCATACTTGAAGAAGAAATGGACAAGAAATGGAATAAGGGGAATAAAAAAACTGGAAAGGGAAATGTCTTCAACACTCGAAGAATGAAGATTGAGGAACTGAGAAGGAAGTGGAGCCATGAAAGGCAGATTGGAAAGCGAAAGAGGAAAGCGTCCACTCCAAAATCACTGGACAAAGGAGAGAAACATGGACCCATGTCAGGTATCTCTTGGGGTCGCCAACTCCTGAGCTCACCAGCCATGAGCACTTAAGGGTGTAGCGCTATCCAGCCATACATTTAGAAGAAAGTAAGCATGACACAGCGGTAACATTCTCGCCTGCTGTGTCCAAGATTGCAGATTCGAATCCTTACCCAGTCAGTTGGCATTTGAGGGTGCTTAAATGCGAGGGACCCATGTCAGTAGATATACGTTAAAGATTCCCGTCGGGGAAAAAATCCTGCCCCAGTTTATTTAGTGTATGGCTTTTAGTGCCGGGAGTGTCCGAGGACATGTTCGGCTCACCAGAGGCTGTAGCTGCTTCAATGCGGACACCTATGCAAGGCTACTAGGTGCTCTGTGGTGAGGGGACCGCGGGAAGAAAGGAAAGGACGTAACGTCACGAGCTTCCTCGTAGTGGCGCGAGATATGCAAAGAGAGTCAACTTTCCCACACATTATATCTGGTATGCAGTGGTTTAAACACGTGTTTTAAGCATTTTTTTAAATAATCACACCAGGCTAATTTTGCATTTTGCCACAGTTATTATAAAGTTGGAAATAACGTGTCTTTTTCACGATGCCAAAAGACGCATGGCTTCGCAATCAGTGGATTGCTGCATGTAAGTGATAATATCATTTCAACCCTCAAACAAGTAGAATATGTTCCCTCCCCTCTACTTTAAGAGTGAAAGCTTTGAATTAGACTACAGGGCCGAATAACTTAATATGCTGCCAAGAACTCCAAGGGCTCTAAAGCCAAATTGAAAGTGAGCCGAGCTGGCCTACTCTTAAGTTTTGATGACCTGCTATTATGATTTTAAAGCTGTTAATATTTTGACATCTTTCGTACCTGGTAATTGAATGGTTGGAGCACTAGAGTTCAAAATGCAATGGCTGTATTATCAAATAATAAATGTAAACACAGGGGCGTATATAAGGGGGGTGCTGAGGGGACTCCAGCCCCCCCCCCCCCCCGGAAAAACCAACTAGGGTACAAAATACAATGTATTTCACAGTACTTTTAAGAAATGCTTATCAATTTGTAAAATTTGCTGAATAAATTAACAAGTAATCCATTTAGATACTTGCCATTCATACTCCACAGGCTATAATAGATCATTCATTAAATACTCACAATTTTCCAGGATAGTCAGCCCCCCCCCCCCCGAAAAAATTGTATATACGCCCCTGTGTGAACAGGAGGGTTACCTTAATATTTATTTAAAAATTCCACACTTGCTACATTACTACATACATCCCACATGAACTTTGCTATTCTGATATTACTTCCAGCTGTGCCAACTCTCTAAGACCAGATGAATTACTAGCAGAGGCAAAAGGGATTTCGTAGAATTCGTAAACCAGTGGTATTATGTTATGAATTCATACTGTCCTAACACGCCTTTAGCAACAAAAATAACCCTTGGTTTACTAATTGAACAGCAAAATATAATTTTGAACAAGATGGAAAATTCCAAGGATAATTCTCTTTGCGTTGGTAAAAATCATTTGCAAATATTCCAGAAGGCAGTTATCATTTCAATAAAATCACTTCGACTTCCGTACCAAGATATGGCCCATAGGCATAATATAAAGTACATTCTCACACATAGGCTAAAGGGGCAGATGATCTCGTAGTTCCGCCCCTTAAAACAACAACAATAACTAACTAATTAACTAACTAACACATAGGCTAACTCGAGATGTACTGGAAAACCTATTTTCGCAATTGCGGGCCCATGGTGGCTTTAAACGATCATCCATCTCCTCTGGGGCATATAACCTCGTTGTTCCGCCCCTTAAAACAACAATAACTAACTAACCTTCTCATCTTGACTGCATTTAATAATAATTAATTTAATTTGCGCACAATGTGCTTAAGTAAAATACAGAGTTTAAGTCTCACTTTCACAGAATTGCGTCCGAGATAATACTCTGCGTTTGCATGTTCTTACGTGGTATCTGTCACATTTACAGACTGAGGAGGATTATTTTAGGGAAAATTCCAGGAGTCGTTCAAAAGCACACAAACACTGCTGATCCAGATTCAGATGAATATTTAGTTGCTAAAGCACAAAACAAAGCTGGCATAGTGACTAAATAAAATAACCCGTTCCAGAGTCAACCTTATTAGACAGCGATTTACAACCAGAGTCCTTTATTGCCAATGTCATGGAACAGAGTGAAGAAGATGGTAAGATGTTGCAGGTTATGTGGCCCACAAGTCCCAAGATATATTTCCACAACTTGGGAATATAGCCTATGAAATGCAAACTCAACACGATTATGCATTACAAACCTGGGTTAAGCACTTGTCATATGGTGGTTTGACCAATCCCTCTGAAACCTGGCTAAACCAGTTCCGGCACATATCAGCTACATTCGTCACATTTCACGGAAAATGCGGATTTCAACGAGTCAAGGACGTTCTAAGAAGAACGACAGATTTTGTGTCGAGAAAAGTTCCTGACGTGGCTGAGGCAGCTGTGAGAACAATTTTCTTCATCAGATTAAAACATTCCAATTCCATCTTACAAACGAGGAGGTTATTGGAAGTCACCAACACCCACACCAGCATCACTGATACTGCTACTACTGTGCTGCTACCAAGTCCAGGCGAATTTCCAAGAAACTCAAGAAGATCACAACATAAAATGTAAGATGGCTACACTCAGATATCTCATCACCCATTTACCAATAATTTCATTGCCTTGACACCCATGGGGTGAGCTACAAGTTCCGTTCAATTTCAAGTAGTTCCAACTTTCGCCACAAGATGTTACTGACACCTAGTGGTGAATGTTGGAAATTCGATAGAGCGTTTCAACGAAATCTAACCTGCAAATTTACCTTCACACAAGTATAATTAGCGGAAGGTTCTTTAACATGCCATAAATCTTATGACATGGGACCGCCGGTTTTACTTCCCCTCCGAAGGAAGGCATACTGAAGGATTTTAACGCTCTTAAAAAAAAGTCCGACGATTTTGGCAAGGTTCGAACCCTCAATCTTAAGCATAGAAGCTCTGCATGCTACCAACTACGCCACCAAAGCCGCTCCTGCCCCAGTAGTTAAAAGGAACGTAGAACCAGTAACAACATGAATATATTTTTAGCCTACTTTCGATTTTTGCAAAAAATGAAAGTAGACTTATGAGATCAACACAGGGCGAAAAAAGTGTGTCTGTCTGTGTGTGTGTATGTGTGTGTGTGAGTCTGTGTGTGTGTCTGTGTGTGTGTGTGTGTGTGTGTGTGAGTGTGTGTACTCTGAATGTCTGTCCCCCCCCTATCAATTCGAACACGGTGAATGCGAATTGAACGAAATTTGGTACAAAGGTAGCACTAGCAAAGGACACCTCAGTGTCATATTTAATATCGCCGCCATCTTGACGGAAACGTAATGGCGGCCACACAAATGTTCAAAGCTTAAATCAAATTACGACTAACCTAATCATCCATCTCTACCAAATTTTGCAACAACATACCTTTATGGGGGGAGCATCCTTTGACCAAACCAATAGGCCATAAGCGTAATAGTTTGCAGATGGCGGCCATCTTTGTGTGAAAATCGATTCCCCCTATTAATTCGAACACGGTGCAACCGAATGGAACGAAATTTGGTACAGAGGTAGCACTAGCAAAGGGCATCTCAGTGTCATGTTTCATATCACTGCCATATTGACAGAAACGTAATGGCGGCCACACAAATGTTCAAAGTTTAAGTTAAATTACGACTAAAATAACCATCCGATCTCTACCAAACTTTGCAACAACATTCCTTTATGGAGGGAGCATGCTTTGACCAATCTAATAGGTTATTAGCCTAATGGTTTGCGGCTGGCGGACATCTTTATGTCAAAATGGATTCCCCCTATTAATTCGAACACGGTGGAACCGAATGGAACGAAATTTGGTACAGAGGCAGCACTAGCAAAGGGCACCTCAGTGTCATGTTTTATATCGCCGCCATCTTGACTGAAACGTAATGGCGGCCACACGAATGTTCAAAGCTTAAATCAAATTACGATTAACCTAATCATCCCATCTCTACCAAATTTTGCAACTACATACCTTTATGGAGGGAGCATCCTTTGACCAATCTAATAGGTCATTCGCCTAATAGTTTGCGGATGGCGGCCATCTTTGTGTCAAAATCGATTCCCCCTATTAATTCAAACACGGTGAAACAGAATGGAACGAAATTTGGTACAGAGATAGCACTAGCAAAGGGCATCTCAGTGTCATGATTTATATCGCCGCCATATTGACAGAAACGTAATGGCGGCCACACAAATGTTTAAAGCTTAAATCAAATTACGACTAACATAACCATCCGATCTCTACCAAACTTTGCAACAATATACCTTTATGGTGGGAGCAACCTTTGACCAATCTAATAGGCCATTGGCCTAATAGTTTGCGGATGGCGGCCATCTTTATGTCAAAATTGATTCCCCCTATTAATTCGAACACGGTGGAACCGAATGAACGAAATTTGGTACAGAGGTAGCACTAGCAAAGGGCACCTCAGTGTCATGTTTTATATCGCCGCCATCTTGACGGAAACGTAATGGTGGCCACACAAATGTTCAAAGCTTAAATCAAATTACGATTAGCCTAATCATCCGATCTCTAGCAAATTTAGCAACAACATACCTTTATGGAGGGAGCATCCTTTGACCAATCTAATAGGTCATCAGCCTGATATTTTGCGGATGGCGGCCATCTTTGTGTGAAAATCGATTCCCCTTATCAATTCGAACACGGTGAAACCGAATGGAACGACATTTGGTACAGAGGTAGCACTAGCAAAGGGCACCTCAGTGTCATGTTTTATATCACCGCTATCTTGACGGAAACGTAATCGTGGCCACCCAAATGTTAAAAGCTAAAATGTAATTACGACCAACCTAATAATCTAGTCTCTACCAAATTTTGCAACACCATATCTTTGTGGGAAACATATTCAGACCAAACTGCAAGAACATCAGCCCAATAGTTTGCAGATGGTGGCCAAGTATGTGTGCAAATCGATTCCCCCTATCAATTCAAACACGGTGAAACCGAATTGAACGAAATTTGGTACAGAGGTAGCACTAGCAAAGGGCACCTCATATTCATGTTTAATATCCCTATAGCACGTTGTATTTCAACAAGCTACTACAACCAACATTCGATCATACTCCTTGAAAAGGACAAAGAGTTATAACAATACCCATGCATTTAGGAGAAAGTATGCTATATGTTCTTTACTGAACATCTTGTTTCGGATTATATGATGAATATTTGTTGACTTGGAAACCATATAAGCGAACACTCGTTGCCATGGTAACTAATTGTCAGAAATGTGTCCACGCTAATCATAGATAGATCTCCAGCCCAAAAATATATTAATGGTAAAACTTCAAATCATAAGTATTGCTAATCGGCTTCGGTGTCGTACTGCTCGGGTCCAAGCTCTATGAACTTGCGGGTTGAGGTGAAGTGGGAGGCGGGAAGAGAAGGGCTTGTCGACAGTTCACTGTGTTATCTGGAATTCCTGTGTATTCCAATACTGCTAACATAGGGCCGTTGCCTAAACCACTGTGGTGTTGCGGATGAGTGAGTGAGTCACCGACCAATGTATTTGGTTCTGTTACTACTCAAGGACCGGGAACCCCACACATCGCTCCTCATCGTCCGCGAGCCACATTCCTCTCAGTGTAAAATTCTTCAGTATGCCTTCCTTCGGAGGGGAAGTAAAGCCGGTGGGCCCATGTCATAGATATATGGCATGAAAAGGAATGTACCACTACAGGGTCTTTCATATAAAGTAAGAACGGCAAGTGGCAGTTTTGTTATTCGCTGCTACGGTGGCCTTGCCCGAACTTGTGGCGCGCCAAGGCCCCCTGCTTTAAGCGTGTGTACAATCATGTATGAAATATTACCGTATAAAAGATGCTAGAAGTGTCGTCCTTCCTGGGTTATACAGGCATTGTATCTGGTAACCACATTCTGGCTGACGCGAGAGAGTTCTGCCACTGTAACGCTTTAGATTTTTAAATTTTATGCTTTTTATTGAGCACCGAGTCAGTAGTGTCAAACTTATTTACAATTACGTGAATCTGCTAGTGAAGGAAATTGCTGAACAAATTCATCACGTACCTGCCGACCCAACTCGTACTTAAAATAAGTTTTACATACAAAAATACGATGTTGAAATGATAACTGCCTCATGTTAACATCTGAGTTTCAGACTGGCGACGGAACACCTGCACGCTTATTGCAAGGTCAAGTACAGTATATACGCCTATGCAAGCGCTTTCAATACTACAGCAGGGGGCCGTGGCACGCCACAAGCTCGGCCAAGGTTACGGTAGCAGCGGATAACAAAGCCGCCGCTCGCCGTTCTTACTTTATATGAAAGACCCTGTACAATTGTGAAGCCTATTTCCTAAAGTCGTCATCAGACATGTTTTACAAAAAGTAGATTTTGTTGATTTCGTATTCCTCTTGGAGAAACGCATCACATGGATGGTATAAGATGTTCCAAAACACGATATTTGTAGTTAAAAATCAATATCAAATTTGACTTTATTTCCAAATCTCGACATCTGCTTTGTTAAGTTATTTCCATAATCCGACATCTGCACTTCGTTCCTAAAAGAAAACGCTTGAACGGTGGAATTCAGGAAATTTTCTGTAATTCTTGGTACAAACTCAAACATAAACATAAAAAGTAGAATAACATACAATTTCCTGAATTTTGCCGTTTAAGCGTTTTTTCGTTTTTCTCAATAACTTAGAAAATTCAGATATCGACTTTTGGAAATAGGCTCCTCAATTGGTAGTGTGTGGCTAAATTTGTAGGTTATTTAGTTAGAAACGCTCTATCAAGTTCCAACGTTCACCGCTGGGTGACAGTGTCAGAGACAGTGGCATCTAGTAGCCAAAGTTGGAACTACTTGGAATTGAACTTGCCCCGTTTCATTCATCTTCGTTCATTTCATCTATCATTAACTCCTCTCATGTTGTTGGCGTCAGCAAGGGCATCTGGCCGTAAAATCCAACTGCCAGATAGAATCCCATTGCATATCATCCCCGACCCTTGCATGTCGAATTTCGTTGTTCCTTGAAGCACTATGAAAGTCAAGGAGGTTAGATATCTAAGCTCCTTGAACACTATAGCGCTTTCTAGTAGAGAAATGAGGAACTTTGTATTGGCAGTAAATCCCGAGATTAATTTTACCATTATGAACACGGCCTACTGAATTCAAATGGGTTCTTTCACATGCCAACATCGTATGACATGGTGTCATAATTTTTGCCGCCTTTCAAAAATCACTTACCATGGCCAGGAGCGAACTTGCAAGCTTGGGGTAAGTAGACCGACACGTTGACCACTCACCTACCGTGGCAAGCTTAATCGACTATTGAAGAAGGAGAAAAATTTAAGATTGACATATTTCGCTCGTCAAGTGAGCATCATCAGATCAAAATAAGCAAGACAAATAGCTCTACAAGACACTATCAAACCAACAATGACACCCACAGACAGTCTATGCTCTCCAAAAACAAAAGGAAACAAAGAAACGTCTGAGAATTTAGTAAATGTGGTAAATATTACTGATAATTATGAAGACATTAAGCACCCGAAAAAAGATCTATTTATTTTAATATTGCGAAACTTAGAAATTACGATTCCATCAATAAACAGTCTTCCTCCCCCCAACTAATGTATGAAGGTGTAGCTACTATTGCCGTGAACGCTAGGAGGGGGGGGGGGGGGCGTATGTCAAAATGAGTAAAAGTACTAATTTTTTTATTCGCCCATAATTTACCTTACGGTATCAAGATTTTAATTCCAAAATATTACAGTTCAATACCATCTGTAAATGTGAGAAAAATAGTATATGTAACTGCTTGTATACTCTTGTAGGAAGAATGTGAGGATAATCTTACACCATCAGATGATGAAATTGGAAACAAAGGCTCATCAAAGGAGAAATTCAATGAGAAAACAGCTGGAGGAATAAGAGGAATCAGAGTAAAATGGATATGGTCTGCACTAATTCATTAGATGATCGGCAATACAATATCAACAAACTCAAATCTTTGATTCAAATTTTCCACAACTTACATTTTTGTAAGTTTATTTTACCTTTTCTCATACACCGTTAAAGATACACTGATGAAACTTGGTATGCTGCTGTAAACTATTATTCTAAATAAATTCCTGGAACATTTTTTTAAGAACATATTTTGGATTTTAGGGGGTAGCATGTCATTATTTTTTTTATCAAATTAAGTCCATCAGATTTTGAAGTGCTGTTAAAAATAAAGTAAATAAGATATCGAAACTTTGTTCCACAGAAATCTTTAACCTGGTCTTTAGATATTACATGCCAAATTTTGTAACTTACAATGTGATGGTTTTGTAGAAAAGGTACATATTAAGGGTACATGTTTCAGAAAATTCAAATATTCCTAGCTGAAGAACCATTTGAATTATCACCACGTAAATCAACACAGACATGCCTAGCACACTGATAATCATGTGTGTAAAATGATATAGCGTTATCTTTAAAACTCTGGGACTCACAATACTTCTTTTACTGGAGTGCAATTTTGCATACGTCCCCCCTTATCAATAAGCCCTAAACTCCTCTAGAATTGTAAACTAATATGCATAAATGGCCTACAAATACTCTGCTGTGCTATTAGCGAAAAGCTATTACTACAATCGAAGCGTGCTACAACATACGAAATAGTTTTCTCTGCTATTAATGAGTTGAAAGATCCTATTTGGATACTTATCTGAAATTGTAGGCTGCTCAGACAACCACTTTTCATGTTTCATTCTTTCATAATCTGAACATTTCTCAAAAGATTACTGTTTTTATGAAAGCTAATCAAAGTCAAAGAATTCAGAGTTATAGGCACATACCCCATCCTCAACCTTAATAATTGCACCTACACACACTACTGCAGTCACCACAGGAACAAAGGCTATCAAAAACTAATTCAATATACACCCAAGTACACGGGGCTGTTAACCAAAGATGTCACAAGCCCCTAATACGAATTAACAACTTTTATCCCCCAGGGTTTCCAAGAAATGATATTGCAGTAAAATAAAATGTTTGTTTTGCAAATAGGTGGAGAAAAATTAAATGATGGTGTAAGAGAAATGGAAAGATTAAAAAAATGAATGTACACCAGTAATTCTAATTTAGGATTAGGAAATGTAAAACTACTGTAAACATGTTTTCAGAAATTATTATGAACTGAAGTGCTTTTTGTAATAAGTTAAGGGCTTTAGCATAAGCATAATATGCAACTAAAATTTCGATACAGAGTTGGATCAGGTGGTGTGTGTACCACCTCGTGGTTGGATTCCCGGTTCTGCCAAGAAATTTAAATTCTGGTCTGAGGGCTGGAACGAAGAAGAGCGTTCGATTTCCCACCTCTGCCTTCCTGGAAGTGGTTTTCCGTGGTTTCCCCACTTATACTCCACGAAAATGATGGAATAGTTCCTAACATAAGGCCACTGTCGCCTCCTTTTCAATCCTAGCCCCAATTTACAAATACATACACTAGTACAGCCATTACAATAACACACGTTATCGCACATATTCCCTACACTCACCCAAGTACACGGGGCTACATAACCACGATGTCGCTCTCCCTAAAATAAGCAGCAACAATAACAACCGGTGATGTGTGGTCGTTTTGGGGGCCAATCTATGTTTTACACAGTTACGAACGAATGTGTTCTCGAGCCGCCTCTGCCCGCGAAGGTCATTGGGGCTACTGGTACATCACTGACTTTGACACACATGTTGGTAACACTGGTGTGAGACTCACCTCCTGCAGATCGAAGTTGCGGATAGCTTTAACGTGCGGGCACTTGGTCTTATCCTCGCGACGTTTGGCTCCGTGGCTAGCTAACACCAGACAGAGCAGCAGGCACATCAGTAGCCATGGTCGAGTCTTCATCTCTCCTCCACTGACTGTATGAGTCCCTGGCACTACAGTTCGCAGCCCGCAGCCCGGCCGTCACGTGAAGAGGGCGGGGCTACTCTGAGGTGCACGTGCTCTTACAGTTCGATACCCGGCTATGGTAACATCAGTAGCCATCTACCGACAGCAATGGCTACGCTAGCTAAAGTGCAGCAGTAGGTCATGGGGTCAAGCTCTCTGCTGACTCGGTAGACGCGTGAGTTCGAGCCCCACCGTCGGCCGTCCTTGAGATGGTTTTCCGTGGTTTCCCATGATCAACACCAGGAAAATGCGGGGACGGTACCTTTTGACAGGCCACGGCCACTTCCTTCCACATCCTTGTCCAGTTTCATTCATCTTCATCATTCCATCTCTCATCCCGACGCGCAGGTCACCCACGGGCGTCGAATAGAAAGACCTGCACTCGGCCTCCGAGGAGGCTACACGAAAAAAAAAAAAAAGTAGCCATCTCTCCTCCACTGACTGTATGAGTTCCTGGCACTACAGCCCACAGCCCGGCCGTCACATGAAGAGGGCGACTCTGAGGTGCACGTGCTCTTACAGTTCGATACCCGGCTATGGTGGTAACATATCAGTAGCCATATCTCATCCACTGACTGTATGAGTTCCTGGCACTACATCCCGCAGCCCCGCCGTCACGTGAAGAGGGCGGGGCTACTCTGAGGTGCACGTGCTCTTACAGTTCGATACCCGGCTATGGTAACATCAGTAGCCATCTCTCCTCCAATGACTGTATGTGTTCCTGGCACTACATCCCGCAGCCCGGCCGTCACATGAAGAGGGCGGGGATACTCTGAGATGAACGTGTTCTTACAGTTCGATACCCGGCTATGGTGGTAACATCAGTAGCCATCTCTCCTCCAATGACTGTATGTGTTCCTGGCACTACATCCCGCAGCCCGGCCGTCACATGAAGAGGGCGGGGATACTCTGAGATGAACGTGCTCTTACAGTTCGATATCCGGCTACAGGGGCGTATATAAGGGGAGGGGGCGGACCCGGGTGCCCCCACCTCCACCCCCCGAAATTTTTGTCACATTATATTATTTGTTTATGAATTAAAACATTAGAAACCAAAATAATCATGTACTATTGTTACTAAGCGACGTATGGCAACGTTGCAAAGCACGGCGACGGTAGAGCAATGTAAACAGTGTGACAATCCGTTTGCTCTGATCCTATGTGCAACAACATAACCTCTTATTACTCTCCAGTGCCTTCGCTCTTATGAACGAACCAAGAACAGCAACAAGTGCCCTTGAAGCGTGTGACAAAAGTTTTTTCCCTAACTTTTATACCCTTATCAAACTTTTGGCAAATTTTCCTCTCTCTGTAGCTACTGGTATTGCCGAACGGAGTTTGAGTTGGTTGAAAACATACTTAAGAAATTCTACTTCTGAAAACGGACTCAACGGTCTAGTATTGTCATCTATTCACAGAGACATACATCTCACTGACGATGAAGTTATGAACCGATTTGGCAATGTTTCAAGAAACCATGACTTTGGGAGCTGTAAATCAAAACAGTAACATTAATTCTTTCCATGTAAATGGTATGAAGTGAGCAAGATGATTGTATTAATAAAAAGTATCTTAAAATGGTCTTAGTTGTGTTTGACATTAACAAAACATAAAACTTCACAACAAATTGGTTGAAAAAGTGATGCCAGATAGCCTTAAAACTCATAATTTTGCCTCAAATTATACAAAAGTTTCCCGGGGAGAACCCCGGACCCCCTATTCTTTGGGCCTATATCTTGCCCCCTAACCCCCGGTTGGGCACCTCCCGAAATAAAACCCTGCCCGGCTATGGTATCGTCAGTAGCCATCTCTCCTCCACTGACTGTTATGAGTTCCTGGCACTTCAGCCCGCAGCCCGGTCGTCACATGAAGAGGGCGGGGCCACTGTCAGATGCATGTGCTTGTGCTCTTGCAGTTCGATACCCGGTCTATGTTTACACCTGTATATATTTCTACCCAATGACGTAGTGCACTCAGATCCCCTCCCCTGAAAGATATGTCAGGGTTAAATAATTGAAACATTGTGCATAGGTATACAAAGATGAACAGCATGATGATAAAAATACTAGATGATGACGATAAGAGAGGGAAAATGCCTCAAACTTTGTATTGCTATCATCAATTCATCTCTCTATCTTCTGTGTTTCTCATATCTCTCTCTTTTGTATAATAATAATATCGTATGGCCTCGGGTGCAAACTTTGTTATTTGTCGATTTCGTTGTTCCTTGAAGCACTATGAAAGTCAAGGAGGTTAGATATCTAAGCTCCTTGAACACTATAGAGCTTTCTAGTAGAGAAATGAGGAACTTTGTGCTGGCGGAAATTCCCGAGATTAATTTTGCCGTTATGAAGACGACCTACTGAATTCAAATGGGTTCTTTAACCTGCCAACATCGTATGACATGTGTGTCGTAAATAGTTGCCGCCTTTCAAAAACAATCACTTACCACGGCCAGGAGCGAACCTGCAAGCTTGTGGTTAGCAGACCGACACGTTAACCACTCACCCACCGTGGCAAGCTTTTTGTCTTATTATAGTTTTCTTTTAAATATTCGCTATTTTCGTTCTTCTCATTTTAACATCACGGATCGCCTTCACATTTTCCCTCTCTTAATGTCATCACTGGGGACCGGACATGTTTGCACTGAAAGCGATTTAAATATGCATGCAATTATGCTTTTAAGATGTAGGAGAAAGTTCATTAAAAGTTGAACAAGTAGTTCCGTGAAGAACTAAATAGCCTATTTTCATATAACCTACTAATATTAATTGCCTCTATCAACATACAAATTGTCAGTTTGATTGCTGTAATAGATTCGTACATATATATCCGTCTAAATATTTTGGATGGACACCATGTTGGATTTTTATATTATAGGCCTTAGATGTATGAACTATTACATGAAGATTATTGTGTAGGTGTTTTATTCAAACTTCAATCGCATGATTAGGACACAAGAAATTAAAGCGGGATTTTAAAATTTCGCTCAGTCGCCATCTTGTGGTAATGAAAATCATTTAAATGAATTAGATGCCAGTCGATTATAATTTGTATAAGCATATACCGTATCACGTTTCACTGCGCTCGGATGGTTAAAACGTAAGAAACGTCCATTTGAATATTTAAATTTTGCGTCGCCGCCATGTTGGATTTGTGCTCGCCAGGTCATTGAACATCCCATAGGTGAACTTATGCTTATAGCCTCTATACACTTACAAAATTTCAGTTTGATTGCTGTAGTAGATTAATAGATATTGAGAACCGTCTAAATATTTCGGATGATCGCCATGTTGGATTTTAATATGTGTAGGCCATAGAGATATGTACCATTAGATGATTATAGTGTACGATCATTATGCAAATGTTGATTTCGGTCGCATGATTAGAACACAAGAAATAAAAACTTAATTTTCGAAATTCGCACAGCCGCCATCTGGAGGTTACGTAAACAATTGAACTAAATTAGATACCAGTGCATTACAATGTGTATAGACATTTGCTGTACGAAGTTTCATTGCGTTTGGATCATTAAATCGCGAGAAACGTCTATGTAAAACTTTCTAATTTTCTTGGCCGCCATGTTCGTTTTGTAGTTAACCGGTTTTCGAAAGTCCCATAGATGAAGTTCCAGTAGTTCCCTTTATCTCCGAACAAAATTTCATGGTGATACCGGTAATAGTTTCAGAGATATAGAATGCCGGTGAAATATTTCGCACAGCCGCCATCTTGAGGTTATGCAAACAATTGAACGAAGTTAGATGCCGGTGCATTACAATGTGTATAAACATATACTGTACATATAGGTTAGTAGGACACATACTAAGACACCCAGGAATAGCAAGCTTAGTGATGGAAGGAAGGGTTGAGGACAAGAACTGTAGGGGTAGACCAAGGTTAGAATATGTTAAACAGATTGCCTCGGATGTACTGTAGGGTGTGGTACCTATGGAGAGATGAAACGATTAGCACAGGACAGGGAGGCATGGAAAGCTGCATCAAACCAGTCAAAAGACTGAAGACTCAACCAACAACAACCAAGTTTCATTGTGTTTGGTTGGTTAAATCGCGAGAAACGTCTATTTAAAAGTAGCCGGTTGGCTGCCATGTTGGTTTTGTAGTTACTAGGTTTTCAAAAGTCACATAGGTGAACTTCTAGTAGTTCCCTTTATCACTGTACAAAATTCCAGGGTGATATCGGCAATAGTTTCGGAGATATTGAATACTGGTGAAATATTTCGCACAGCCGCCATGTTGGATTGGTGAGACGTAACAAAATTTGAAGGGCACGGTCGGGGTCGCCCGGAATAGTGCTATGAACTTACCGAATTTCATTTAAATCGCTCCAGCTGTTTAGAAGTTATTAGGGGGGACACACAAAAATCCTCACACACACACACACACACACACACACACAAACAGACACACGGACTAAAGGTGATCTCATAAGCCTTTTTTTTTTCATAAATGAAAATAGGCTAAAAATATGCACTTATCAATAAGCCAAACTTAATCACTCTTCTTTCCCTATATATTTCGTATTTCCCTTATTTGCGCTAATATGTGCAATCGTTCTTGCATGTTTAAGTAGAAAATCTTTTCGCATTTCAATTCCTTCGCGAATGCTCGACAATAGACTACAATGCCATCAGTTGAAAAATCACTATTACCTGTCACCTGTCACTGATTGAATAAATCCTTTCTGCTGCTCTTCTCGTTAAGCATTTTGAGCAAAGCATATGCAGACTAAGGGTAAAGTAACACTGAATAAACTCCTCACAAAACTAACCCCGGTCTAATGGCTGCCGGGAAGGCGAAAGTAATGTCCCACCCCATTCCCTTCTTGAAATAGCCACGCTTAAAATACTGTTATCTCGTTATATGTTGCTCGGAAAGTTTCTTACAAGGGATGTCCTACACGCAGGCAAAACCAACTTTGTTTAAGATGTTTTAGATTATAGCCTACTTAATTTCAAATGTATATGCTAAAATATGCAGTTATGATCAGAATATGCAATAAGTCCAATGAACCCACAAAATAAGCATGAGAATATGCGCATATGCATCTTCAAAAAATCCAGTCCCTAGTTATCACATAGTATTTTCATCATCATGCTGTTCATCTTTCTTTTCTCATCTCTTTTCTTCCTTCAAAAAGAAATGCTCCAATTCAAAATTTCCTCCACTTTCCATCCCGCCTTCTTACCACCTGCACCAGTCTTCACCCCACCCCCCTTCTCAGAAGATCAATTCTTCTTCTCCACCCTTCCTTCATATTCTACAATTTTCTCATCACTCAATTATGCCTTTCTATATTTTAGCCTATTTTCAATTTTGAAAAAAAATAGGCTTATGAGATCACCTATTGTCCGTGTTTGTGTGCGTGCGTGTGTGTGTGTGTGTGTGTGTGTGTCCTAATAACTTATAAATGGCTGGAGCGATTTCAATGAAACTCGGTAAGTTCATAGTACTAAACCGGGCGACCCCAACCGTACCCTTCAAATTTTGTTACGTCTCACCAATCCAACATGGCGGCTGTGCGAGATATTTCACCAGCATTTAATATCTCCGTAACTATTACCGATATCACACTGGAATTTATTACGGAGATAAAGGGAACTACTAGAAGTTCACCTATGTGACTTTTGAAAAACTGGTAACTACAAAAGCAACATGGCGGCCACGCGAATTTGCGACTTTTAAATAGACGTTTCTCGCGATTTAACCTACCAAACGCAATGAAACTTGGTACAGTATATGTTTATACACATTGTAATGCACCGACATCTAACTTGGTTCAATTGTTTACATAACCACAAGATGGCGGATGTGCGAAATATTTCACCGGCATTCTATATCTCTGAAACTATGAGCGGTATCACCCTGAAATTTTCTACGGATATAAAGGGCACTACTGGTAGATCATCTATAAGACTTTCAAAAACCGGTTAACTACAAAACGAACATGGCGGCCAAGCGAATTTGAAAGTTTTAAATAGACCTTTCTCGCGATTTAATGTACCAAACGCAATCAAATCTGGTACAGGATATGTTTATACACATTGTAATGCACTGGTATATAATTTAGTTCAATTGTTTTTATAACCTCAAGATGGCGGCTGTGCGAATTTTAAAATTAAGTTTTTATTTCTTGTGTCGTAATCATGCGATCGAAGTGAAAGTTTGAATAACGAATCTACCCAATAATTTTCCTTCAATGGTACATGACTCTATGGCCTATACATTTAACAATCCAACATGGCAACCATCCGAAATATTTAGACGGCTCTCAATATCTACGAATGTATTATAGCAATCAAACTGAATTATTTTATGTTCATAGGGGCTATTAACTTAATTTCACCTATAGGACTTCAAATAACCTGGTGATCACAAATCCAACATGGCGGCGACGCGAATTATAAATATTTACATGGACGTTTCGCGCAATTTAACCATCCGAGTGCAGTGAAACTTGGTACAGTAAATCCTTATACGAACGTTAATCAACTGGCATCTAATTAATTTCAATTGTTTCCATTTCCTCAAGATGGCAGCTGTGCGAAATTTTATTGTAAAATCTCCTTGTTACTTCTTGTGTTCTAATTATGCGATTGAAGTTTGAATGCTACACGTACACAATAATCTTCATGTAACAGTACATAACTCTAGGACCAACATATATAAAATCAAACATGGCGACCTTCCGAAATATTTAGTCGGTTCTCAATATCTACGAATCTATTACAGCAATCAAACCGAAATGTTGTATGTTGATAGTGGCAGTTAACATAAGTAGGATATGTGAAAATAGGCTGTATAGTTCTTCACGGAACTACTTGTTATTTTTGTTGAGAAGCGATTTTTACGCACCCTCCTATTTATATTTCCTCCCCAATTAACTTATCGTTTTCTTTTTGCTACGATCAGTAGACTACTCCCCCGAATTCTTTACTCCAAATTTGAACATCTCCTCAATAGATTCAGTCTTTTTAATTTTCCCATCTTTAGCCCGAAGATACGGCGATACTGTCGAGAACATGTTTTATTTAACCCCGTGGCATAGCCGTGCGCGTTAAATCACTCAATACGAATGTGATGGGAAGCTGTAGCAAGTCCGGAGATCGGAGGATCGCATCCCGGCGCAGACAGCAACTATCCTAATAGTGGATTTTTCCCGGGCTTTTCCACACTCCCACCAGGGAAATGCCCGGGTACCTACCCCTTCCCAACCTTAATAATTACAGTTTCACACACTACTATAGTCACCACAGAAACACAGGTTATCATAAAATTGAACACACATACCCTATTTTCCGCGATACCGAGTAGATTCCATTCAGCTCTTTGTTATTGATGATTCTTTTTAGGGGCTTTGCGACATCATGGTCATGAAGCCCCGTGTACTTGTGTGTGTGTAGAATTTGTCTGATAACCTGTGTCACTGTGATGTCTGTACTAGTCTGTGTATTAGTAATTGAGGTAGCATTTGGGTAGGAAGTGGCCGTGACCTTAGGTTAGGTACCATCCCTGCATTTGCCTGTTGTAGAAGTGGGGAAACCATTGAAAATCACTTTCAGAATGGCTAAGGTAGGAATCCATCCAGCCTCTCCTCAGTTTTGCCTCACGAGTCTGAGTGTACCCCGTTCCAGCCCTCAGACCAGAATTAAATTTCTTAGAAGAGCTGAGAATCGAACCCAGACCTCCAGGGTGACGGCCACGAATGCTAGCCATTATACCACGAGGTGGCCCCGCTGCTATCTATGAGGACCCTGAACTGATTGGGTGTGCGTATCATTTATCTAATACCCAATGTCTTTAAGATATAGGTAGTAGTGTCTGTATTTGAACTCGGAATTGGGATGGAGGTGACTTTGGGCTTAAGTTAGTAACTATCCCAGCATTTGCGTAAAGTAGAAGTGGGATTCGAACTCATCTCTTCTCAGTTTTGCCTCACGAGGCTGAGTGAACCCTCAGACCATAATGTAATATTTCTTGGCAGAGCAAGGAATCGAACCCAGGACCTTTGGATCTGGAACCTCAATACGAATCCCACAACCACAGAAGGGAGAAATCGCGAACACACCTGTAATTCTTGGTCATTCACGTTTCTTAATTTTAGTTTTTTTATTGCTTATCCACCCAACTCGGCCTCACCCACGGACTCTGCGAGGAATCATTCCTCTACCGCCACAAGGACGGTGTCTGGGAGCTGAACATACTTTTTCAGCAGATACAACTGGGGATGGTGAAAGGCCGATCGCCCAGGCGACCGCTAACTTAGGCCTAATTATGGAAGGGCCAGGGAAGGGATTTTGGAAGGAAGTCGTCCGTGGACCTGTTGAAAGGAACCGCCCCGGAATTTGCCTGGTGGTGAAAATGGGAAACCACGAAAACCATTTTCAGGATGGCCGAGGTGGGATTTGAACCCACACTCTACCGATGCCAGCGAGGCACGAGCTACCGCGTTAGCGCCCTCGGCCGGTTACGGAATTTCAATGTAAAAATCTCTGTTCTCACATTCATGAAGTTGAAAGCTGAAATGTCACATTCAGTTCATTATTCTCCCTTCTGCTTTCTCGCATAGCAGGACAACAGCGCGGCACTTAATGAATATTGTTGTTGTTACGCCAATTAGGGACTTGGTACTGCCCCCGTAATTGAATTATATAGAGACCATGGTGGCTATATTTGAAATTATAAGGAAAGTTATGGTTGTCATAGTTATGACGTGGGTAGTCATGACGTAAGCACGGATGACGTAAATGTTATGCCAGCAAGTTACTTGAGCTGAGATTCTCAGTGACGTCAGCATTTAGTCGAGAATGTTCCAAGATTTACGACGCAGTCGCAGGAAACGAGGAATTCTGCTGAGGAAGAAACTATGCTATTGGAGGAGAGGCATGAACCAATCAACGATAGTTTAAAGGAAGACGGAGATTGCTAAAACTATGGTATTTTTATTACTTTTGGAATGCAGAATTATGGAAATCCATTTGCAGTAAAAGCATTGATTTGGAATTTTGGTGAAATTTATTTTCAGTTTTTGAATTTTGAAAATCCGTCATGTATTAGCGAAGTTGGAAGTTTTAGCGATGACGCAGTATCACGCTTTGGAAGGGATGGAAACGCCCCTCGTGAAGTTAATAAAAGGGCTTGCGCAGAAGAGAGGAGTCTCTTTCGTTCTCTGATCATTCTGAGATCTCATTCTCAGAGCATCGAAGTATATTTGTGAAAGTTCTTTTCTTATACATTCATTATAGTGAGACGTCGAAGTGAATAGCAGTGAAAAGAATCGTCTTTATAACGCGTGGCGAGGCCACTATATTAACGAGATCCAAGTCAAACTAGGTGAAGTTGAAACGGACCTTAGAAAGCTTCTACAAGTTTAGCTTCGAACAGTTAGCGGTCACCGATAAGCTAATTGTATTGTGCAGTGCTACATGCAGTTATAGAGAAAAGCAGAACAATTTCGACCGATTAGTTCGAAAGATATTAGCAGTTTTATACGACTGAGAAAAGTGATTATCTCGCCACAAGAGAAGCACTTTTGTATAGCCAGAATCAACGCAAGGCTGACGCTGCGAGTGGAATAGAAAGACTTCAGATTGCTTGGTTACACAACGATACAGTATAATGGAGCAATTGAATACGGCAGTTTGTTCTTCTAACACTACAACCGAAGAGCAGATGGAAGGCTAAGAGGCTTATTGCAATTGGGACATACTTCAACGGAGTAAGATAGCGACATGGAACTTCGCTAATTGCTATTCCACACAAGCGAACATGCGGTGAATACCATCTACACCCATGTTTCGTAATTAAAGGCTGAATACCATCGAACAGCCATAGAAACAATTTCATACTCTGAATATGAATAATTTCTTCGGAAATTTCTACAAAACTTCATGGCGATTGTCTACTGGAACTTCAGGGAATTTTTCAAGAGAGGTCAGGGATATCCCGACTCACAAAGAAGATTATTGCCGGAAGGATGTCTATTCGTCTTCGAGGAGCAGAGCGATTCACGGAGAAGGAAGCAGTTCGATTCTCTGAGGGTGCTATTTCCTATTTCGAGGATGGAGCTAAGCTTTAACGTGGTGAAATGGATCCATCAGCAGTCTTCTTTGGGGAATTTTCCTCTGGAACGTCAATCGGCAGATAAGGTAGTCGTGAACGTTTATTGTATTTGAGTTTACTAATGATGTTTGAGCAACCATTTTTCCCATATTTTTATCCTCATGTATTTTTGCCCTATTTTCTTGTTGAGATTCTTATTCTCAGTACACCTTGATGAGTTTTGCATTTTTCGACGATTTATTAAGACATTGTTATGTCATGGGCATAGTTAATGATTTTGAATCAGTTGAGACTGATATTTAGATTTTTCAGTAATTAATATTTTTTTGTAGTCACGATTTGACTGTAAGTTAATGATTTTTATGGCAGATTTAAATTCAGACAGCGTGTCACTTTATTAAAGTAATTCTACCCCAGTTTAATTACTTTGAACAATTTTCTGTCATCATCAAGAAGGAAGAACATTTAAATGATTTTAGAGCGTTAAAATCTCTTACGTTGTCGACGATCTTGGAAATACTAGTCGTTATTTGTATTGATTGCAACACAGACATTTATCGTCAGTTATGAATGAACATTGCATTATAGACACTTTTGTGAAAGAGTAACTTTAATAATGAATTATTGAATGCATTAAAGCCAAGAACTTTTGTTTGGAGTTTTTCTCGATTAGAGATTTATAGAACGATGTTTGCATTCCCCAGTCTAATTGGATTCTATTCGACTACTTTGCTTTTTAGTCGCACTTTATTTGAAGATAGTATTTTTATACTACAATTTCTTTTAAGATGGTAATCTTAAATTTTGATAGACCAGACAGGCGTATATAAGCGTATTCACTATTAAATTTGTTTGTGATTGGCAAGTTTTGACTTCATTTCGGTTCATGAATGAAATCCACGAAGGTTAAATAGAAAAACAGTTTTGAAACAATTAATGATTATAAAAATTTTTAAGTGGAACTATGAATGTATAATCGCTAGTGCAGCGCGTGTTGAAAGTCGCTGAGATATAATGCCCTTGAATATGAAGGAAGTTCCCACAGGAATAAATGTTAAAGAATTATTTGTGGAAGTTTTGTAAGTTATGTGAAAGTTTAATGCCATATAGAATAATATATGATGATTTTGGGCATATTTTTAATGCAGTTGGTGCATGAACTTGTTAGCGAAGGATTTTCCGCTGGAGTAAGATTGTCATAGTTCGTTGAAATTAAATCAAGTGAATTACTGTTATAATTAACTCGAGTTTTGAAAGAATTTGAGATAAGATTTTGAATGAAGGTTGCCGTCACAAATCATTATTAAAACCTTTATTAAACCAGATTGTGACACTAATATGTATAACTAACCTTCATTGGTCGATTATATTAATCACGATTATGAAAATTACCAACCGAATGGACATGTGGTCAATGTATTTCTGAAATTAATAATTTAAACAATTTAAATGTTAATATTGTAAATAATTGCTGTAAACATTTTTGAAAATAATGTAGAACGAGAGTGATGTTAAAGGCGTGCTTATAATATTTTTATTGTCTTTGACAAATATTATAAACAATTTCTAATTGTTATAAATAATTTATGTGATTTTGTTATAAACATTTAAGAGCTAATTATACATTTGGATTGAAGTTAACAAATTTAGGGAATTAATATAATGATTCAATAGGATGTGAGCAAAGTACTTGAAAGATTTGCGTAAATATAATGTGAGTTGTCTTATAGACATTTAAAAGCTTGAGAGAGCAAGCTGTATGTTACGCAACATAGCAGGTGAGAAGGGAGTCCATTCAACCAGTATGCAACAGGTTCGAGGGTAGCCCGCAGCTGGGCCAACATCTGGTTATCAGAGTGAGGTCGTACACACTCCGGCCTTGCGACTATAAATACCATTCTCATGTTTATTAAAAGGAAACCAAATGCTCTATATATGTCACACCCTGATGTCCTTTTCCAATCCAATAGTGTTATGAATATTACGTTATTTGGAGCTCTTGGGAGCTAAAATGTTTTATATCATGTTGTATGATAATTTTTGCAAGTCCTACTGAGGACGTAGTCAGATTGACTTGGGCTACTAATAGCCACGTTAATTTTGTTGTGTTAGTAAAATCATACCCTTTATTAGAAATAAAGCTTTTGTACAGTTCAAAGTTCTCGTCTTCGTTTCTGGTTCATTTTTAAATGTCATGGTGGAGGTTATTGTGTGAACAGACTTTTAGTGATCCTGTTGTCAACTCAAACCCCGAGATAATTAAGAGGTAAGTAACGGTAAGTATGAACCCCCGTCTATTTTGGTGTGTTCCACAATGATTTCCTGTGAACTTCTGTGCTCTTATCTCGATAGTATCTGTCAGTGCCATTTTCATTGATGTAACTGTGCCGGTGCGATTGATAATTGGCAATCCGATTGAGGGGGCGGATATCTGACAGCCTACTATCCAGGTAAACGGGGACAGTACATATTTGGCCATCAGCCCTGTGCAATTGTGTAATACGGCATTTGCCTGATATCCTGTATTATTGTTGTTACTGTATTACTGCGGGTAGTGGTAATTATCAGACTCTATGATTGGGGTTAAACCACTAGGACTTGAAATAAGGTATCATCCCTGTATGTATAAGGTGTGAAGCCGTTTTGTCTTGTATATTTGGATCTGATGATGCTCACTTGATGAGCGAAACAGCTCTTCTGTAATCCATAAATAGTACATTATGCAACGAGCCTAGAATGGCAATAATTAAGACACGAGTATGTTTATAAAACGAGTGTATGCGAGTTTTATAATTTCCATACGAGTGTCTTAATTACTATTATCGGCGAGTTGCATACGACTGTTTATGTTCGACGATAATTATTTTAACTATTTTATGTTCGAACATAAATATTCATAAATATCTGTCGAGATTTCGCCACTGAACAGAGCGCATGAGACGCAGAGAATACCTTGTATTTGACCATGGCCTCCTCGATTACCCTACCATGACACTAGGCCACGCAGGTATTAGAAGGCCGTGGAACTCAGCGCAGGTGCGATGCTATCCTTATCTAATTGGTCAAACAACTGTTTCTTGAGCTCTGATTGGTGGGAGAAACTGTTTCATAATGAAAAATAGTGTTATAATGAGCCTCATTATAGTACAGTTTTCTGAAATATAATAGTCAGGGTCGAACATAAATATACATATAATTTAATCACATGTAATTTTTTCAGTTTTCCTCTCGCCTGTCCCAGTAATTAGACTATTTTGTGTTGACCGACTAAAAAGATGCAATATCAATCCTAGCATTTGCCTAGAGTGGGTATGGAATAACACGGGGGAAACCATACTCATTATAGTCACTGTCAGCGTCGGAATTCAAGCCGTGGAGTGTGACTTAATGTACTAGGCTACGCTGATCGGTGCATTATTCTACGACACAGTTCGCATTCAGTCGAAAATGTTTATGAAGTCTTGGCCTTATCAGTGACAAGTATGTTAGCAAGGTCATGTATCAGACCACAGGGTGAAAGGTCAACTCTGGACCTAGTAACATTTACTGCACACCCACTTGCGTAAGGATAATTATTGTCAAGTATAAAATACTTCACATGCCTTGGTACCACCATAGTTGACTATCTTGAGATTTTTCTAGTGACAGAACTGTATACCGTGTTCAGTTCTATATTACTAAAAAAAAAATGTTGCATATTGCGATTTAGTGATTTGTTTATTTTGCTATGTTTATGTAATCAGACTAGTCACATTATACACAATATAGGGCTCATACAAAGGGGAGCGTGTTGGCGCAGTGGCTTAGCTGCTCGTCTTTCATCCGGACGACTGGGGTTTGACTCCCGGTGACAGTGGGTTGGAATTTTCACCTGAAAAATCACATGGCGACAGGAAGGTCATCCGGCTTTAAAACCCCGGCCAAATCCAAAATGAGCCTGATTGGCTCCAGTAACTCCAATTAATTGGCAAAATCCGAAGAAAGTTTTATAGGGTTCATACAAAGAAAAACAACACACAATCTGCTCTGCTAAAGAGACAGAAACACGCAACAAATAACAGAAGTGATCATGTGGGACTGAACATAACGTCCTTTTCATGTTGGGGCATATAGCCACCTCGAGCTCCAAGACATGCTTGCAGACGACGAGGCATTCTGATTATCCCACTCTTAGACAGCAGCTTCAATCAGTTGCTGAATGCGGCTTCGGTGGCGTAGTCGGTAGCATGCTGAGCTTCTATGCCCAAGATGGTGGGTTCAAACCCGGCCGAAGCCGTCGGATTTTTAAGAGCGTTAAAAATCTCTCAGTATGCCTTCCTTTGGAGGAGAAGTAAAGCCAGTGGTCCCATGTCATAGATTAATGGCATGTTAAAAAAACCTTCCACTAATTACACCTGTGTGAAGCTAAATTGGATAGGTTAAGAATGTAAACAACGCTCTTAGGTTTCTACGTTCGTTGCCAAGAGCCGACTGCTGTGGCGTCTAGTAGCTAAGTTCTGAACTTGGCCTAGTAGGCGTTGATGATGGCGCTTGGCGGCAAAAGTAGGAACTATTTGTAAAATTCTAAGTTGCAGTCTGTACTTAAATTAAAAAACAGATAACACACACTATTACAGTCATCACAATTAACACCGGTTATCAGACAGATTCTACACACACCCAAAGTACACGGGGCTACATGACCGCGTTGTCGCAGCTCCTAAACTTAAGAACCATCCAACCAGTTGCTGAATGATTGTTGGAAGATTGAGACGGGGCGAAATTGCCCTCTTGAGCACTTTTCATGCATGTTCAATACAGTTCATGTCCGCAGATTAGCCCGATCCAGAATATCGGATTTATTTTGCATTTAGATATATATTTTGTATTGCACCGCTAGTTAAAAACTACTAAAATCCATTCAAGGGAGTATTGTTGTTGTTTGTCTTCAGTCTTTTGTCCGGTTTGATGTAGCCCTCCATTCCTCCATGTCCTGAGCTAATCATTCCATCTATACATATCTACCACACCTTACATCCGAGCCAATCTCATTAACATTATTCTATCCTTGTGCTACCCCTACAGTTCTCGTCCTTGACCCATCTTCCATAACTAAGTTTGCTATTCCTGGGTTTCTTAGTTTGTGACCTACCAACCTATCCCTTCTCTTCATCAACAGTCGCCAGAAAAATCTCTCCTCGCCCACTCTTCTTAACACCTCTTCATTTGTTAGTCTATCTATCCATCTGATCTTCGTCATTCTCCTGTAACACCGCATTTCAAACTCTTCTAATCTTCTCTTGTCCGGAGCGCCAACAGTCCAAGTTTCACTTCCATAGAGTGCCACGCTCCAGACAAAGGCTTTCAAAAATAACTTCCTAATACCTGAATGTGATGTCAACAGGTTTCTTTTCTATGGAAATCACGTTTTAGGTGGGGGTCCGTAGTTTCTAGGACTTTGAAAAACTCCGATATAGAACACATACAGACCTATGCTGGAATACTTACAAACGTCGGAATAACATCCTCTATAAAATATTAACCATGATGATTTAATAATAATGGTTTCCGTATTGACTTAGATTCATATAACAAAAAAGCAGTAGCTGCCGGCTTCGCCCAGTGGGTTTATTTGTTTTATGGACGATAGTGAATACTACTACAGAACTGGCACATGATACCTAAAGTAACAGAAAGTAAATATTTTAAAAATATAACTTTTTGTGGTGGTGGAGGTTGTAGTGGGGGTTATAAGTAGTACAGTATAATGGACGTAACATTCAGGTCAATTTCCTGTAATGATAATAATAATAATAATAATAATAATAATAATAATAACAATGAATAGGGAAACGCCTATTTACTAACTACAGCACTTACACGTGTAATTTACAAACGAATTTAACTGATTAAAAATAGGAGTAAGTGAAATAAAAGACACCGCCTAGGGCCTATATCTCATTGGCTGTTAGAAATGTAGAGACCAATAGTGTATAGTCTTTTGTCGCATAGCGCCGTAGGAAAATAATCAGAACACTTTGGAGCTTCTGAGGTAGCAATAGTGTCATTTATCGCCACATAGCGCTCAACGATAAGGTTCGGAATAAATGAAGGTAAATTTGAAAGAACTAACGCTTATTTCAGCTGACAACCTCAATGTACTGCACCAAAATCATTGCACTTATACAGAGACATAATATTTTCATGATGATAACTGTTTTAAGGGGCCTAAGAAATCTTTCTGCACTAATTACTCCCCCGGACTGCAATTTATAAGCTGCACAAGATTTAACTATTTTCGCAATTCTGCACCAGAACACTGGTAGGGGCGACGTGATGCAGTCCGAATTGCCAGTCAACAATAGACTTATTAAAATACTCTTACAGTTACACTACTACGGACATGAATGATTCTAGGACCTTAATACGTGGTTTTCAAGTTAATTTTTTTCTGTTATTCTAAATGTAGGGAATGGAGAGCGTTGTCCAAAATATCAAGTGGACAGTGTTACCAGCAGGGTTTCAAAGTATATGTAAAATTTGGTACAATTAGGAGAAACGGTGTGGATTTGTGATAAAGGGCCTAAGTGCAGGAAATGGAGTGGTCTGTTCGAAAATTAAAGTGGACAGTGTCACCCGCAGGGTTCCAAAGAGTAAGTATACAAAATGTGGTTCAGATCGGTGAAACGGTGTAGATTTGTTCCAAAGAACCTAAATGCAGAGAATGGAGTGGTCTATCCGAAATTTTAAGCAGACAGTGTTACTCGTCGGTTTCCAAAGGGTAAGTATGTAAAATTCGGTTCAGATCGGTAAAACAGTGTAGATTTGTGCCAAAGGGCCTATATGCGGGGAATGGAGTGGTCTGTCCGAAATTGCATGTAAACAGTGTTACTCGCAGGGTTCCAAAGGGTAAGTATACAAATTTTGGTTCAGATCGGTTAAAAGGGGTAAATTTGTGCCAAAGGGCCTAAATGCAGGGGAGGTGTAGCCTAATGCTACATAACCTAAACTATTCCTCTTGAATCTGGCTATCATATACAAAAATACTTTTTTTGAATCCTACTGGTAGTTCCAGAGATCAACGCGTTTAAACACACAAACACACACACAAACTCTTCAGCTTTATTTTATTAACTTAGTATACATTATTAATGGCATGCGCCTTCAGTCAATATTAACTGTTACAAAACTTGTAGGCTGGACGTTTCAATCCGCAGTGGGATCCTTTTTAGCAAGAAATGGTTAAACTTAATTGTTGAAATATTATAATCATCCTTTTATATTACCTAAGTTTTAATATTAATATTGTTACGGCTGTGAGTTTGTGTCATCGCTCGCCGCATGAGTCACAACTGCCCCAGGGCTGGGCTGTGCCCTGCCTCGTGTATTGCGTGCGCCTTATGCAACAGGGCTACTAGGACAAAGGGATGGTCCAGAATATTCGTGACCCAGCCAGTGAAGGAAATCTCTAGAAGCCGTGTGTCCTGGACGATTCTAGAATTCATTAAGTCACCAGCCTGCTATATAAGCGGCCTCAAAGTGAGGGGACTGCGCTTTCTGTGGGTGTGTGTTTCTGAGCTAGTGCGTGTTTTCCTGAGCGACAGAAGTGTGGTGATGAAGTGCCGTGCGAGTTACGAAATCCAGTGACATTGTTTCTCCCAGCTTGTGAACAGCCTGCAGCAAGCTATCGTAAGTAACTGGAGTTGGTGTACATAAGGGATAGGAGCCGGTATTTTCTGTCAAGGCCACCGTACTCATTAAGACGGTTTAACTTCTGTGGTTTGTTGACAAGTGAAAGGGCCAAGAGCGCTCAAGGAAGAGACTTGAGGAAACTGGAGTAAGGTTCCAATTGCTTGTATTTGCTGATGAGTAGTGTACCTCTTCCTGCAAGCAATAAAG
Organism: Meconema thalassinum; assembly: GCA_946902985.2. NCBI lineage: Eukaryota > Metazoa > Arthropoda > Insecta > Orthoptera > Tettigoniidae > Meconema > Meconema thalassinum. Next base: position 194,329 of record CAMPQE020000310.1, on the reverse strand, counting down.
CTAACTTCTCTTTAAAGCAGTAATTGGTGTTGTGTTTTCTACCCTCCGTAATCCAGTTAACAAAATTTCCACTAGGGGGTGGCACGTAACAACTGGTGTCAGAAGCCGGATTACGAACTCAAGCACAACATCTGACGGTCCTGGTTTCAAAACCCGAGCAGGTCATTTTCTCTAATTTTCCTGTGAGTGCATGCCCTTTACAAGACAAACAACTAAAATGGAGGCGCAATTGGCAGCATTGCTAGAAAAGTTAAATGGCATGGAAACCAAGATGGAGGACGGCCAGAAGAATTTAACCAAGGACCTAACTGCCAAATTAGAAGACGGCCAGAAGAAGATGGAGGACGGCCAGAAGAATTTAACCAAGGACCTAACTGCCAAATTAGAAGACGGCCAGAAGAAGATGGAAGACGGTCAAGATAAGTTAACGGAGGACCTGAAGAAGATGAAGGACGGCCAGAAGAAGATGGAGGACGGCCAGAAGAAGTTGGCCGAGGACCTAACTGCTAAATTAGAAGATGGCCAGAAGAATTTAACCAAGAAGATAGAGGACGGCCAGAAGAAGATGGAAGACGGGCAGAATAAGTTAGCACAGGACCTGAAGAAATTAGAACTGGGTCTGCGTGAGGAAGTCACGGCAGTGGAAAAGAAGTTCGACGCCTTAAAAGAAGAAGTTGCCGAGCTACGCCGACGCCCGCTGACGGGGGTGGAAGAGAAATTCAACGCTCTACAAAAGGAATTTGCTGAGCTGCGCCGACACCCGCCGACAGGGATGGAAGATAGATTCAAAGCCCTACAAGAGGAAGTCGCCGAGCTGCGCCGACGCCCGCCGACCGGGGTGGATGAGAGAGTCAAAGCCCTGCAAGAGGAAGTTGCCGAACTGCGCCAACGCCCAATCACGGGGGTGGAAGAGAAATTCAACGCTCTTCAAGAGAAAGTTGCCGAGCTGCGCCGACGCCCGCCCACAGGTACACCGGGGACATCAGGAACGGTACAGAGCAGAGTGACACCCCCAACCTTCGACGGAAAGGTCCCGTGGAGCACCTACTTACGTCAGTTCGAGGCGGCCTGTTCCATAAATAATTGGAACAACACAGAAAAGGCTACAGCTCTCATTGTAGCGCTGAGAGGTGACGCCCTTAACGTCCTTCAGGCCATCCCGACTGGATCCCAGAACTACGCTTCACTGATCGCCCATATGGAGTCCCGATATGGAGATAGCCACCTTCAGCAGGCCTACCAGATGCAGATCCGGACCCGGGTACAGAAGAACGCGGAAACCCTGCAGGAGTTCGAGATGGACATCGCACGCCTCGTAAGGCTCGCCTATCCAACAGCGCCGGCCGACTCTCTGGAACAGATTGCGACGCAGACCTTCACCGACGGGCTACGGGACTCGGACACTCAACAGGCGCTGCGACTCGCGCGCAATAAGACCCTGGCAGATGCGCTGAGCCACGCACTTGAGTTCGAGACGGCAAAGCAGGTATCTAGAATGCGCGCGCGGGTGCGTCAGGTGGACGTCGACGAACCAGCCAAAGCTGACAAGACCAAGCCCCTGGCCGATGAACTGATGGAGGCGCTAGGCCGGTTCTTCAAGAGTCGCAGTACCACCAACAAAAACGTAGCCGAAGGACATCCGGAGAGGCGGCCCGGAAGAGGACTACCGACCTGCTGGACCTGCCGTAAAAGAGGCCACCTGAGCAAGGACTGCGGTGTTCGCCGCCGCCAAGGGTTTCCGTCGGGACAGTCAGTCGTAGGGAAACCGCGCGGCCCAGGAAAGCAAGTATCAGCCAGCCTTGGGGGGCAAAGGTTGGCTTGTGACAGTCGTCAAGCCCCGGCAGTCCAAGTTCGTGTGACGAAGTAACGGAGGGACAATAGCAGCCTGATGGTCGACGGAGTCGTCAACGGAGAGAGTGGCCATCGATGTTGCTGGGCCATTCCCGTTAAGCGAGGCAGGGAGCCGCTACATATTAGTCGTCAGCGACTACTTTACCAAATGGCCGGAGGCGTATGCGCTCCCTAACCAAGAAGCCGCGACGATTGCAGAGACCCTGGTGAAGGAATTCGTCAGCCGTTACGGAGTACCCCTGGAGCTGCACTCCGACCAAGGGAGAAACTTCAAGTCGCAGGTGTTCCAGAACCTATGCCAGCTGCTGGGAATCCGGAAGACCAGGACAACGCCGCTACACCCTCAGTCCGACGGGATGGTAGAGCGATTCAATCGCACCATCGAGAACCATCTCCGAATAGTCGTTAGCGAGCACCAGAGGGATTGGAACAAACATCTTCCACTATTTATCCTGGCCTACCGCGCCGCCGTGCATGAAGCCACCGGGTGCACACCAGCCCGGGCCATGTTTGGGAGGGAGCTCCGTCTACCTGTCGATCTTGCCTTCGGCCTACCTGGGAATGATCCGATCCCGGTAAGCCAGTATTGTCAAGAACTGGTCGACCAACTGGAGGACGTGCACGCGTTCGCGAGGAGGAAACTGCGGATCGAGACCGACCGAATGAAGACCCGATACGACCAGCAGACGGATGCCGGCGGATTCCACGAGGACGACCTGGTCTGGCTCTTCAACCCATTACGGAAGAAAGGCCTGTCACCCAAACTGCAGAAGTCCTGGGAGGGCCCGTACCGAGTCGTGAAACGGATCAACGATGTCGTCTACAGGATCCAGCGGAGCCCGAGGGCGAAGATGAAGATCGTGCATCGAGATCGCCTGGCATCCTACGGAGGGACACAGATGGACCAATGATTGATCGGGACGATCAGCCTTTTTAGGAAGGGGGTGGTGTTACGGCTGTGAGTTTGTGTCATCGCTCGCCGCATGAGTCACAACTGCCCCAGGGCTGGGCTGTGCCCTGCCTCGTGTATTGCGTGCGCCTTATGCAACAGGGCTACTAGGACAAAGGGATGGTCCAGAATATTCGTGACCCAGCCAGTGAAGGAAATCTCTAGAAGCCGTGTGTCCTGGACGATTCTAGAATTCATTGAGTCACCAGCCTGCTATATAAGCGGCCTCAAAATGAGGGGACTGCGCTTTCTGTGGGTGTGTGTTTCTGAGCTAGTGCGTGTTTTCCTGAGCGACAGAAGTGTGGTGACGAAGTGCCGTGCAAGTTACGAAATCCAGTGACATTGTTTCTCCCAGCTTGTGAACAGCCTGCAGCAAGCTATCGTAAGTAACTGGAGTTGGTGTATATAAGGGAGAGGAGCCGGTAGTTTCTGTCAAGGCCACCGTACTTATTAAGACGGTTTAACTTCTGTGGTTTGTTGACAAGTGAAAGGGCCAAGAGCGCTCAAGGAAGAGACTTGAGGAAACTGGAGTAAGGTTCCAATTGCTTGTATTTGCTGATGAGTAGTGTACCTCTTCCTGCAAGCAATAAAGCTAACTTCTCTTTAAAGCAGTAATTGGTGTTGTGTTTTCTACCCTCCGTAATCCAGTTAACAAAAGTGCCACTAGGGGGTGGCATGTAACAATATTATTTTTCAACATGTAGATTTATAACCTTAGTGTATAGATTAATTTAGCTTTCCAAGTATAATCATTTCTTGATGAAGAAGATTCTACTGAGGATTGAATCATGTACAAGTTTTGTAACACTTATTTAGCCTTTCAAGGTTTGATTGCCAGCGAGATGGGAACTATTCTTTGTTTAAAAAGACTGAAATTTTGCCCATTTTTTTAAAAGTGATTTTTAGATTTTGCCCTTAAAATATTCCTGTCCTTTCTCTTCCAGAAAATATAATTACTTTCACCGTACCACCATTTTTAAAGCTCCGAGCGCCATTTTTAAAGGGTGGGGTTGAGTGCTGAATGAGCGAGGCAACGCCCCCATCTGTAATTGTGACGGGCTAGTTATATTTTGAAGTTATATTTGGTGTATATTTGAATATTGCGCTGCAATTCTGCAGAGTGGTAGTGCTAAATACCGCGTACGGCTGGCGATGCTCAGATGTCTACTATGTGGGTCAAGACAATGACCAAACTAGTTATTATTTGTAGGTAATGTAAAACTTTCTTGTCACATTTCTTATCATAAATGAGTCATATATTTTTCTGTTTTCTCTGACTTCTTATTTTTACCTTTAATCTATATTTTAGCTTATAGCCTTGAGCAGGAAATGGAGGTTGTTTCCCTTCAGTGGTTGTCTAAAGAAGGCTGTTGTTTGGCAACTAATCTCGGGTGTTTATCACGTGTATTGAAGAGTGTGTGATTTTTGTACGTGTTTTTGTATGTGTGTCATTACGTGTTACCTGCACTATGGAGAGAAGTAAATGTCCGAGGATCAGTTCTAGACGTTCCAAGAAACGTCCATCCAAGCGGAGTGTTGCAGGTAAATTAATATATGCAAGGAGGGAAAATTCAAAACAATTATCTGAAGCAACAGGTCAGATATCAGACAACACTTCAGAGATAGTTGATACTGACATGTATGATACTCCTTCCCCTTCTCTAAAAATTAGTGACAGTACAGCAAGTGAAAGAAAACTATCTTTATGGGATGTGCGAAAGTCCTCCAAGTTGTAAACAGTGTGAGGGATGAACTACTATCTTGTCAGCATTGACCATCAGTGAGCAACGCGACCTTAGACGGTGCATCAGCAGCAAGAAAAGTAACAGTTGTGCACAAAAACAAGAAAGGAAGTTGGTGAAATGGAAGAAAATATCAGAGGAAGAGAGGAAAAAGAAGTCTGAAGGAGAAACCTATGGTGCAGGACAGTTTTAAAGAGAGTATGTTCGCCTGCACTTTCAATTGCTGTTTTCTCAGTTTTATATTTTTCAACATTTCTTCACATGCAAAATACTCCTTGTGGTACAGTTCTTATCCAATTCATGTGAAACTTTCAGTACATCCTCCAGAACATATGAGAGAGAAAAGTTACTCTGCCTTTTTAGGGTCAAGTGAAAATTACCACCTTTTTTGCTGATTAAAATAGCAGTGAACTGATTTTTTTCAAATTTTTCAAGTCAGAGAAAATTAAGAATGTATATCTCCTACATATATTGTCTGACAACAAAAATGCATAGTAACAATTAATTATGTGTGTATTTATGCCTAGTTCTGTGAATTTTAGCTTCGAAAAAATGAAACTGTGACGCAAGGAGTTTTTCTCGTGCTGCATTGTAAATTGAACTAAAAAGACACATAACTCAAAAACTAATTACTAAATTTTCATAAAACTCAGTATGATGATTTCCCTTAAGGGCATAGGTACATGATAAAAATTTGGAGCTGATTCGTTGAAAAATGTAGAAGTTCATAATTTCATTCAAGCCTCCCCTTACTTGTGTCACACTGTCCGCCTGCTTGGTTGACAGGTACAGTTGCTAGAGTAGAATATGACTCAGCTCCAGTAGCCTCAGTCATCGTTCAACTGTCCGTGGTGACATGAGCTCCTGTGACGCGCAATGCTGCTTGGCTTATGTGCAAACGGCACTCCGTCTTCGCTGTCCCCCTCTGCTCGTCCCGCAAACCTCCTGCTGCAATAAGCAACAAACACTGACGCAGCCACGTTCAGCGGCAATCAAATCTTGAACGGCTAAAACATATTGAGTAAAGACGGATATCATTAATAATTTTATTATTTGAACCACCTCCAGTCAAGAAATATTCTCGTGAGCACATTATTGTTCATTATTCATTAAAAACAAATACCGACAGTTGTAGCTACACTCGCTGAAGCGCAGAACTAGGCGCTGGGACCAGGCAGTGGACTCGGGTTCGAGCCCGATCGTCGGCCGTACTTGAAATAGTTTCCCATTTTTTAATCCAGACAAATGCTAGGACGGTACCTTCTAATAGGCCACGGCCGTTTCTCTCCACATCCTTGCCCAGTTTCATTCATCTTCGTTCAATTCATCTCACAATGACTCCTCTGATGATGTTGGCGTCAGGAAGGGCATCCGGCCTTAAAACCCATCCGCTACATGGAATTTCATCGCAGGGGATAGGCATACATTCATTAAAAACAAAAACAAAATGACAATATGCACAAAATAGCATGCGTATTTTGAGACTATTGCACACCTAAGTCAAGGCCATGTTTCTACGAATATCTTACTTTGTGGAAAGGTAGCTCGTTGGGTTTCTATGATGTTGTCGTTGATTGATTTTTGGGATTTGCGACATTGTGGTCATGTTGCCCCGTGCATTTGGGTGTGTGTGGAATTTGCCTGAAAATCTGTGTCATAGTGAGGGCTGTATTAGTAGTATGTGCATTTGTAATTCAGGTGAGGATTGGGAAGGAGGAACGTTATGAACGTTAGGAACCATCCAGGCATTTGCCTGGAATAGAAGTGGGGAAACCACGAAAAACCACTTCCAAGATGGCTGAGATGGGAATCGAACCCTCCTCTTCTCAGTTTTGCATCACGAGGCTGAGTGTAGTTCCAGCACTCAGACCAGAATTGAATTTCTTGTCAGAGTCGGGAATTGAACCCGGGCCTCCTCGGTGACAGCCAAGAATGCTAGCCACTATGCTACGAGGCGGACGGGTTTCTATGAGCTATAGTATTGTTATATTTTGGATACTTTTACATAATGATAAATGAATCGCAGCCAATGGCTATAAGCTGGGCATTTTTTATTCGACGTCCGAGGGCTCCCAACAAGTTCAATTTCAAGTAGTTCCAACTTTGGTTACCAGATGCTACTGTCACTAACACTAGCAGCGAACGTTGGAACTTGATAGAGCGTTTCCGAACCATCCAAATATAACCTACAAATTTTGCTACACACCACCAATTGCAGTGGTAGTTTTTTATGATAATCATCGCATAATACGCTAAGGTGTATGTTTCACAAAACTCAAGCTCCTAAACCAGAGGGAGTTATAAGGTGCGATTTGCACCAAAATCTTCCAAATCGTCTCAATAGTGCAGGAAAAATCTTGCATTTTTTTTTAAGTCAACGGAAGCATATTTATATGTAAATAATTCCTCTCATGAGGTTGGCGTCAGGAAGGGCATCCGGCCATTAAAACCATCGCCACAAAGACTTCCATCGCATCTCATCCCCGACCCCGTTGAAAAAACGGGAATAATAAGGGGTAGACCTACATACATACATTTATTATATCGCCTTCAGTTTTCCCACTGTAGATTCTTGAAGTGATTCTCATCTTTGAAAACACAGAGTCAATTGTTAAAATAAAACTGTGAATTTTATGTTATAGACTACTGAATTTACGTTTACCTTAGGCAAAATGAACAAGATGTTCAGGAAAGAACATATAACCTACTTTCTCCTAAATGTATGGGTATAGTTATAACTCTGTCTTTATCACCTCCTAATTTCTTCCGATTCGAAGTGCAAATTGGCACACTGGTTTTGAGCAGTGGTGTTCAAACCATAGTTTATAATTTACCCCAGCATTTTGCAATTTCATCAGCAAACACTCCAAACAACGTAGGTATTCAGTATATTAACACCGACTACTTACAATAATTGAAACTTCGTTGCTCTAAACGTATCACTGGGAGAAACATATTTAATATACCGTACCTATTACACAGCTAATTTGTAATCGCGCACGGCTAACGAGAAAGACAGGCCATGGCGCGTAAACCAAACCCTGCTGTGACGTAGGCAATGTACCGGTACTGCTTGATGGTGCTTGTACGTTTAAGTTGAGAGCAATTCATAAGCAGCAGATATGCAATATTTTATATCAATCTTCATAAAATGGACGCAGTTTAGATGTTCCGTGTGTTTTCATACACGATAAATTATACTGTATAGGTTTGCAAAACTACGGCTGTTGAAGTTATTCGTTACAAGAATCCACGCGAACTAGGATTCAAGGGTTCGTTGTGTCTTTAATAGCTGCAACGAGTAGGCTACAGTAAGTTGAGTTGTAGAGTATGTGACCTTCGTTGTGAGTTAAATTATGTGCACATGAGTATAACTAGATCAAAGAATTTTGCAGCTCAGTATAGATACCATTAACTTATTGTTGTTTCAAGGGGCGGAACATAAATTAATACGTTTATAGAAGAGATCTGTGGAATACATTCGCCACCGACTAACGACTTGTATGAAGACAAGTGATAAATTAATACAAACGTTTATACAGGTTCAATGATGTAGACAAGATGACTAGGTACCACACCGGCAGTAAAACGAAGACCATGGAGTATTATGTTTGTGAATATATGTCAATTATAAAAACGTTTGATACATTTATGTACGGTATATCGTTCAATTATAAGACTTATGCATGCATGCATTGTCCGGCGTCATTCATAGCTTTTCACAACCTTCCTGAGCTAGTCATTCTCGTTGGCCGTGATAATCCCGCCTTATCTCGGGGATGTGTGCCTTCTGTCAGCAAAAATAATAAACTTTTCAATTATACTGTAGATATGGGTTCACTAACTGGCCGGTATAGAGCGCAGCTCGCATCTAGAAGGCTGTGGTTAGCTATAACATCGTTCAAGTAATTACTGTTAGATGTCACTCCGGTGGAGAATGTTGTATTAATTAAATATATTTGCCATTGCAAAATGCAGCATATAATGCTTTATTTTATAACGTCTCAGTACTCAAGAAACAATAAATATAAAAACATTCAAGCAAAAAAAATCAACTATGATAGGATTTCAACCACGGCCAGCCTGATGAAAGGCCAGAGCCCTAACCATTCAGCCAAGCGTGCACACACTAATTGAGCGTTAGGAACCAATTTAGATACAACGTTATAGCAAATAATGGCTTGGACTAAACGATTTCTTCACTGGAGTATATTTCAAACCAAGTTCATTACATATAAAGTTCATATAATTTTTATCACTAGGCTATATTGCATGCAACATACTGAAATTAATAAAATATAGGTCAGAACGAGAGATCTACTGCCATCTTGTCAAATAACCGAGACGACTCAGCTTTCTAAAATCACTTCTAGACTATAATACTACAATATAAACTTTTAATTTTAAACTGGCCACGTCGTTTAGAACAGATTAAACGATTCTTGGTTCGATAATCGTAACTGTTGGGTCCCATGTTATGGATTATAAAGTTTGCATAATTCACACGGCTGCCATCCTGAAATGGTACGGTTGATGACATCGTAGTTCGGGCACAATACGCGTCCCATATGAAGGTATGTTGTTACCAAATTTGGTAATGATCCGATGTTTAGTTTGGTCGTAATGCATTATTAAGTTTTGACCATTTGAGTGGCCGCCATTAAGTTTTGGTAAAGATGGCGGCAATATAAAACATGACACTGAGGTGCCCTTTGCCAGTGCTACCTCTGTACCAAATTTCGTTCAATTCGGTTTCACCGTGTTTGAATTGATAGGGGGCAGACATTCAGAGTACACACACTCACACACACACAGACTCACACACACACAGACACACAATTTTTGGCCCTGTGTTGATCTCATGTCTACTTTAATTTTTTGCAAAAATCGAAATTAGGCTAAAAAATACGCACTAACTTCGAAGTAGGTTGTTTTAGGTGCAATACAATTAACATTTTCTAGTTTAATTAGTCATGAAATGCATAATAAAATTTTACCACCAACTAGGAACTGAGGAAAAGAACAGGTTTTAATCTAAAGATCCGCCGTCTAGCTATAAGCCACAGACCACCTCGTGGTGTAGCGGATAGCATTCTTGGCTGTCGGCCCTGAGTTCCGGGTTTAATTCCCAGCAATGCCAAGAAAGTTTAATTCCCCAGCCATCTTGGAAGTGGTATTCCGTGGTTATATTTCCCACTTCTATTCCATCTATGCTATTCCTAACTTAAGGTTACGGCTGCCTTCTTCCCAAACCTTACCTGAATTACAAATACACACACTAATACAGACATCACAAAAACACAGGTTATCAAACAAAATTGCACACACCCAAGTACACGAGGATAAATGAACACGATGTCCAAGCCCCTCATCTATATATATGAAGCTCAATGTTTGTCTGTCTGTCTGTTTGTCTGTTATGTATACAAATCCACACCGTTTCACCGATCTGAACCAAAATTTGTATACTTACCCTTCGGAACCCTGCGGGTAACCCTGTCCACCTGAAATTTCCGACAGACCACCCCATTCCCTGCATTTAGGCCCTTTGGCCCAAATCTACACCGTTTCACCGATCTCAACCAAAATTTGTATACTTACCCTATGTAACCCTGTGAATAACACTGTCCACTTAAAATTTCGGACAGACCACCCCATTTCCTGCATTTAGGCCCTTTGGCAAACATCTACACCGTTTCACCGATACGAACCAAAATTTGTATACTTACCCTTTGGTACCCTGCGAGTAACACTGCCTGCTTGAAATTGCGGACAGACCACTCCATTCCCTGCATTTAGGCCCTTTGGCCCAAATCTACACCGTTTCACAGATCTCAACCAAAATTTGTTATTTACCGTCTGGAACCCTGCGAGTAACACTGCCTGCTTGAAATTTCAGACAGACCACTCCATTCCCTGCATTTAGGCCCTTTGGCTCAAATCTACACCGTTTCACCGATCTGAACCAAAATGTGTATACTTACCCTTTGTAACCCTGTGAATATCACTGTCCATCTAAAATTTCGGACAGAGCACCCCATTTCCTGCATTTAGGCCCTTTGCCAAAAATCTATATCGTTTCACCGATCCGGACCAAAATTTGTATACTTACCCTTTCGAACCCTACGGGTAACCCTGTCCACTTGAAATTGCGGACAGATCACCCCATTCCCTGCATTTAGGCACTTTGGCACAAATCTACACCGTTTCACCGATCAGAACCAAAATGTGTATACTTACCCTTTGGTACCCTGCGAGTAACACTGTCTGCTTGAAATTGCGGACAGACCACTCCATTCCCGGAAAGAGGACAGGGTCCGTCCCAAAGGCAATAGAAAGAAGGGGTAAAACCGGACCCGCTCAGGAAACCCTCAGGGTTGCCAGCTCCCGAACTCACCAGCCATGAGCCCTTGAGCATGTAGCACTATCCAGGGTGCACCAGAAGTGATGGGGCTACACACACCCTGCCTCCTTGGGGGTCTTGAGCAGAAGACATGAGATATTAAGAAAAGAAAAAGAAGGCTGACACCTCGAAGAATGAGGCTATCAGGAATGATTAGACAAGGGCCAATTAAGGCGGGAAAGTGAAAGAGTCGCTAGGCCTCGGATACCCTGATACCATCGGGGTCGGAAGAGAACAAGAGTTTGACCAAGGGAGGCTGACAGGAAAGAGAACTGAAAGGAGCCCGGCACCAGTAAGTAGAAGCAATGCCAGACTCAGCTGGGGTCCCGTGGTCGCAAACCCACGTCCCACAAGTTGTGAGACCCTGGTGGGTGGAGGGGGGAGGAGGGGGCAGGCGTGAGAATAGCTTGCTGATTCATCGCGAGGTGACATGAGAGAAATGTCCAGACCCCGCCGTGTTACCTGGTATTGCTGACTATGCTGATGTTCATACAGGGTCTTTGCTCAAACCACTGTAGTGTTACGAAAGAATGAGTGATTCACCGGTCAATGTGAATAGGACCGGGAACCCCCCCCCCCCCCCCCCGAACGTCTGTCATCATCGTCATCATCTGCGATATTCTCAGGTTCGTGCAGCTTGGACGGACCCGAGCAGTACTCGATAAGCTCTTTCACTACTCGCATCGAGTATAGGCCTAAGCCAGAAAATAACGTTCAGACTTTGGAAGACATCGAAGGTAGAAATCTGAATTACCTATATCAGATTTAAAATTACACCATGTTCGTTTAGTAGTCATTTTTCATTACCTTATTATTATCATCATAAGGGCAAATGACCTAGATGTTACGTCCATTATATTGCTAAGTAACACCACAATCTTCATCGCCTGTGATTTTTAAAATGTGTATTTCCATTAGTTTGTAAGTTTGATATACCCGTTCAGTAGTAGTCGTCTTCATTATCATCCTCATCAAAGGGGCAAATGACCTAGATGTTACGTCCATTATACTACTAAGCAACACCAGAGTCTACCTAGCCTGTGATTTTAAAAATATGTATTTCCATTAGTTTGTAAGTTTGATATACCCGTTCAGTAGTACTCGTCTTCATTATCATCCTCATCAAAGGGGCAAATGACCTAGATGTTACGTCCATTATACTACTAAGTAACACCACAGTCTTCATCGCCTGTGATTTTTAAAATGTGTATTCCCATTAGTTTGTAAGTTTGATATACCCGATTAGTAGTAGTCGTCTTCATTATCATCCTCATCAAAGGGGCAAATGAACTAGATGTTACGTCCATTATACTACTAAGCAACACCAGAGGCTACTTAGCCTGTAATTTTAAAAATTTGTTTCTCCATTAGTTTGTAAGTTTGATATACCCGTTCAGTAGTAGTAGTCTTCATTGTCATCCTCATCAAAAGGGCAAATGACCTCTCATTCCTTTAAAGTATCAATTTTTCCCATTCGTTGATAAGTTACATATGCCAGTAGTCGCTTCTATGTTCATCATCACTATGTAGAAGATGTTTTGCGTTAGAAGAAAATACAACTGGATGCTCAGGAACGTTAACGATATATCGACTGCGAAATCTGGAAGCTTCTCTTTGAGGAATTGCTTCAGACATTTATCGTACAGTTTAAACCTTAACAAGATGAAACTTTTAACCAGATAGCGATCTAAGTGGGAGCTCTTTGGCAAAAAATAATCAAGTCTTTCCCGAAATGTGAGTCCTAAAAATAACTTTTTCTATTATTTTCTAAGTTTCATATGTCAGTTATGTAGTAATTTTCAATATCATCCTGATCAGTAGGGCAAATTACCTAGATGTTACGCCCTCAACGTCATTGGGGGCAAATGACCTAGATTTTAAGTCCATTATATTTCTATCACCAACACATAAAGTCTTCTACGACTGAGATGTCACGAATTCTAGGACCGCTAACGACATATCTCGACTCGGACTGAAGACAAATATCACGAGAATGATCATTATTTTACAGAGCCTTCCCATAGTGACTTAAGTATAAACATTGTCACTGGGTTTGATAATGTAAGAAATAAATACATAAATAAATATAATTTATGACGTTGAGTGTTAAGGAGACTGAAATATTATCATCATTCCGCCGGGCGAAGCCGGGTACTACTGCTAGTATGAAATAAGAACAACTGTAAGACACAAACTCTGGCCATATTATGTACAAATATGTACTTGGGACTGATGACCAAATATATCCTAAGCCTGAGTTCTAACAACAACATATCTTCTATTATTGTACTCCTGACAGAAGTTGTCTCAGTTGCAATACATATTCTAAACTTGATGTGAATGCATCTCAGTGGACGTTATCTGTGAGAGTTTGTCGCAGCGAGGCAGGAAATTTGATAGCGAGTGGGCGATAGAGTGATGAGGAAAGCTCTCCGAACAAAAGCCCAGCGGGGGACCGCCACTATTACAAGTTATACCGTACTTATCAATCATAACAATGTGCCTGCCTCTCATTTCCTGCCTGGACAGTTAGTGGTTATTTTCTCGAGAACGATGTTCCCCGAGGAGTCCAACTTCTGTATGGAACTGAAATTAAAGAGGCACTGTACACATTCCAAAACATTATTAAAACAATTTGTCCTCCTATCTTAATCCCTCTATTGACCACCTCGTGGTGTAATGGTTCGCATTGTTGGCTGCAATCCACGGTGACAGTCAAGAATGCTAACCACTACGGTACAAGGTGGACCGCATCAGTTCAATCTTAATAGCCTACTAGAGATGGGGCTGAGTATCTGTTAATACTCTTTACAGAATTTGAATCATCACATGATAGAAACCGTGGAAGCCATTTCTCCATTGCTGACTTTTTAGATTCTGTATAAAATGTTCATCAGCCGGTCAATACGTATACAGAAGACCAATTATTTTGGGCGGTTAATGCTAATATATTCTACAGAAATACTTTTAATAAATTACTAACACATTTTTCACTTCACTAATTCACTTGCTAATCTGACGATGTCGTGTTGATGACGATGCTGTAATTTTTAAGCAATAAAGTGTACTAATTGAAGTGTATTTTATTTTAGGTATTTGTGTAGAATATATTAACACTAACGCCCAATATAATTGGGCTTCATTACGTATAATCACTTACTTACTTACTTACATACTTGCTTAGTCGTCCTCTTGTACCTTTCGGTGTCTAACAGTAATACTTTACAAAAGGAGCGCCAGACCTTCCTGTCTCTTGTAAGTTGTTTGGCCTGATTCGACGACATCCCTCTACTGCTCCCATGACATCTTGCTCACATATTTTTCTAGGTTTCTCCTTCTCGGTCTAGTGCACTTCTGACATCAACTCCATCTCTTTCCCCTGCAGTAGGCCTACTCTCAATTCCAAATTCCGATTTTCATTATCATTTTACCTCGCTTGGTCGTCAACGATTTGATAAAGCATGTTTTCCCCTGTTGTTGTCTTTTGACTATGAGCTTTCAGGCTAGTGGATTGTTGGCCCACTGCGCCCTAGTCCATTTCTCCTATCCACTCTGGACTTCAGGTTTTCAGATTAGTTGTGAACCCATGTTCTCAGGTAGCCACATGCTTATGTAAATGCAGTGCTTATTTGATTATTCCGTAACGTGAATATTGTTAAATATTAACGGGTGTGAGGGCTCAAAATATGTATCGTGCTATTATACTGTATTTGTGTAAGGTTAGAGGCACGTCATGTATGAGTTAGTAGTTCACACCTGAGCCAACCAAAACATAACACGAGTTCAGGTTCCAAGCAACTGTGCTGGGTGGAAATGAATCTGATAGAATGCACCACTGTTCCAACCGATCACACCGCAAATTAGTCAGGTTAGTCTGATTACAGCCCGAAGATTCAATTTGAACACTGATTCATTTGATCAGCTGTTAAATGTTGAAACGTAAATTCAATGCTTTAATGTTTTGTTTGGATGGATACTTAAATACTTATTCTGTGTGACTCCATGTCGCTTTGTTTACGACCTTTTGAGATCGTGTTTGATTACGTAAATTTTCATGTGTTCTTTTTCTGGTCCAATCCCAAGTTAAGGGTGTTTTATTTCTTTGTATTGTATTAGTGGAATAAACTGTTTGTTAAAGACTCACATGTGTGTTGCTTGTAGTCAGGCCCTTTGATCTAAGAAAGGAAATAGTTTTAATGTTAAGTAGTGGACTAAATGGATTATCCTAGAAGTCCCCATGCGTACGGTTGCAATAATAAGCATTGGAATTTCATGCAGGAACGTGAGCAAATACCAACATTTTATGTATTCGTCCAACAAGTAAACGAATGCAGTTCTAATGATAGATGATATGCAGCGTGGCCGGCCCCGTGGTGTTGGGGTAGCGCGCCTGCCTCTCACCCGGAGGCCCCGGGTTCGATCCCCGGCTCCGTCAGGGATTTTAAAACTGACGTGAGGGTTGGAACGGGGTGCACTCAGCCTCGTGAGGACAATTGAGTAGCTGTCTGACAGTGAGACAGCACCCTGATCACGAATACCAAGATTAACGGCCGAGGGGACCCGACGCGCTGATCACGCGTCACCCTAATATCTGCAGGCCAAATGGCTGGGCAGCGGTCGCTTGGTCGGCCTTAGCCCGTCATGGGCTGGATAGTGCCAGGGGTTGACTTGATATGCAGCGTGAACATGAACACTTCCACTATATATTAACAATTTGCAGAATAATGCTGAATTTTGCGCGACTAGATAAAATGTAGGCACTGTTAATATCATAATAATATACTCATTGCGTTCAGAATTGATATAAATATTTACGTGAAATATTCTCTAATAGCATGTATGATATTGAATTACATCCTGTTCTATTGGTCTAATTTGATGAGATAATGAGAAAACGAACTCTTGTGTACCCAACGAACTACATAATTTGACGGACAGCAAGTTATTGCAACGGATATTATCTGAATTAGTCTTCTTTTTACGAAAAAGTTTCTTCTTATGCAGGTCGTTCACAGAGCCTCTTCCAATCCTCTCTTCTCTCCCACATTCTGTCATTCTGCACTTCCTGCCATCGAAGTCCTCTCCGGTTCACATCATCTTTCACTTTATCTGTACATCTTGTCCGTGGTGTTCCTGTAGATCTTCGTCTAGACTCTGACCATTCCAGAGCTCTTTATGGTAGTCTCTCTTTACCCATTCGGTTTACATGTCTGAACCACTTCAACCTATTTCTCTCCATTGTTTCTTTTAGGGGGTTGATCTGAAGTGTGTTCCGTATCGTTCCATTTCCTAACCTGTCCCTTCTTGTCTTTCCCCGGATCCCTCTTAGAAAACGCATCTCTGTCGCTTGTAGTCTAGTCGGGTCTTTCTTTGTCCAGATCCAACATTGTGATCCATAAAGATGGTATATTGGCTTTCACGGCTAGTGAATTAAAACTCAGCATTTTTTCGAGTTTTATGCCGTGTCCGGGCACGGACACCAAGAGCCCGCTGATGAGCCAGCTTGGTGTTCCTAGGCGAAACCCCACACAAGACACGGCATAAACCTAGAAAAATTGCTGAGTTTTAATTCTGATCCACAGGTCAAAATTGGGAGTTAATATGATTTGTATATCATGAGCTTTAGTTTGGTAGGTATGTTCCAATTGCTAATTATGTCAGACACACTATAATAAAATTTGGAGCAATTTTGTATCCTCGTCGAAATCTCTTCTTTGATGTTACCTTTCCTGGTTATTTTACTTCCTAGGTATTTGTAAGCTTCTGTTTCTATGGTAATTTTTCAATTACAACTAACATCCTTAATCTTTTCATTTTCTCTGCTGAGTTTCATTACTTCAGATTTTGTGAAGCTAATTTCCATGCCTGCTTCAGCTATTACACTCTGCCATGTATTGAGTAGTTCTTCCAATTTTTGCTCATTGTCTTCCCATAGCATCACATCGTCTGCATATGCAATAATTTTCATATCATCTGCCGTTGACCCTTGACGAACTTTCCGTATGATGTTGTCTATGACTATATTGAAGAGTACTGGGGACCGGACACTTCCTTGTCGAACCCCTCTATCTGTTCGAAACCATTCTGATTCCTTTCCATCTATTGTAACACAATTCATACATTTGCAACACAGTTTTCTGATTCTGTATTGCATTTCTTTTACAGTTCCATTGTATTCCATATCTCTTTTCTTCTTACAGTGCCGTGGGCTTTTTGAACAATTGCAATGTCTTTCCCAAATTCCCATTTCTTTTCTAGAACCTGTCTAGCTGTGAATATGGAATCTATAGTTGATCTTCCAGGTCGAAATCCTTGTTGTTCTTCTATTAATTGTGGTTCAATCTTGTTCCTGATTTTCTGTAATATTATCTTTTCATAGAACTTCATGCAATTGCACAATAATGTTATTCCTCTGTAGTTTTCACGTAGTGCTTTGTTACCCTTAATAAAGATAGGTGCGATAATTTCTTTTGTCCGGTCATCAGGAATCTCTCCGTAGGTCCATACTATCTTCATTATTCTATACAGACACTGTATTCCACAAGGTCCTGCAGTTTTGATCATTTCGACTGTGATTTCATCTACTCCAGGAGCTTTGCCATTTTTCATATCTAATACAGCTTTTTCTACCTCCAACATCAGTAGGTCTTCCTTTTCTACATCATCGAGTCGCTTATACCCATTTTCTCCTCTTTCATTAAAGTGAAACCTCTCCATAACGGACACCCTTGGGACCGTAAATACTGTCCGCTAAAGAGGGTTAGAGAAAATAATTGCAATTTGGAACATGTACTAGTGCAGTATGTGTATTTACATGAAAACGTAGGGTAACGCGCGGTAAAAGCAGCCCAGTATCGTCCGCATTTAAAATGCTTTCCGGCAAATAGCCGTCAGTAATGGAAGGCAATTTTTCTTCCTAGCTTAAAACATTATCTATATCAACAGTGGAGGATTCTCCGCAAATTGCTCTAAATTTTATATCGTGGTGCTTTCTGAAATTCTCGAGCCTGCCGTTCGAGGCTTTGAAATCTACGATACCTAATTCTGCCGCGAAATCCAATGCTTTGGCTTGTATCATTGGTCCGGGCACAGGGACGTTCTGACTTCTTATTTTGCTGAACCACCCTATCACTGGCTTATCAATAACAGCACCATTACCACTTTGAAACTGACTAAGTTTCAGCTCATTACCATTAAGACGCCATGCTTCAATTATCTCTTCTTGTTTTTTCACAATTTCTGCTGCCTGTGTCTTTCCAATCTTTAACACTTCACATGGTTTCCGTACACCACATTTCTCACGTTTGTGATAATCTACGATGCCTACTTTCTCTTTTAAAGTTAAACTTTTACGAAGGGCCATTTCAGATGCACCTACTTGCTACTGTAACACACAGGTCCCACAATAGATTTAGTACGTTTCACGGTAAAACTGCCCAGATAGCGAAAGTATGAATTCCCTTATCCCGACCATTTCAACTTCAAGAGAACAATGAAAGCGATACCGATAGATCTAGGTTTATTTTTGGAGCAGTGCAGAAGATAGGGGATGGGAAGGTCAGCGCTAGCTGGCTTCCAGGAAGCACAGGAGGTGTCGAAAGTAGGCTACATTAACACAACCGAGTGTTCATACAATACTAATAGACCTATTGAACCCTTTACCCTATGTTGGTTAAATGATTCTACTTTTATTTCTTCAATTAATAAATATTTCAACCAGCATCATGAAAGTAGCCAGACAGTGATGAGGAAATTTCAAGCATTTGTTGGAGACAGTAGGGACATACCTGCATCAGTTTAACAAAAGGCTAAGTACTTGAGCTATGAAAAGAAATAGCAGAACGATGTATCATAAGGACAGGTGTGGCTACCTCAATTTTAGAAGCGACGCGCGGTGAGACATGGTTCTGGTATGTTCATTGTGATATTCGCGCCTAGAAGAAATATGATGCAGTAACGTGAATGGCTGATGAAGAAAATAGACACTCCCAAGACGCCAAGATCTACTAGAAACCGCCAAATTAAAGAAAAATGGAGAACCAATGAGAAGAGAATGCCTACTTGCGCGCCAACTCCGGCTGGGGTACGCGGCGGCTAGTATTCACGCGGGAAATCGCCTAGACAAAATCTCTACGATCGATTCTAGGATTAATGGGCATATTCTTGACCTGTGCAATATTACGAGTTCAGTGATATGTATTTCATTCCTGTACCACAATTATTTCGAGAAATTTTTACATAAAATCCCCCTCCATCTAGACCCAAGGGCCAGTTCATTTATAAGTGTGTCGAAGAGCCAAGACATTGACTTTCATTCCGTGTGTCTAGGAGACATTATTATTATTCTGTTCGTCTACGGACGTAGACTATTATTCTGTTCGTCTGAAGAGATAGACTTGTATTTGTGTCGAGGACACAAGATATTCATTGTAAAGTGGTAAATTCAGTGATAGATAGTCATAGTACTATAATTATAGGGACAGTAGCGTCGATAATTCGCCAACGAACAGTGACAGGGAATTTAGTACCTGAACAAGCGAATTTAGTAGTCAGACATAAAGTGTATATTAACCTAATCTTTGTATCAGCGCAAGGATGACATCGATGAATGCAGAAGAAGTGTGGAAGTCTCAACAGTCCGTCCAGATGGCTGCTATGAGATAAAGAACCATCCAGTTGGGGAATGGCGTCTGATGTTCTTTGACGGGTGACTACAACAAGAGATGAGTACAAATAATATTTTATTATTTATTAAATTAACTTATGGTTTATGGGACATATTTTTTGTAAATACTTTGCTTGTGTGATTAATGTAGTATATTTAGTTTTGATCTGACACACTTTTGTTTGGAAGCAGCTCGCACAATGGTAGTTAATGGAAGGTTCTTTTCTTTGTGTTGTGTTAACTAACGTATCTATGTGAACGGCCGTGTTCGCCTATGTTACGAAGTGCGGTTAAAAACGTCTCTCGGATATATGTCGTGTTTCAGAAGTAGGACTGAAGTAATATAATTATATAGTAGATTGGAGGGTAATTAAAAATTTTGTTGAGAATTATTATTGATCAGATTCAGTGTGATTATTGCCTTTGGAGCAATGTAATGTGTGACGAAGAGTACTCAGCTCTATCGTAGGTTTTAAATATTGTGTTAAATGTTTGCGAGCTCTAATTCAGCAGACCCATGTGAAAGGCGTTATGTCAGTCCCAGATGTGTGTACTGTGAGTATTTTTTTGTGGTATTACAAGCGGGAATTTCAGCAGAGACTGATTTCTGTCAGCTTGGTACCAGATTCATATTGTATCCTTGCGAGGACAATTATGGATATGTGATTATTGTCTGACCATATGTTGAGTGGGAGGAGATGTTAGCGGCTGTTGATTCCTTGAGATAACAGTTCAGCTGGTCGGCTATTTATATACACTGGATGGGGGACATGACTGGTATTGTGGAAGGGGTGAGTTGTGGTCACAAGGGCTGGCTGAGTTTCGCAAGCAGAGCTCATTAGTGGAGTGCACGTCTGGCTCCAAATTACTTGAAAATAAATATAAATGTGAGAAACTGATCAATGGTAAAATTGTTTAAATAAATGGGAGTTGCCTACGAAACACGATAACCTTCGAAGCGTTTCTTTAACATGCAATTTTGTTAATATAAAGTAATCTTAACCACTCAGGTTGTTTGTTGTTGTTGGTTTATTCTATGTTTATTTTTTCATGTCAGTGGCCCGTGAGTCACGTGCGGCGCTTTTTTTTTTCCTTGTTGTTGAGTATCTGGCCATTGTGGCAGCTCATTTGGTTAAGTGTGTCACCACACTAATAAGGGTCTCAGAGAGATGCCTGTAAATAGTAGAGTTGTAATATGTGTGTCAGAGTTAGATTTAAGGATTTTTATTAATGTTATGCCCATAGCCATAAAAGTTGATTTTACGAGATGATTGTTCGTGAGCACCGTGGCTGTTAACCCGTTGTGAACGAATGATCATCCAAGTACTCATTTCTCGTAGATAGTCACCACGCGAACATAAATTCACATGCAAGATAGTGGAACTTGGATCCACATTTTATTAGAAAAGGGGAGATCTGTCTGACTCCTCAAAGTGATAAATATTCCTGTCAGGGAAAATTCAGGGAGGATTTTGTTTATTATTGTTTGTTTTATTCTTTTATGCACAAATTAGTTATTAAATCTAGTTATTATCTTACGTTTTGTCTCCTTTCTTTCTTAGTTATAGTTTTCATCCTATAACCCTTGCCTCAGAAAAGCACGTAGTTTGGCGGACGTAAACACCACACTATGAACTGAACGCGACCCCTTGATCTAAGATTCTTGCATAAAACACTGCTATTCTGAAGGGTTCACTATAGAGATGCAATTATTTCTTTTCAAAACAAGTGTCCGCTAAGAGAGGTTGATTTTTGTAATGCGGCTGGGGTGTCCGTGTCCGTAATAATGAGTGTCCGTATAAGAGAGATTAATAACTAATATACTTAATAGAGGTTTGGTCACGGACCTAGAAAATCGTCCATTATGAAGGGTTGTCCGCCTTAGAGGAGTGTCCGTTAAGAGAGGTTTCACTGTATTTGCATTTTGATCATTCTGTCCTTCATACAAATTTTGAAATCATTCTTTCCACACTTTCAAAACTTCGTCTTCCTCCCACACGGGTGTCCCTTCTTTGTTGATGACTTTCGAAGTATTTTCTTTATGTTTCCTTCAATTCACTAGTATACTGTATAAGGTCTTCTTACCAACCCTACAATTCTCTTCTATTTATTTTATGATTTTTTCCCAAGACATCTTCTTAGCCAATGCTATCATTTTCATTGCTGCTCTGCTTAGCCGCTTCCATTTGTCTCTATTATCGTCTTTTCTATTTTTGAACCATTCTCTCCATGCCTTATTCTTCCTCTTGACTGCTTTTGCAATTCTCTAAACCCAGCATGGAGTTTCTTTGTGTCTGAACTTTTGTGTATGTCTTTCCACATGTTTCTTCTGCTGCCTTGACTAAGACCTGTTTGAAACTTCTCCATTCTTCCTCTACATCCTTCACCTCATATTTGGGAAGCTGTGTCTTAATGTTTCCTCTGTATATCACTTGTGTTGCTCTATCTTTCAGTTTGCAACATTTGATTTTTGCCTCTCTACTTCTCCCACATTTACCCTTGTTAAATTTCTCTAGTGTCCCCACTAATAATCTATGATCACCGTCAAGATTAATCTGAATTAGTAACACACTATTTTTGCTTTACATTACCTAATAGCTTAAAACCTTCATTTTTCTTTGAAACCTGTTCTTCAGACTCTTCTTGCAGGCGATTTGAGGTCCAATCGAACTATTTTTTTCATACCTAATTGTATCTCTGAGTTCCTTCCTCGTATTCCCCACCATCGTTACTTCCCGACAATTAACCTTCATTTAATTCTTCCTTTGTTTCACTATTATGTTCACTTTCAATTACATAATCATCATTAATGAGTGTATGTCTTCCCCTTATTATTCCTTCGACGGTGGGGCTCAAAGCCACGTTTATTGAGTCCGCAGACAGCTTGGCCAATGGTCTGTACTGCAACTTAGCGACAGGGGCGGTTCGACCCTTGTACATCTAGCGGGGGGGGGGTGAGAATTTTAAAAATGCCGACTGGCTGTTCAACATTGCGACTATACGCTTAAAAACTGAGCAACGGGAGGGAACGGGGGGGGGGCAGCTTTCTAAATCCCTACTCAACGATCTTTTACCGAGGACCACTTCTCCACTATCTCCGAATTTCAATGTCGTCGACCTTATCTTTCGTTGAAAACAACATCATGAGGGAGTCTAAGCGGTCGTCACCCATCGATGTCCGCAAATGATTGAAAATGAGCTTCAACTTGCTGAATGACCGTTTGGAAGAAGCAGAAGACACTGGGGATGTTAAAATCAGTCGAACTACTTGATAACCCCACGGGATAATCCTCTTTAATTAAGCAGCAACTTTTGCGATTTCTTTAAAAGAAGAGCACTGTTTACTGGCATCAAGCAGGATATCAAGCTCAACCAGCACAAGCTCTTCATCTTGAAGAATGATTTTCAGGTGTGATTGCTATATAGATCGGACGCGCTCGATGGTGCAGTTTTTTCTGTCAGCGGGTATCTTGAAAATTATGTGGAATGGCTCTAGCAAAGAAATTAGTTTTGCGAGATTGTCTTGCACGCTTGTAGTAAATACATCCACAAATATTCGGAACTCCTTTCTGTAGAATGTAAGGAAAGAAATTTCTGCTGTCGTTTCAGCGTGCGTGTCATACTTCTTTGCAAGTCTCCGGGTCCCTCGGTGCTTTAAGAAGTCTTCCTCCGGATTTACTGGCATACTTTTCGCAAGTGACGATGCACTCTTTATCAAAGCGTTCATCTTGCTGTCGTCGTTGATATCTTCAAAAGACTTCAAAGCGCTCTGAATCAGCTGCATCGCGTCTACTACATTCAGCGCTCCTCGGCTTCTAAAATCTCGGTTACGTTCTTAATTTTGAACATGATATTTTTGGTAAAGTACATGCCGCAGATAAAATCAAAGTCTAGAAGCGTTTCGTGCAAGCCTGATGCAAAAGTTCCATTTTACTGTAAAACTCAGAATCGAATGAGGTTTTGATTGTTTCCAGTGCTGTGACTATCTCTTCATAAGACGTAGAAACAGCTCTCACCTATTCGGCGCGTGCAGTCCACCTTGTTTTTGATAATTTTTAAGTTGCTGCTTTTGCAAGAAGTTTCCCAGATCTAAACCGCGTTATGAGTGAGAATGAATGCCTTATATGATAAAGAAAGGTCAAAGTAAGCACACATTACCTTATGCGACGCTCTCAACGACGTTTTTGGCCAGTACCGTACCCTACATTGGACGTCGTATAACTGAGCTTTCACCGCAATAAAGCGCAGAAAATGATTGACAAAAGGAAACAAGATGTTCAGTAAAGGACATACAGCCTACTTTCTCCTAAATGCATGGGTATTGTTATAACTCTTTGTCCTTTGTATAATTGAATGTTGGTTGTAGTAGCTCGTTGAAATACAACGTGCTATACGGATATTAAACTTGAATATGAGGTGCCCTTTGCTAGTGCTACCTTTTTAAAAAATGCAATTCAATTCGGTTTCACCGTGTTTGAATTGATATGGATAATCGAATTGCACACATACATGACTGCTATCTGCAAACTACTGGGCTGATGACCTTGCAGTTCAGTCAAAAGATGCTTCCCACAAAAAGGTATGTTGTTGCAAAATTTGGTAGGGATCAAATGATTAGGTCGGTCGTAATTTGATTTAAGCATTTAACATTTGTGTGGCCGCCATTCCCGTTCCGTCAAGATGGCAGCGATATAAAACATGACACTGAGGTGCACTTTGCTAGTGCTACTTCTGTACCAAATTTCGTTCAATTCGGTTTTACAGTTTTTGAATTGATTGGGGGAATCGATTTGCACACATACAAGGCTGTCATATGCAAACTATTGGACTGATGACCTTGTAGCTTGGTCAAATAACGCTATTCACATAAAGGTATGTTGTTGCAAAATTTGGCAGAGATCAGATGATTAAGTTGGTCGTAATTTGATTTAAGCTTTTTACATTTGGATGGCCACCATTACGTTTTCGTCAAGATGGCGGCGATATAAAACATGAAACTGAGGTGTCCTTTGCTAGTGCTACCTCTGTACCAAATTTTGTTCAATTCAGTTTCACCGTGTTTGAATTGATAGGGGGAATCGTTTTGCACACATACATGGCTGCCATCTGCAAACTATTGGGCTGACGACCTTGTAGTTTAGTCAAAAGACGCTTGCCATTAATATATTGTACAGCCTCCCAGGGGTATGCACCCCTTGGAGTCCATCCCCCCGGCATCTGGCTAAATCCCCTAAATGGCAACCCTTGGAAAGCCGGCCCAACATCCATAAAACTTAGCAGGGACAGCTTGCCACTCTAAGTAGCAGCTCAGTCCTTGCGCAATGGTTACACATACCTACATACTAGTAACTGGGCCAACACATTGCTGACAACATAGCGCCAGAGGGTATAAGAAGGCATCCTAATGAGGTCAAAGGGTCTCTCCATTATCAGTGCTTCATCGAGACGGCCGGAGGCCACGCTGGTGTCAACCGAGGTGAGTCAGTCAATCGTGTTCAGAGTTCCTACTTTGTAACCTGTAACCCAACACTTGTAATACATTGTGAACATAATTACATTCCCTACAAGGGACTCATACTCAGAACTACAGACCAATAAAACACTTGGTCCACACTCTACACTAGCATTACTGTTTACACGCCTCTTTACATCCCAACGCCCTTCCTTATTCCCGTCACGTAAAGACGTGACAGACGGTAGTCCAATAGCGCTAACTCAGATACCTTTGTATTCCCCGAGCCGGCTCGGCTGCCAGCAAGCAGCACGTGCCACTCGGCTGATACGAGCAGATTCAATTACATAATAAGCAGTCAGCTGAGCGACTAGCACAGCGACCCTTTGCATTGGGTCCTATCCCTTCAAACACTACTACCTTATTTATAGGAACGCCCCCTAGTTCCTAGCACACCACAACACTCTACACTGGTCAGCTTGCCCTGCCAAGGGAAGCTACCCTTTTTAGGCACAACCTCATAAATTAGTACAATAACTCTCCCTTTTAGATCCACCCCCAAATAAGGGATCTAAAACACTGGTGGAGGCGCGGGCCTACGCATAGAGAACGGGACTCAACCAACGAGCCCTCGTAGGAGAAACGACCCCTTCCGTACCGCAAAAAGCCAAGCAAATAGTGAGAAAATTTTTCCCCCAGACAAAAAGCACCATTTATTTTTGTGTGTGCTCCAAACTAGCTACACAGGGGAAATTCTTAATAAACCAACCCCCTAGCCCCATACAGAATCAGAGAAATATAAGAATACACTGTCAAACACGCACAGATTTTTTTTTATTATTCTTATTGTAGGCCCATACACTGCAGTCAGAATGGCACCTCATGCAGAGATTGCAAGCCATAGAGGCAATAGGGGTACGCCAATTTTATTAACATTATTGTTCAGATGCCAGAGGCACATACAAAGCCGGCAAACACAAATACGGGCACTCCAAACAAAAATCGGGGCAATACAGGGCAAACAGCCATACACCCCGTCAGAAGGTAGGACAGCGCGATTAAGATGCGCACATACACTCTTGAATCACATACATGAACACCTCAATAGGTTCCATATACAAAGAAACAGAATATACCAACAGTTAATCACCACACATGGTCCCGTAATAGATAATGCAACCCTCGAGAGAATGAGGGTGCACTACACAAGTTTACACGCACAATACAAGGAGCTAATTCGCGTCCAAGCACTTCTCCAACTAGCGGCCACAAAACAATACAGAGCACAGAAACATTAATACATTAATACAGTAATTTGCAAGCAGGCCATGAGCCTCAATAAGGCAGTACACCCAAATTTGGGACAAATACCGTGAGCTACAAGCCAATAAGGCCATTTTTGAGTTCATGATAGGGCCACCAGCCCAGCCGAGAGAGGACATAAGCGTAGATACGCTGGCTCGACAATTTGCGAGGATGTCCCTCTCGCCACGTACTGCCACACAATGGAAGGAGTTCGCCGTGGCCACAGTCAAGAAGACGGCCAGGTTAGGCTCCAACTTACTGCAGAATAAAACTATCACAGACACACGTCCTTCAGCTCCGGATCGGAAGGCAATTTTGCCAAACCGAGGGGCAGAGCCTAGAACAATCCCCTCGGAACAAAGGGACGAGAGGGAGTTGAAGCCAGGACTCTCAAATACACATAGCATAACAGAGGGACAACGGGACGTAACCACGTCATGGGCAGACGACATAGAACCCGTCCCACTACACATAAAGCCTGCATACACCCACGCAGATAGGCTAGCGCAATGGCAGGAGTCTGCCGTGGCCACAGGACGAAAAGCGATCAGGCTACAAGCCACCACATTGCTAGGCCAGACACAAGCCATTAAGCGACCTTTACCGCCAGTTCAAAGGGCAAATTTGCCAGAACGAAGGCGAACACCGGTATTAGGCCCTCAGGATGCACGATATACGCACGAACATTTTGACCGGGCACTTCCACACACTACACGGGGATTAGGGAAAGTGTTATTAACCACCCCACAAAACCAAGCAGTCCAAAACATACACACTCCCGTAAAATCTACTAGGGCAGCGTCAAGCACAATTAGGCCCTCGAATACAGGTACATTTAAACCTATAGACACGCGCTACGGTGGAAGTAGGCCAAAGCTTACTTTGCTAGAAATTCCGCCGGAAGGTAGCAAAGGAACACCCCAGTGGATTCCAAAGGCCTATCATCTAATAACAGGGCAAAACCCTTCACCTTTCTGAGCACTGAAGTTCGAAAGAAGATAACGACTTCCACCAGGGCCACAGAGATAAACTAACATCACTTACACCAACATTATAGGATACATAAGTTCTCTTACACGGGGGCGATGAGAAAATAGTCCAAGTACATAATAAACATTAAAGTGCATTTTTTTTCTCTTCCTCGCTTATTTTATGTATATACAGTGCAACATAGCCAAATTAGAAGGAATAATTTTAAACCCTTCTTGTTTTTTTTTTCTTCGAAACCATGGCATTCTTCTCTCAGGCCAGCAATGGTTATTGGGCGAAGTGGTTAACACCATAACGTAAAGGCTCTAATGGGCAAGCCAAGTGGAAGCCAAGTAGGCTTCAGGCCGAAAAGAGATATTTTGAACACAGCTTAAGCATAAAATCACAGCATAAAGCTTCAGTGAGTCTTTCTAGGTAGAAATGACTAAACGTTCTATGTTATGGTTCCACAGTTTGGTAGATTCTCTTGTTGCGGGCGAAAGCCGTAAGTGTGGCAAGAATTAAGAATCTCAAAATAGTTTCAAAAATTTGGGGAGGTGTGCTTTAACCAACTGAAAAGCCCAATTGCACACCGGGACAAGACACTGGCATTTTGTTGAGTTACAATTACTTTGAAGGGCAGGTTTGACTCCCACAGTGCACTGGCTTTGCTCGTGACGTGGATACAAATGTATCAATTACGTCTTGCAATGGCCTTCCTAATGTGTACTCGACAGTGTCGGTAGATTCCCCTGAGACGTAACCAGATTACGGTAGTACTCACGTTACCAAAATGGTAAATACTACACTCAGGCCCCAAGCACCATTTTTTTAAAACATTTTTATAGTGTTCACGACATAATTTTCAGAGACTATCGCCACCTGCTATTATTTTCTTTCAAAGTGCTCTCTTAATCCAGAGCGGGGCATAGCTCATTTTTTTTCTATGACACAGGCATTAGGCCCGATGAAAGAAAGGTGGCCAAGTTAAACATATATATATTTCATACATAGATACACGCTAAAGATTACACGCCTCTAACATGACTTTTTCTCAACGACAGATACGATCCTAACACTCACCAGAACTGTCCCGGAGACACAACCTTAATGGTGCCAGAAACAATTACTCTGGGTAAAAGACGGTCTCCAAACCCGCAACCTTCTGAATACCAGGAATATAAGGTTGGGCAGATATCCAGTTCTAGAATAGAATAATGGGAAAGCTAAGACTAATTGGGACAGTCCCACTAACAGCGGGTCATAAACGAAAAACAATAAAATCGCCTCTGGCATCTGGTCACCAAACACGCGACTAGCGGACCAGACACACTCGCGTACAACGACATTTTCTCCAGGGATAAAGAACATACTTGAACAACGATACAGTTAACACAAAATCTGGGGACACACATGTAGGCAGTGGAAGGTTCTTCTACAAGTACGGCCAACGCATATGAGATTTCCGAAGTGAAATGCCATGGCCTGTGGTTTGGATTCCAAGTAAAACGGAAATCCCGTGGCTCATGAGCTACAGATCAACGGTCATATTAAACCACAAGTTTTTTTTCTACAATGAGAGAGGCACTGCTAGCAATCACTATAGACAGCAATCAGGTTCACACACACACACGTGCAGAAAACTAGGACGTGGGCAGAGCATGAAACAAATGAAAGCACACAACATCGTAATTCAACACCGTCGTATCAGCAGTAACATACTCCTCAATGAGCGAGACCGCTCGACACAGACAAGCCGAGCCAAAGCCTACTGGACAGAAATCAACACATCATTCACGCCCGATTTAGAGACCCTATATCTTCCAAAATTACACTACGAGGGGAAATCAAAAACATACAAACTCTACACAGGTATGCATGCTTTCATATGCGCATTGCACATCCACGGGAACGTGCCATATTATATGCGGCACGGAAATGATCACACCAAGTCTTTACAGACAACCGGATTCGAACCCATGACCACACACCACACGCGTACCAAAAACTAACTATCCAATGGTATTTTTGGTACACGGAACACAAGCAAAAACCACACTGGGAAAGCCCCAAGCCCTGGAACACAACGCAAACATAAAACACAGAGAATGACATAAGGTCACGGGTCTGAGTTCCAGTAAAAATTTAGACGCAAAGGAGAACAGCTATTCAGGCGTCCAACCATACTGAAATTGGCCCATACAAGCGCATGTACAGGGAATACTACATTTCCTCCCACCAAAAGCCAGACATAAAATTTCGGATTACACCAGGCATAGAGGATACATTTCACAGATACAGGTAGGAATATTTCACAAGACACAAGTCTTAGGGAACAATGGCCACACGACGTCATTACCTAACTAGGGCGAATTGCTACATTAGGCCGCTAGGAATCCAAAACAATGACCACACTTGCATTCGTGCAGAAAGGCACATACCAGCGGATGACAAACAGTAACTTCCCGGCCTGGTATTGCACATACTAACTGCTGACAGCAGACTAGTTACACTGCAATAATGCGGTGACGAGACACTATTGCGTTGCGCCAGTGACCATGAAATTACAAACACATAACAATTATAACACCATACATTTTTTTTTCCACACTGCAAAAACATTTGGCAATGGACAAGACGTGACACAGCGGAACTTATCTTGGGCCTCTAGGGCACGTTCGCAGGACGTTGGCAAGCCACGGGCGCCTTCTGCCCACATAGGCGATACATATTACGACTTGGCTTGCAACAGACCAACCGTCCGCGTGGTGCAGCGGTACATAGTCACACACACGCACACGCACTCAACAATTAGGAGCGAACACAGACAAGATCTCCCCCTAATAACTTCTCTTATCGCTCGTAAGGCATAGGAGTCATTACAGATAACTAGCACATGACCAGTCGCATTACGACCACTGGCCACATCTACACTGCAAATGGCCGACCAGATTAGGTCATGCAACTCTACTATCCCAAGGCGCGGATAGAAAGCCAACATGGACCAAGGGAGGACGACAGGAGAACAGGCTACCAGCGTACCACCTTACTCCTTTCCCATAACCTTCTCACGCCCAACATACACAACGCAAACACATCTACACGACCAAAAACAGCTACACTACATTACAAAATACACACAAGGGGTTGATGGACTTCATGCGTCTAAAGAGCGGGCATGCTACGCCTTGAGCCACGGTGCTACCACCCGAGTATTAGGGGTGGCTCAGCAAACATTAAAGAAGCATAATGCGCCTCTCCAAATGAGAGAGGAGGCCATAGATATATATTAACCATTCTTTAGTACTTAAACACTCCCGCATGAAAGGGATATATTGGTATTATGCCCCACCCTACACCTATCCGTACATGAAGGCAGAAACTTCATATCCAGACACATGCATGAGTATCCCATCCAATTACCAGGGATTTTAATATCAAACCTGCATGAATTTTCGTATCTTTGCAATCCCGGGAATTACCTCCCCACTCCACTCACTATAGAAGCATCCCAGTGGCATCACCGGTTTCAGGCCACCACTAACGTGGAACCCAAAGGTGCGTAAACCCTTCCTACCATACTTTAAGCCCACTCAACAAATAACTACCCCCAAATCCTAATAACAGGGTACCTGACATTACAGACCCTACTAACACCTCCATTAAGGTAAAGAAAGCATTATTGCTGGAAAGCTGATGTAGCGATGGTAGGCCAGAAGTAGCCTATGTACTTAGAAGATCTACAACCCCGCTACACTGGAAATATTTTACATTTTACACAGAGATTAAACTATTTACACAGGTTACGACACATTTTTTTTTTCTTACAAAGGAATCTGATACGATCTGATGGTTGACAACGGTGTAAGCCGGAGGTCGGGAGAACCACACTTTGAGAGCTGGGGAAGGCGATGTGGACCCTTCCCCAGTTGGCTCGACAGCGCAGCGACCTCACTTAACTGACGACTAGACCAAACAGACGAACTACGTAAGGTCAAAGCATTCGCGGCCTGGTCGGGCAAGCTCTGGAATCCTAGGTGCGCATAAACCGCCCCTGGGAGGAAGGGATGCTACACCCACTTTGTGCCACGGTCGTCGAGGCCAAGACCTGCAGGGAGACTTTCTGAGAATGGCGGGAGAAATAGCTCACTCACCGCCGGCCTCGGGAACTATCCCTAGAGACGACCCCATTATGACTAGACTTCTAGTTAAGTTTAAATTTAAGTAGGCACGGCTTCCATAGCGGGAAGCAAAACTCCTATGCGTTGGAGTGGCAGATAACTGCGAAATACATATTACTGCGGCCCATAGCGGCAAAATCATATATCAATGCGAGAAGCATACTACGGCGGCCCATAGAGGCAAATATCACTGCGAAAAGCAGATTGCGACGGCCGATTAAGGCGAAGACAATATTATGCCATTGGACCACACTGTCCAATGCCCACATAAATGGCGACGCAGCGGGCAGTCAATGGGCATTAAGAGAGGGGCAGTGCGCGCACCTCACAGGAGCCAAGTGGGCGGCTCAACTACGATAAATCGGAACAGCAAACGGTCATGAACAAGGAAGTTACAGCGGGCGAAACGGTTAGCTTAGTGGCACCGCAAGCCGCCTGCGAATAGATTAGTACTAGTAATAGACGTCGACACCTAGAGTTAAGGGGACGGAATCTAGCGACCCTAGAGACAACCGGTGTTTCTGGGGCTCGTGCGGGTGGTGTCCTGGGGATTTAATTGCCCCAGGCGATCGTCCTAGGCCAAATTTAGTTGTAAGACGGTTGCATTTGACACGCAACCTAGGATTAAGCAAATTTATTCACCGCTGTTGCCAGGTATGGCGCAGCACATTTCGGCAATAGATTAAGGCAACCCTCTCGGCTTAGAAATAGCATTTTTTTTTATTATTAGACCATAATTAAGATAGATAGTATTAAATAACGCCGGTCGGCTCCTGATGACCGCCAAACCCGGCATTAGGGTAAGTCCGACAATACACTATAATATAGGATAATATATAATATAGTACAATAGGCATAATCAAAGTGGAATATATCGGCACCCGGTAACCACAATTCCGCTACCGGGGTAAGACCAACTACATATTATTTACGGCATTACGGCACCGTATAGGGTAAGCCCGGTCATGCAGCAAATTACCATTAATCATGCTATTTTTTTTTCAGAGAAAGAATTGCTTCAGCCTGTAAAAACTGTGACACAGGAAGCGACATAGAGAATATGGCATACTCACATGTTTTTTCTAAACCTCGCCATTTTTTTTTTCACAGGCATCGTCACCAGATACAGGAAACTGGTGACAGGAATTTCACTGCCATATAGCAGGATCATATTATGTACGGCATGCCATGATGGTGTGCTATTTTTTTTTTATTTTTTATACGTCAGCTTGCACTAATCCCAACACACTCTCAAACACTCACCACATTTTTCTTTTTCAGCTACACACTCCAAAAAAAATCTGCACAGCAGGGCTGGTGCCTGTGGGGTACCAGGCTTACTGGCAGATCAATTAAATAGAAACACATAAAGCGTCAAAATGCGACGCAGATTACGACAATGAGGGCGCAACCGATTTGTGGCAGTGACTCTCATTGTCAAGTGTGAAAGCATTCACCCACAGAGGATGCTTCACAGATTGGGTATTAAGAATACATGCAAGCGGTACGACCACTATACCGTACCAAGAAGTGGCCGTACGGGATCAGCCGTGAGACGGCAAGCGTACGTACAGACGGGTAGCGTGCACGCGAGGTACCTCACAAAAACTAGAATTATAAGGGATTAGCGCACTTAAGGTAGACATAAGGTCACTGTAATTCATACTTTTTAAGGATAAACTGCATATAATTATTCCACTAGACATAAGGTCACTGTAATTCATAATTTTTAAGGATAAACTGCATATAATTATTCCACTAGACATAAGGTCATTGTAATTCATAATTTTAAGGATAAACTTCCTACAATTATTCCACTGGAAAGCGACAATATGCCTAAATGTCAGAATCGCAACATAGTACATTAAACACTATATATTTTTGTTTGTTTATCAAGATTCCAATGTACATAACGTGTATGATTTGTTTTCTTTCATTTTTCCTTCTTCTAACTTCCCCATTTGTCAGGGTGTTCCGTTTTTTCCCAAACAAATAAATACTTTGAATATTTCCCTTAAATTATACCCTGGAACACCCATTTTTCTATTTTCTTCTACCTTTCTTATTGCAGGGAGCACTTTTTCCCTAAGATAGGGCGGACGACGCAATCATCCGTTCGGCCCTGGGTTTTTCCTCCCTGCACAACTATGTAACGAATCACCATCAGAAACCATGTTTTTTTTTGAAACTAGCAATATGCCAGCAACAGCAAGGGCAATTTTTTTTTTACATGTCGAATTTCTGTTGATGTTAAATTTTTCTCAAATGTCAATTTTTTTTTCCCAATGTTAATTTTTTTTCGATATCCAATCTTTCGCAATGTCAATATTTTTGTTTGTTTTTTTCACAATGTCAATATCAGAGTATACATATATCTGTACATCCCATAACCCTCCCCTCTGAACACGGGCTGACCTCACACCCACACTTCGATACGACACCACCAGGAGATACGAGGGGGTTTCAAGGACCACTACGTCAACACCCCAACCTCCAGTTCCGTTCCCGTTC
This sequence comes from Meconema thalassinum, assembly GCA_946902985.2. NCBI lineage: Eukaryota > Metazoa > Arthropoda > Insecta > Orthoptera > Tettigoniidae > Meconema > Meconema thalassinum. Next base: position 160,301 of record CAMPQE020000310.1, on the reverse strand, counting down.
GCGAGGACGCGAACAAATGAAGGAAGACGCTTGTACAGCCTCCCAGGGGTATGCACCCCTTGGAGTCCATCCCCCCGGCATCTGGCTAAATCCCCTAAATGGCAACCCTTGGAAAGCCGGCCCAACATCCATAAAACTTAGCAGGGACAGCTTGCCACTCTAAGAAGCAGCTCAGTCCTTGCGCAATGGTTACACATACCTACATACTAGTAACTGGGCCAACACATTGCTGACAACATAGCGCCAGAGGGTATAAGAAGGCATCCTAATGAGGTCAAAGGGTCTCTCCATTATCAGTGCTTCATCGAGACGGCCGGAGGCCACGCTGGTGTCAACCGAGGTGAGTCAGTCAATCGTGTTCAGAGTTCCTACTTTGTAACCTGTAACCCAACACTTGTAATACATTGTGAACATAATTACATTCCCTACAAGGGACTCATACTCAGAACTACAGACCAATAAAACACTTGGTCCACACTCTACACTAGCATTACTGTTTACACGCCTCTTTACATCCCAACGCCCTTCCTTATTCCCGTCACGTAAAGACGTGACAGACGGTAGTCCAATAGCGCTAACTCAGATACCTTTGTATTCCCCGAGCCGGCTCGGCTGCCAGCAAGCAGCACGTGCCACTCGGCTGATACGAGCAGATTCAATTACATAATAAGCAGTCAGCTGAGCGACTAGCACAGCGACCCTTTGCATTGGGTCCTATCCCTTCAAACACTACTACCTTATTTATAGGAACGCCCCCTAGTTCCTAGCACACCACAACACTCTACACTGGTCAGCTTGCCCTGCCAAGGGAAGCTACCCTTTTTAGGCACAACCTCATAAATTAGTACAATAACTCTCCCTTTTAGATCCACCCCCAAATAAGGGATCTAAAACAATATGTTGTTGTAAAATTTGGTAGAGATCGGTTGATTAGGTTAGTCGTAATTTGATTTAACCTTTGAACATTTGGGTGGCCGCCATTACGTTTCCGTCAATATGGCGGCGATATAAAACATGACACTGAAGTGCCCTTTGTTAGTTCTACGTCTGTACCAAATGTTGTTTAATTCGGTTTCATCGTGTTCGAATTGATAGGGGGACAGACATTCAGAGTACGTGCGTCCCTAACTACAAAGGATTATGCAGTCATCATCGCTGGAGCAAACGACGTGTACAGAAACGAGAGTAAAAAGGTAATCAAAGATTTAAAGGGTACATTGCCATCCATGCATAACACTAATGTAATTGTTGTAAACATTCCGCAGAGATATGACCTAATTCCCAAAGCAAGTGTAAATGTAGAAATAGAGGCTACAAATGGGAAAATTAATAAAATTTGTAAGAGTTTTCCAAATGTCCGAATCATAGATGTAAGTAAATTAGACAGGAAATTCCACACTCGGCATGGCCTACACTTAAATAGGTTAGGAGAAGGGTATCTTAGTGATGAAATCTGCAAAATTGTAAATTCAAATGGTAAGAATAGTTCAACAGTAATATCTTTAGAGTGGAAGCAGGGAAACTGGTAAAAGAAGCCAAACGTGAGGTTTGGCATTCAGATGAGTATCTTTTGATGTCAAATTTAACTGAGTGCAACAATGGTATTTTGGATTTGTCTAGCTGCAATAATAATAATAACAATTATGATAATAATAATAATGTAAATAAATCACCAACACAAGCTTGGAAAAGTAACGAATTTAAAATTTACCACCAGAATGTTCAGTCTCTCTATAATAAAATTGATTACTTAAATCTAATGCTTAAAAATGAACTTAAAGACATCTTAGCACTATGTATTTCAGAACATTGGCTGGAAGATAAACAACTCGAAGTAATTCAATTCCCAGGGTTTATACTAGCTTGAAATACTCTAGATCTAATATTAGCCATGGTGGTACTTGTATCTACTTAAGAAATAATTTAGATCATGAACAGTTAACAGCTTATGATTATCTAATTATGGAATAGAATTTTGAATTCTCTGCCGTAAAAATACAGTAGTTTAAGTTAATAATTGTATGCGTATACCGTTCTCCGTCAGGAAATTATCGTTTATTTATAGAAAAATTAGAATTGTCACTCAATAGCATGAGCAAAGTAAATTTCGATATAATAATTTGTGGGGATGTAAATGTGGATTTCTTAAAATGTGATAGAAATTGTGAATTATGAACACAGTTACTAATTTCCTATGGACTGAAAGCTACAATCAACACCCCAACAAGAATAACAAAATTTAGTAAAACCACTCTTGATCAAATTTAAAAAAAATACAGATAAATATCACCATTCAATAGAAGTCTATTTCCCGGGTTTTAGTGACCACTATGGACAAATACTGAGTTTTGAAGCACCCGAAAAAATCAATAATAATGAAAACGATATAAAATCAAAGTGCAGGTCATTCACTGAAACAAATGTTGCATATTTCAATGACTTATTAATAGAGGTGTTAGTTTTTGTTAATTTGCGATAAAATGAAAAGTCATATTTAGAGGTTAGGATGTTTTATTTTCACGTATTTACATGTTTCGTGCCGCCCAGGAGTGAAATTAAATCGCGAAATAACGCGAATTTTGTGAATAACACCACAAATACCGCAATCTGCGAAATAAAAACAAATTTTCATATTTTTTCCCCACACCAATCCGAACATTTTTGGCCACAAGCCGATAATCGAATTTGGTTGGTGTTCAATTCGAGAGAATGATCGATTGTATAGTTTCGCGAGGGGTAATACTACGATATACGTCATATTACGATATACTGTCGATATTCTCGTTACTCGTTGGATTTTAGCGCTGTGGTAAACAGCTGTTATATCGCGGCGTGAATAGTTTGGCCGACTACCTCCAAAAGGTTATGTGATAGTTGTTCATAATGTAAACTACGTTTGCCTCCTGTTACATCGGTAGCGAGTGTAAATTATAGTAGAGAATTCTATATAATTTAATAAAAAGTGCGCAAATTGTGCGTTATCATCGAAGCTAGTGTGTTATTTGCGTGAATCAGTTGGCGACCACGTGTTCGTCGTATTAGTTCCGAACTTAGCAGCACAGGAAGATGAGACGCGACGTAATTTAAATATTATGACACGAATTCAGAAATAAATTTTGCGTGTGGTTACGAATTTATACTGGCGTGTGACTACAGTCAACCGTGTGATAATAATATATTTATTGCAGCTAAATAGCCATACACAAAGAAAAGAAATAATACATGTATATACACTGTACTCGCGCACTTGGGCCTTGGTTTGCATATTCTTTAATTGTTTTTGTTCTTTTGGTGCAGAGTTCTAAGTGGTAACGTTCACACATGTATCCACATAGTTCGCACTTACATGTCTCTGTCGGTTCATGGTATGAGGTGTTGTTACAAATTAGATGGTGGAAACCATGTACTGCCAGTCTTGTGAACACGTGCCTCATCTCGAAGCTGGATGTGATAACAGTGTTTGTTACTGGGCATCGCTCAGTTGAGTTAAAAATGCCGAAGGTAGCTGTTTCTGCCACAGACAGACTTAACGAATATAAGAATGAAGGATTTATAATTTCTTGTGGCATTCTTATGTGCAAATATTGTGATTGTCGGTTAGATTATCGCAGGAAAGATGCAATAGACAAACATTGCAAATCGGAGAAGCATTCAAAACGCCGAGAAAATTCGCGTCTTGAAGTTAGTGTTCCTAGAGTGGCCACCTTGAAAGAAACATTATCAAATGCTAGTCGTGTGAAGGATATGAAAGAAGAGTTTATTTTGGACACTACTACTGCGTTTGTGAAAGCTAATATACCAGTAGAGAAACTAGACAATCCTGCTATCCGTTCTTGGTTTAATAAGTACGTTCGCGGAAGTGGAGATTTACCATCAGCAAATCAGATTCGTCAGAAATACATCCCCATGATTGGCGAAAGAAGGAGGGAAGAAATTAGGGAAGATATAAAAAACAAAGACGTGTTTCTGCTATGTGACGAAACAACTGACAAGAATGGTAGGTGTGTTTTCAACATTCTTTATCGTCCACCAGTACCATCAACTGAAATGAACACCCATCTGGCTGCCTCTGTTGTTCTAGATTCTGCCAATAGCGTAAATTGCTCCAATGCGATATTAGACACCTTGAATTCCTATGAAATTGAACGGGAGCGTGTAGTGGCAGTAGTTACGGACTCAGCACTCTACATGACAAAATGTGTAACTACTCTTCAAGGATTGATTGAAGAATTAAGTCATGTCCAGTGCTGGGCTCATAAAGTCAATCTTATCGGCTGCGTATTTGAAAACGAGCTGGACGAATTGAACATGTCTATAGTAAAGACAAAGAATGCCTTTTCAAATACGCGAAAAAGAAAAAGCAATTACGTTGCATTTCTAAGGGAGAAATATGAAAACACAGAAAAAGAGAATGAAATTCTAGCTTTCCCAATGCCTGTATGTACAAGATGGAATTCATGGTTTAAGGCTGCAATGTATATGGCCACGCATGTGGAAGATCTGGTAGAATTTTTCAAAACATTGGAAGATTCAAATTCTGGGGTCAAATTTTTCCAACAAGCATCGACTTCAACAATACAATTTATACAATTACAAGCATTGTATGTTTCTGTTGTTGGTGCCTCTCTTATGGACTTGCTTAATTTCTTGGAGGGATCTAAGTACCCAACAATTCACCTACTGGCTGGGAAGCTAGATGACCTTGAGGTAAAGCTCAAGCTATTAGGCGATGGTGGAATGTTCAATCATACGATCCTCCAGAACTTGGAACAGCTTCCTCAAAAGATGCAGATAAAGGTTAAGTCCAAGCTTACGTGTGTTGCCCAGTCAGCTCTAGTGAAAGTCAGGACTTTAAGGACCACGGATCCAGCCAGGAAGACTGTAGAAGCCATCGGGTCATTGTTTGATCCTCGGCATGCACCTAAGAACGTATCTCCCACAGAACTGCTCCAATTTAAGAAGAATGCCCCATTCCTTACGAAGATGGAGTCTCAACAGTTTTTAGAGGCTCACAGCATTTACCTGACTGCAATCAAGAACCAACTGCGTCATGAAGATAATGTGAATGTTCCAGAGATCCTCATGGGATTAAGGCCTGCTCACCGAGACTATGCAACAGCTGCATTAAAGTGTGTGTGGTATCCTTGTTCAAATGTGGATTCTGAAAGGTCATTTTCGAAATACAGTCTCATAGTAAGTGATAGGAGGCGAAAATTGACAGCTGCAAATGCTGAGACTTTAACCATGATCTACTTCCAGTGATTTCACCGCAGTATTTGGATAAAACTGAAAAAGGTATTCACTGAAATGTGTTTCGAGATGGTGAATGTAAAATAAAAATGTGACTTCCATATAAGTATTATCTCATTCTTCCATAGTCATGTTTAACGTTTTACCCTGCTGTTTTGTTTTTACTTTTTTTATTAATTGTTTATATTTCTAAATGCACTTATTGTACAAACCTTATCGCTTTCCAAATTTTAACATGTCATCCCCCGAAAAAATAATAAAAACACAAAACACCACCTATTGAATTTTAAATCAACAAATCTTCAAAAAAATAAGAACACTTTCTAACACCTCTACTTATTAAATAAGGAAACATGGTCAGAAATTTATAAACTAGAAAATGTAAATGATAAATTTAATGCATTTAACAGTACCCTAAAACACTATTTTGAAATAGCATTCCCCTTTAAACAAAGAACTATTCAAAATAACAAAGCTAGCAATTGGATAACAACAGGGATTATAAATTCATGTCAAAGAAAGAAATTTCTACACAAATTATATAAACAATACCACACAACACCTGAATTCAATTTATACTACAAAAAAACACTAGAATATTAAGTAAGGTAATAAGACTAGCAAAGAAAATGTATAATGATAATTTTACATCCCAATCATATAATAAAAACAGGGCTATGTGGTCCGTGATAAAGAAAGAAACTGGAGAATCTGCTAAAATACAAAGGAACATTACACTGACCTGCAATAATAAAGTGATTAATAATCCAGAGGAAATAGGAAACACTTTTAATGACTATTTTCTGGAAATTCCACAAATATTATCAAATAAATCACAAATAAATACATTACATTCTAATAATAAAATAAACTAGCGGACTCGTGCGAGCAATCTCGCATGTTCATAAGCCATTCTTTCCCCAATGGATTTATAATGAGAGACTTAAGGAGATAGGTTGATATGTTTTTATTTCAACCAAATGATTATAGAACACTATTTACTGTGCATTTCAGTTAGAATTCCAAGCTCTACGTTCTCTTACTTAAGAAGGCAATCGCTGAATATTGGATCATCATAACACTCACCGGTTATTCGATATTTATGAAAGCATCTTGATCAAGGTTTCTTGCTTTATCTTGTTGGCTGAGGAGCCTCTTTCTCCCTTATAAGGACAGCCCTCGTTGGAAAACATCTTCACGCCCCGCTTACGGTGAGGCTTCCTTGTTCCTAAGTGCAACGATCGGCGTTAAACTCCTTCGCACACTGCCTGCACGGCAGCTTTCCCGGTCCTGTGTGTAGTGCTCAGCGCTAAACTCCTTTGCACGTTACCTACAGGGGTGCTTTCGCTTTCTTGAGTGGAGCGTCAGGATGAGAGCGTGCTGTGGCTGGTATCTTTCTGTGAGCATTGTACACTGCTTCTTTGAACTGATTTTCTATGTTTTCCCGAAGTCGGCTTTGATGTATTGTGTTAGGTCCTCGACGTTTTCGGCCAAGGGAGGCTATTACCACCCTACAGTATTTATTCATGTCCAGTGCCTCAGGTTTACATATTTCACACAGCCATATCAGTTTCCTGTTATTTCTTTCAAGGTCTTTGACTTCCTGACCAATGAGGCCAGTACAGTACTCGTGGGTCTTTTTTCTTCACCTATCGCATTCGATTGTGCTGTCCTCATTAGTGCATTGCCTATGACATACCGGGCAGAATTCCTTTTTGTTGCTTCTGGGTGCACACCGGGCAGAAAACAACTCGGTCAAGATTTCCTGCTTTATCGTGTTGGCTGAGGAGCCTCTTTCTCCCTTATCAGGACAGCCCTCGTTGGAAAACTTCATCACGCCCCGCTTACAGTGAGGCTTCCTTGTTCCTAAGTGCAACGATCAGCAATAAACTCCTTCGCACACTGCCTGCAGGGCAGCTTTCCTGGTCCTGTGTGTAGCACTCAGCGCTAAACTCCTTTGCACGTTACCTACAGAGGTCCTTTTGCTTTCCCGAGTGGAGCGTCAGCATGAGAGCGTGCTGTAGCTGGTTTCATTCTTTAATATTTATGAAATTAGAATGCAATTCGTCACTGTTAATGCCATTTGTGTGCTGAGTCCATTGATTGACAGCTTAGCCGTAACACTCACCTGATATTCGATACATTTCAGTCAGAATTCAAAGTTGTACGTTCCCTAACTTAAGAAGGCAATCACTGAAAATTGGATCATCATAACATTCACCGGTTATTCGATATTTATGAAATTATACGATTTGAGTACGGTACCCAATCCATTGATTCACTAACTCTGAAACCCATGTGAAATGATAGAAGAAAAACCTGTAAAAGAATTAATGTTTAACAGTTCTAAGGTTTTAGACGCCGCAACACTCGCCGGTTATACGACTTAGAGTGCTCAATCCTTTGATTTACTGTTTCTGAAAACCATGCGAAATGAACGATATTTATAAAATTTGAATTCAGAAGAAAACCCTGTAAAATAATTAACGTTTAATAGTTTTAAGAGTTTAGACGACAACTCATAATTGCAGCATGTGAGAGCATCAGTATTTGCAAATCGTACACTTCTTACAAAAATTGATATTTATGAAATTAGAATGCAATTCGTCACTGCTAATTTATGAGGCCTATAAGATGATGATGATAGTTTTAAGGTTTTAGACGACAACTCATATTGTAGCATGATACAGCAACGGTATTTGCAAAAAGCACACTTCTTACAAAAATCGATATTTATGGAATTAGAATGCAGAAGAAAAACCTTCATCGCGGCATATTAACAAACCTGGAATTTAATAAATCCATTGTTTAGACGGATGAGCTTAAATCATGTGTGTGCTGAGTCCATTGTTTGAAAGCTTAACACTCGCCGGTTATCCGATTTGAGTACACAATCCATTGATTTACTGATTCTGAAAACCATGGGAAATGACAGATGAAAGAACTGTAAATGAATTAACGTTTAATAGTTCTAAGGTTTTAGACGACGTAACACTCTGTTTCTGAAAACCATGCGAAATGATAGAAGAAAACCCGTAAGAGACCAACAGTATTTGCAAATAGCACACTCTTACAAAAATCTAGATTTATGAATTTAGAATGCAGAAGAAAAACCTGTATCGCGACATATCTACAAGCCTGGAATTTATAAAACCTGAAATTCCATAAATCCATTGTTTAGACGAATGAGTTAAAATCATGTGTGTGCTGAGTCCATTGACTGAAAGCTTAGCAGTAACACTCGCCAGTTATACGATTTGAGTACTCAATCCATTGATTTACTGATTCTGAAAACCATGGGAAATGATAGAAGAAAAACATGTAAAAGAATTAACTTAATGTTTAATAGTTGTAAGGTTTTAGACGACGTAACACTCACTGGTTATACATTTAGAGTACTCAATCCATTGTTTTACTGTTTCTGAAAAACATTCGAAATGATCGATATTTATAAAAATAGAATGCAGAAGAAAAAACTGTTAAATAATTAACGTTTAATAGTTTTAGGGGTTTGGACGACAACTCATAATTGCATCATGTAAGAGCATCAGTATAAGCATATCGCACACTTCTTACTAAAATTGATATTTAAGAAATTAGAATGCAATTCGTCACTGCTAATTTATGAAATTATACGATTTGAGTACGCATTCCTTTGATTTACTGTTTCTGAAATCCATGCAAAATGATCAAGGAAAGACCTCAGAATGTTAAAATGACATGAAACAGCCATCACAGCGGCCAAAATGTGAAGTGGACACCAATTATGGAGTGTATCTTCCTGCAGTAACAGTAACTGGAAATCGCACACTTCGTACATTTTTTAAGTCATTTTTTAAAGAAATTATAGATATTTATGAAATAAGAGTGCAATGCGTCACTGGTAATGTATATTCTCCTTCATTTGAATGTTCATTTTTCAAGATCGGTCGCTTTTGACCGCCACAGGAGGGATGCATACTACTGAAATAATATATATGATGATATATACCTGTAAGTTATTTTATTTTCTATGTAATTTCTGACGTGTCCTATATCAAAAATGTATTGTATACATGTAATTGATCAAATGGATAAATAAAAATCTAATCTAATCTAATAATCACACACACAGACACACAATATTTGGCCCTGTGTAGATCTCATAAGTCTACTTTAATTTTTTGCAAAAATCGAAAGTAGGCTAAAAATCGACCGGACTGGTATCAGGGTGCTGACTAAGATTTGATAGTTTTTAAGGTAAACGCGCTCAATAACGCCTTTGAAAGAGAGGAGGAGGTAAAACATGAAAATATAAACACGTGCAACACACTAAAATAACGATATATATAACAGTTCGAAAAATAAATGCACACTATACGAAGATACAAGGAAAACAGCTCTCATATTAAAAGGTAGTCCGATTGGTACAGTCTGGTTTGAAAACTGTTCAATTTACGCATTGGTTTGAAGTACGCAAACTTATATAGGGTGTTTACAGATGTCTAATCTACAATTCATTAACTAAATCAGTAAAGAGCAGGCCCGAATTTGGCCGAATTGTTTTGGAGAGTACCGGTACCGTATAGGTGTTCCAAAAGTCAGTGACAAAATAACCGGGTCGGAGTGGAGGAGACAATTCTAAGCCACTTAGTCTAAAAACGAAGGTCCAGATCCATTCCACTTAGATTTGATTTGATTTTAATTGTAGCTACCCGATGCGCATTAAGTTCAACCCTTTGAAGACGTCGAGCGTCGCAGGGGTGCTTCTCCGGATATTCGTTCCTTCGACAAAGTTACTTAGAGTTGTCTCCTTCACCACGCCCCAGTTCTCTTGTCACTGAGTTTTAAGACACTCTGTAAGTTTCATTTAAATAAATAAATAAATATGGTTTAAAATAGAACAATTTCCCCCCCCCCTCTCCCCCCCTCCCCCCCACAAAGGTTGATTTTATAATTATCGGGCATTTTTTTTCTTGTTAACACCATTAAACATAAACATGGCTGAAAATACGCAGATATTTATTGTACTATTATTACTTACGTTTGATGGGTACGCGATGGTCCGTGAAAATGTTCCGTGCCGGCGAAAACTCACGTCCCACTGCCACTGTATTTGTATCTAGTTATCAATGTGGCAGTTAACATTAGTAGGATATATGAAAATAGGCTGTATAGTTCTTCACGGAACTACTTGTTGTACCTGACAATGCATCATTTCACACCGTACAAGTGGTTACAGGCGCGACTCATCTAAATCTTCCACCTGGGTCTATTGTACTTGACATTGCATCATATAACGCCATACAAGTGGTTTGTGATCGGAACCTTACGGCTTTGGTTGGTAGTTTTTGAGTTGATGGGTTGGCAACAAGATTGATTGTTGTAACAAGATCGCAATGGAATACAGTCCACTACGGCATAAAAGTTGATTAAACCCAACATTTTAATTAAGCCAAACAAAGGTTGTTCAATGTTGTTATAAATACTACGGTATATAAGTGTATTAAAACCAACAATTCGATAAGCCCAACATTTTGGGCCTATGGGGCCGGATCTATGGTCATCAAGCGGACAGATCACAAGGTTATGAACACACGATTAACATTCAGCAAGTGATATATACGGTAGAGTAACGGCTACGGCAATAATATTCACAATAGGGTGGATATTTACAAAGGTGGACTAACTACACCAGTTAGCGAGTCCCTGGTCGAAACTGTGAAACGGCGGCTTCATTATCGTCGCAACTACTCAGGGCAGTTAATTACAAGTATTATTTTACTCAGGCTTTCCTAAACATTATCCCATAAATCATGGATCCCGCAGAAAGGCTAAAGTTAATACGGAAAAGAGCAGTAGTAAAGGGTCAGCTGACGAGAATGGCGAAATTTGTTAGTGAATTTGACGACGAAACTCAAGGTTTAGATGAAATTCAACTGCGATTTGACGACATGGTAGATATTAGAAGTAATTACGATGAACTTCAGTCGAATTTAGAAGTAAAGGAACCTGAGGGTCAGAGTCATGATATTTTTTTTTAGCCTATGGCTTTTAGTGCCGGGAGTGCCCGAGGACATGTTCGGCTCGCCAGTTTTGTAGCTGCTTCGAGACGGACACCCGATGGGTGAGCTACAAGTACCGTTGGGGAGGGAAGTTGGAAGGGAAGGACGAGGAGTTGGAAGGTAGCGGCTGTGGCCTATAGTTAGGGACCAACCCCGGCATTTGCCTGGAAGGAAGATGGGAAACCACAGAAGACCATCTTCAAGGTTGCCGGCGGGAGGATTCGAACCTCCTCGCCTCCCGGATGTGAGCGACTGCCAGCAGTCATGCCGTAACGACCACAGCTAACTCACCCGGTAGAGTCATGATGGAGATAGGGAACAATTTGAAGCAAGCTATTATAGGTTAAAGTACGAAATGATGAAAATACTAGCTGAACAGAATCCGGAATATCAGTCAGGTGGTTCGCAAGTTGGCAGTGCACATGGCTCGTGTAACTCAACAAGGCGTAGGCAAGTAAAACTTCCACCAATTACCCTGCCTAGTTTTAATGGTGAATACGAGAAATGGTTATCATTTTCAGACTCCTTCAGAGTGATGGTGCATGAGAATGAAGATGTACCAACAATACAAAAATTTCAGTATTTAGTATCTTCTTGTAAGGCGGCCGCTAGTCAACTAATTCAGAGTATTCCAATCACGGAAGGCAATTACCTTGTAGCATGGAAACTATTAGTAGACAGATATGAGAATAAACGCCTTATTGCGTCTACTCATGAACAGGAATTAATGTCATTGAAGCATGTACAAAGGGAATGTGCACCAGAACTTGTGAGATATTCCAATTCATTTTCCAGTAATTTAAATGCATTAAAGGCATTGAACCATTCAACCCCATTGCATGAGGTATTATTGATGCATGTGTATTTACAAGGTCTTGATGTGAACACTAGACAGGAATGGGAATTAATGCTCAATAGCCAGGAACTGCCAACATTAGATGAACTGCTTCATTTTGTGGAACATAGACGTCAGGCATTGGAAAATATAAAATCTGTCGGTCAAACGGGTAGCAAACAAGCGTTTTCTACAGAGGGGAGGGATATTCAACATAAGGCGACTAAACCTAAACATCATTCGTATGTTGCAACCCAGAATATCACTTGTGCATGCTGTAAGGAAAATCACTTCTTATTCAAATGTCCACAGTTCGCAAGGCTAAGTGTAGAAGAACGGAAACAGCTGGTGACAACAAACAAGCACTGTTAAAATTGTTTACAGGGTTCACATCTAGCTCCTAATTGTACATCAAGTTTTTGTAAGAAGTGTGGAGGGAAACATCATTCACTGCTTCACAGGGAATCTTACACGACTACCAATGAACAGCAAAAAAACTACACGGGGTGGATCTGATGAAACTGTCACACTGTCATACCACACTGTTAAGGGAAGATTAAGATCACAAGTACTCTTGTCTACAGTCATGGTTCGGGTCAAGGATGTCGTCGGCAGACTGCATACCTGTCGCGCCTTACTAGATAGCGGAAGTGAAGCTAACTTTGTCACTGAACAACTGGCTCAGACGCTCAAGCTTAAAAGACATAGGCAAGCGGTACCTATTCAGGGGATCAATAATGCAGACGCTCAGGCAAGCCACAGTGTCACTGTACTTATACAAGCGGTTACCGGCAATTTTCAAGATGAAATTCAATGCTTAGTTCTCCGACGCATAACAGGCACCATGCCTCATTGTTACATTGAGCATAAACATTGGAACTTGCCCCATGCTATTGATTTAGCAGATCCTACATTTTATCAGCCCGGACACATAGACATGTTGGTGGGAGCAGGGTTGTTCTTCAAGTTTTTGCGGAATGGGAGAATGACTCGTCCAGGAAACTACCCAATACTGCAAGAAACAGAACTAGGGTGGATCTTGTCAGGGCAGGTCCAACAAGCAACAGAGAATGGCACACTAGAAATAAGTGCCTGTTTCATGAAATATGAAGATGGACTGGGTAAGCAGTTACAGAAGTTCTGGGAATTGGAAGACGTGACCACTCCTCCCAGGACGCGGGAAGAAATAGAATGCGAACAACACTTCAAGGAACATACCACCAGAGATGAACAAGGAAGATACGTTGTTCGACTGCCAATGAAGGAAGATTGTGAGTCCCTGGGAAGCTCGTATAGTCAAGCTACCACACGGTTACTACAATTGGAACGCCGACTACAACGCCAGCCACAGCTTCGATCGGAATACAGCAAGTTCATGGAAGAATATGAAGGATTAGGACACATGAAACTTGTCCATGACGAAGAGGGCGATCGTGAAGGTACGTATTATCTCCCTCATCATCCGGTTATGAAGGAATCGAGTACATCTACAAGAACGCGAGTAGTTTTTGATGCTTCGGCAAAGACCTCTGGCGGTATTTCATTGAATGATGGGTTGATGGTAGGCCCTACAGTACAGCAGGATCTATATTCAATCGTTTTGAGATTCAGAACACATCCTGTCGCATTCACTGCTGATGTAGCAAAAATGTACAGGCAAATTAGAGTTCAGTCATGTGACACGGGACTTCAGCGGATACTCTCGCGTAAGTCACCCGATGAGGCAATAAAGATTTATGAGCTTCAAACAGTTACTTATGAGACAGCAGCTGCACCATTTCTAGCCACTAAATGTCTTCAACAGCTCGTCGAGGACGAAGGGTTTAGATATCCACTCGCAGCAACGGTCCTTCGAAGGGATTTCTATGTCGACGATGTTCTGTCTGGATGCGCTACAGTTGAGGAAGCGCTAAGGCTTCAAACAGAGTTGATCCAGTTGCTAAACTGTGGTGGATTTCCATTACACAAATGGTGTGCAAATCACGGTGGCTTACTAGAAGCAATTCCTGTCGAACAACGTGAGACTCAGTTACCATTACAATTTGACAATGATGGTGGTGTTAAAACCTTAGGGCTTCTTTGGCACCCAACTACAGATAAATTTCTTGTAACAACCAAGGTAAATATAAACGAGTCATCAACCATGAAGGACAATATATCTAAGCGCATTGTATCTTCCATTGTTGCATCAATTTTTGATCCACTGGATCTTATCAGCCCTGTTGTGATTGTTTACAAAATATTTTTGCAGCAGATGTGGCTTCACAAGTTGTTATGGGATGAACATCTTCCAGCAGATTTAACGAAGGAATGGCAAATCATATGCAATCACTTGTCTACGGTAAACTCCCTAAAGATTGATAGATTGGTATTATGTCAGGGTGAGCCGGTAGACATTCAGGTGCATGGGTTTTGCGATGCTTCAGAGAAGGCATACGGCGCATGTCTGTACATCAGATCTATAAACAAACAAGGAGAAACCATGGTACGTCTCCTGTGTTCAAAGTCAAGAGTAGCTCCAGTGAAAAGGGTAACCTTACCTCGTTTAGAATTGTGCGGAGCGGTCCTGCTCGCACAATTGATGCATAAAACCTTGCCAATTTTAGAACTGGATGTTAGCAACGTCTATTTATGGACAGACTCATCGATAGTATTGTCCTGGATAGCATCACCTGCAACCAGATGGAAGACATTTGTTGCTAATAGGGTTGTAACAATTTCAAGATGCTACGCATAATGCCACATGGAACCATGTTTCGTTCAGTCAGAATCCAGCGGATCTCGTATCGAGGGGAACCACTCCATTGGAACTAATGAGTTCACCAATTTTGTGGATTGGTCCAGAGTGGTTACAAAGAGACATCAACTCCTGGCCATCGACTGCCCCAACTTTAGAATTTACTGAAGAACAGAGAAGAATCCAAGTAACTTTAGCAGTGCCAAACACTACAGGAGAATTCATGGAGCGCTATTCTACGCTGTCACGCGTAGTGAGAGTGACAGCATACTGCATCAGATTCATTCTCAACGCAAGAAATCAAAAATTTAAAACAGCAGGGGTGTTGACAAGTGACGAATTGCATGTAGCTCTACACAGATGCATCAGGATTGCACAACATGTGGTCTACGCCCAGGAAATACACTAACTCAAAAGAGGCAACCAAGTGCAGGAGCAAAGCAAGTTGATGGATCTACATCCATTCTTGGATGGTCAGGGAATGGTGCGGGTTGGTGGGAGACTCGACAACTCAAACTTAACATATGATGCCAAGCATCAGCTGATTCTTCCTCCAAGGCATCACCTGACAAAACTCATAGTATTGTCTGAACATCTGCGGTTATTACATGCTGGGCCACAACTTTTACAGACAGCACTTCGAGAAAGTTACTGGATCTCTGCAGCCAAGTCAATGATCAGGTCTGTTTTGCATAAATGCCTTAAATGTTTTAGACTGAAGGCTAGAGCTTCTCAACAACTAATGGGAAATTTACCATCACCTAGAGTCCAACCATCTCGACCATTCCTCAATGTAGGGGCGGACTATGCAGGCCCAATCTTGATCAAGGGTGGAAATACGCGGAGCAAAACAACACTGAAATGCTATATTGCAATTTTCATCTGCCTTTCTACAAGGGCAATTCATGTGGAAGTGGTTAGCAATCTCTCTTCAGAGACCTTTATAGCTTCCCTCAAAAGGTTTACAGCAAGAAGAGGGAAGAGTGCCCATTTATATAGCGACAATGGGACCAATTTTGTCGAAGCAAACCGCGAACTGCAGGAGCTGAAGAAAATGTTCCTGTCAGAACAATTCAATTTACGGCTTCATGAGCATGCAGCAGCTGAGCAGCTAAGCTGGCATTTCATACCCCCCAGTTCACCTCACTTCGGCGGTCTATGGGAAGCAGCGGTGAAATCAATGAAGTATCATTTTAAACGTGTAGTAGGCAATAATATGCTGACATATGAGGAATTAAATACATTAACTGCTCAGATAGAAGCTTGCCTTAACTCCCGTCCATTAACGGTCCTGCCAGATGATCCCATGGCCCCAAGTTATTTATCTCTTGGTCACTTTTTAATCGGCGCACCTCTCACCTGCCTACCCGAGCCTGATTTAACTGATCTGCCCTTGAGTAAGTTGTCCAGATGGCAGCGAGTGCAGGCCATGCAACAGCAGCTGTGGAGGAGGTGGCCATCCGACTACCTGAATTCGTTGCAGCAGAGGAGGAAGTGGGCCATTTCCAAGGACAACCTGCTACCTGGAGCAGTGGTCCTTGTTCGTGAGGATAATTTAACCCCCTTGCAGTGGCGGATGGGAGTCATCACTGAAGTTCACCCAGGAAAGGATGGAGTAGTGAGAATAGTAACATTGCAAACCAAGGGAGGCACACTCAAGAGGCCCATCCAGAAGTTGGTGGTACTACCTACGCAATAGGAAGTTTATGACATTTGAACCTGGAAACTTGATAGGGTGGGTTAAGAAGATGTTTGTCTATTGTTTTGTATAATTGACTTTCTGTATTTTAACTGTGTTACTCATATAATTCATTGTTGTATTTTTGTTGAATTTCAGTAGATTCAAGGGAGGGGAATATGTTTGTGATCGGAACCTTACGGCTTTGGTTGGTAGTTTTTGAGTTGATGGGTTGGCAACAAGATTGATTGTTGTAACAAGATCGCAATGGAATACAGTCCACTACGGTATATAAGTTGATTAAACCCAACATTTTAATTAAGCCAAACAAAGGTTGTTCAATGTTGTTATAAATACTACGGTATATAAGTGTATTAAAACCAACAATTCGATAAGCCCAACACAAGTGGTTACAGGAGCGACTCATCTAAATCTTCCACCTGGGTCTATTGTACTTGACATTGCATCATATAACGCCATACAAGTGGTTACAGGAGCGACTCATTCCGAATATTCCACCTGAGTGTATTGTTGTACTTGACAATGCATCATTTCACACCGTTCAAGTGGTTACAGGCACGACTCATCTAAATCATCCACCTGGGTGTATTGTAGTTGACAATGTAAGTGGTTCAAGGAGCAACTCATTGCGAATCTTCTAACTGGGCCCTATTTCATAAAACTCGACAGGTCCGACAATTGTGACAATTTGACATAATTATCAACATGTCGCGACACTTCTATCTGACAATATGTAATTGTGTGACAGGAGAAATATTGTAAAATTTACGCCTGTCACAGAGCTCTTTTCATAACCTTGACAAATTGTCAAATCCACCTGTCGAGGTTATGTACACTTCGATAGTTCCGAGAATCGATAATGTACAATAACTTTCGATTCACATGAACTGTTCAACGCGAGATAATCATAATAAAGGATTTACTATTTATTAAAACATTCAATTATTTGAAGAAACACGCACAAACTGTGCAAAATTACTATATATTTATAAACTTGACTGCATAAATGTGATTATCATTACAGCTTCTAATAATACATTATAGGTCAACCATTTACCTTTCTGACAATCACGAATAGCCTATAAGGTAAATGCACCAATGGTCGTCATGTGAAGACAGATTTAGTCAAGAAAATATAAACACCTTATACATTTTGGTAAATGTAATCAACAAAAGCACTGTACCTAACCTCAAACTCTACTCAAACACTAGGAAACTCTCAATATCGAAAATATTCGTGTTAGGAAAAATTACATATTAAAAAAATGTGTTTTTGCCCCAGTCCTCGGCACGATGTCTTTGGATTTTTCCTATATTCGTCACCCGTTTGCACCAAGTGCCGTCACATTGTTAGTTTTCTTTGTCTGCTGTTTATAATGCATTTCTGTCAATTGTTGCGTAAGACACCGATTCGTCGACTTGGAGGCTAACATTTACGAATAATACAGTACAAGTAATTATGTTTTTAATAAAATAAATAAATATTTCAAAAAGAAAAGAAGAAGAAGACGGAATCGGGAAGCGGGAATGGTGGGTAGAAAACATACGGGCATGAACATATCGTAATTCTGCTCTAAGCACATTTATTATAGGTTATTTTTGTATAACTTAAAGTGCATTAGAAATACAATAATAATAATTGAAATTCGAACGATATAACCACAAGAACGTGTATTGATGTATGCTTCCCCGACCGGTGTTCAATAGCGAATCGTCATTTTCCGGGCTGTTATGCCGTGATCTTTCTTTATTTTTATTTTCTACGGGGGATGGGAGGCGTAGACACATAAAAAGTGCCCCATGTTAAAATATAACGATTCTGGAAGTCGACCAGAAAACCAGTTTGTTACATCGCCCAGTTAACTCAGTTAATTCAGCCAGCCAATGAGGAAATTAGTAGCCACGTGCAGTAACTTGCAGTCGAACTACGTCGTACAAAGAGAGACCGGACGATCAGGCGCGAGGAAACTCGAGCATTTCCGAAGAGAGCCAAACCCCGACGCGAGCTGTAAGCATGTCTGGAACATGGAAGGGGTAGACGCGAGGATGGCACGGGACATGCAACCAATGAGAAGCGGCCTTACTAAAACAAGTGCCAGCATTGTAATGAGCATAGCTAATTACCCAGAATGATTTTAAAACATCATAATATCAGAGAAGACATTAAGTAATAAATAAGAACTATTTATTAGAAATGCTTCTACTTATTTATGTAATTAAGGATTAATATGATCATCGACATTGAGCGACCAATCAGATCCATGGTCTGAAGAGGACGCGGGCTTGGACATTTGATGAGGGAGAAATGAGAGAGGAATCACGGCTTCTTATTAATTACACCTTCCGCAGAGAAAGGCGTCTCGACAAGTAGCTCGACATTGTTACTAAGCATATAGAAATTCACATCGAAGGTCTACATATAAAGACATTCAACAAGAATAATATATAAAAGTATTTTAAACCAATCTACAGAATTAAATATGACGAAATTCCAGAAATTGAGGGAGGAATTTCTTAACGAATCTACAGCAGTCATGATGAGCGACTAAAAAGTTATGGGGACAGAACTATAATGGCAGCAAGAATATTCGAAATGACATAACATCAATCTCGCGGGGAGATTAACATCTCATCTCTCCCGTGAAGAAAATTCTACATCTACAAGTCATTTCCACATCTAAAATGACGATATATATTGAACCTTTGGCGAAGAAGACAAGAAGAATTCCTGTACGAGGGTAGCCAGGGAGTACCTGGCACCGAAGAGAGAAAGGGCTATCCCATCTCACAGAAAGAAGAGTCACCGGCGGATGGAACGGCAACACGATGATGATCGCGTTCGAATCCCGGACCTGACCGCACGGGAACTTCTTAACGAGGGCGGAGCAGACCAAACTACATCATGCAATCTTATGCTATTAGAAACAACCCGTTTCTAAAGGATGGCGAAGGAAGCCTACTTCTAGTCATCTTTAACGCAACACCAGGTAGTCCTCGGACCAACGATTTATATCCCACTTTGTAGATTATTGTAGACTTTGAAGAATATCCGAAAAACTATTTATTGATGCCATTTTTATACATTTTAATGATATTATTGTAATTTGCGACATTATATTTTCATAATTACATCATGCGGATATTAATGCATATTTTTCGTCGATTTTGAGTATTTGGAATTTTTATTTAGAATTTTTCGAATTTTGCGAATTTCGAAATTTAAATGGAGAGATTTTACAGTTTAGTTCAGAATATTTTTATGGTAAAGTTTAAATGTGTTCAGATCACATTTTGTCAATTTTTGAATTATATAATATCGTTTTCTTTGTCAACGATAATTATTATGGAAATTTAAACCAAGAGTGTTATACTGAGAAATATATGAAAGAATGCAATTCTTAAAGATCTTATGTAGAGATCTATTGTACCAATCTCATATGGAAATGCTCAATCACGTGCTGGCTAGCGGTTGCGGTTCGGGGCATGTTACGTCCACCCACAACGTGATTTCACATTGGATATGATAGCACTTGTTTTAGGATCTTCAAGACTACATTAAAAACAAACATGTTTCAAAAGACATGAGTTTATTTTATGAAAAACTCCCAGGAATTACAATTATTTTACAAAACACTTACATTTTTGGAAAACTCCAATAATCAAATATCAAAGACATAATAAATTCATATACAATTTATATTACCGCGTTACCTTTCTTAGGTATTTCTTTATCAATGAGTTTTCATTTATATTTCTCTCCACAGGATTTTATTTATTGAGACATAGAGCATGCAATCATTTTTATATAAGACTTTTCAGATAATTTATTGTATTATTAATGTCCCTTCTGGGCTTTATTCACACTTTATTTACTTTATATCTCTTAATAATCATTTGTTTAAGTATTGTAACTTTAATCAATAAGCCTCATTTTTCACAAAAATTTAACACTTTGAAAATTAGAAAACACGCCCATCCTTGAATTCACGTCCCGTCACAATTCATTTACATGCAGTAGGGTGGTTTATTTAGTGATGTATCATATGCTATTGTTTTATACTTTTCAGTTACCTCATAAACTCAAATTTGAGTTTACCCATTTTATATTTTACATGTATCTTAAGGTAGGAATCGAATATCTAATGATCAATATATCTTTGACTACTATGGCCAAATATTATCCGATTTTTGCAATCCTCATATGGGAATAAATTTCAAATACCCACTAGTTTAATTATTTCATTCACAATTACATAGCACCTCATAATCTAAAAATTTGCATGTTCCGCGATAACGTCTAGTATCCAATCCATTCAAACACCCTAACCTTCGTATACAAAGCTTCATTGTATTCTCTCCCATCTCGTTGTAGGAGCGGTCGGCCACTGCCTGAACCCCTCGTGATTTATGACCTCCTTCGCGCCTCATTATAGATTTTAACTTTCAACTGTTTCGTTCCCTTTAAAATAAAAGCTTATGAGGATCCAAGCCAACACCTCACTTCATTAACTATCACTCATTTATTCATTTTCATTCCACTTTCCTTGTGACACGTGCAGTAGTTTGAGATTATAACTCATTACCTTTTCCTTTCACATACTTTATTTGGTCGGCTTACATAACGTCGTTGGAACAGTACAGGCAATGTGAATCTAGGCTCAGGTACGCCTTTGCGGACCTCCAGTCGAAACACATATCGTAGCAGCTCTCGTACTTCCATAATATATTTAGCAGTTGCCCGGCGGGACTTAGATTGCAACAAATAATACCCTTAACTCGAACCCTTGTCCGGTTAAGTGGGTCGAGCCCTCACTCAACAATACCACACATCTCCACTACAATGCTCTTGATTTGAATCCCTGTTCAATCAAGGGGTCGTACCCTCGCACAACAAAATCGACGACTTTCCGACAATTATATACCTTTTACCTCCAAACCTACGCACGTCACAGGATATATTCATTTCACTTGCTAGCATTTAACTTATTTATTCTTTATAGGCCCTTCATGGCAATACAACTTTTAAATACCTTGGATCATCATAGCGTCTTTCATAACTTTGCTCACATTAGCATTTTACTTTACCGTAACTCAATATATCGTAACTTCACAATTCACTTTCTGGTGTACGATAACACCGAGTATCTTAGCGCATTTTCTTATTATTTGCTGGATAGCGTTATTTTATCATCATATTAAGGTATCTCAATGATTCTTCAATTTTTAATTATTTTATTTATCTACTTCATTCAACTCGTGCGGAATGCATTTTGGAGTGTAAAACTCAATATTTATTATTATTATTATTACTTTAACGGTGCTTGTTTTATTTACGTTACTTCATTTCTTTGGCATGCGTTTTATTTGCCATTAACTTTATTACATTCGATTCCTCCTTTTTAGATCATTAATTAATTGTTATTTAACCCTTTTTACGGGCGTTCAACATTATCATTATTCTTATCATTTCTGCACTTTTATCATTATTTTTAACATTCTCGCAAACCGTCTTGGCGGTTGCCTGCTGACACATTATTACTATTTTATTACTCATCGTGCGTACATTTCATACATACATTTATTGAGATAGCATATGATACGATCACTTTGATATTAATAAACATTTTGACTCACCCATGACGTGATTTCTAGATGATTTCACCCACATGAATTCTTCAGCACTTCATTTTTAAATTATAATCGACCTTTTTAAACACTTGGTCGTTATTTTTACACACGACAATATCTTGATACATTTTTTTAGTTTTACTTTTAACACTTATAAAAACGCAATGAAAATTCACTTAATTAATATTTACATTCGAACACGGACCAATTCTCAGCGTACAATCTGTTGGAAAACAGCATGAATAGCTTCCACTGTACTGCTTTGAACGTGTGATCCTATCTTCTTTCCCCTCGGTAAGTCTCTTCCTAGTACTCCCAATCTCGTACTTGTCTTTCTTCGGACTTCATTCTATGATAGCTTTCTCCTTACTTATTACTGTCCCATTTATCCTACTGCTATCGCTCTTTACGTTTGCTTCATAATTGCCTGTCGCAATTTTTATAGTTCTGTTTCCTTCTATCGTGATCTTCCCTGAAGATCGCGTTACAAGTTCCAACTGTTGAGCCTACGTTCTCTGACGTTTTACTCGGATAATTGTTCTTTACTTTAATTGTCTTTTTCTACACGTTATCGTTTCTCTTTGACTGTCAGTGTTCATAATTCCTGACCCTCTATTGACTTTACTTTTCCGCACTTCGTTCGTAAAATTTCTTAAGATACTTCCGCATATTCTGCCTTTCCCATGTTAATGCACTGTTTGGTTTCGAACCAATACTATTTCGCAGTATAACGCATTTTATACTGGTCTTGTCTCTTACGAGACTCGAACTTTAGCGTTTCTGATTGCAGTGTTTATAATTTTCATGCGGACTTGCGCACTCCGTTCCCGAGGCTAGACCTAACTTGTTCGTACTGATTAAATCTTAAATAACATGCCTATACAGAGGATGTTAAAAACTGGCTATCTGCGTAGTGCACTCGAACTCTGGTCTTCGACAATTCTCGTATAATCTGCCTCTAGCAAAGTCTCTCTCTCTCGACTGATAATTACAACATGCCCTCCGGCATTGCTTTTCGTTCTACTGACTGATATGAAGACGGACTTCAACTGACTGATGACTGTCTGACGGTACTTTTTATGACGTGCCTCCTCTGCCGAGGTTTGAATCTGACTGACCAACTCCATATTTCTGCTCGAGCCTTAGGCCTATTTATTCGTTTCTGTCTAGAAAATAGTTCTCTACAAAACCGGGAGATGAATTTCTGATTCCCTGGTCTGATCCTCTTCATAATTTAATCTAAAGTGTGTTTTATAAATATATTTTATTTTCTGGCTGACGGAATAAAAATCCTTCGCTGGTTTATTTTTAATTAAATTAATTAGTTATTATCCCCTTTGCGGGGCCAGCCTATCGACTCCTTTCGTCCACAAATAGTATTCCGCTCGATGTATGATGATATTTTCTCTTAGCTTGCAGTTTTCGAGTGGTATTTTCAGGTCGGCCAACTTGCTGATTTTTCTCGTTCCTGTTCATCGTCTTCCTTTAGATTTAACACTTCTGGTGGATTTATTTTGTTAAGTTTAACGAGGTAACTCCCCCTTCTGTATATTTAAGAAAAACTGCCGATTTAACACATTCCTGGTTTAAGTTTTAAAGAGCCACTTGAGAAAGAGTTCCTTTCAGCTGTCCACTTGAGAAGTCATAATTCTAGTAAAGTTGCTGGCACATTGGAATTTCGAGTGGTATTTATTTCCTCCCGACTTTGACTCTCGCTAAAATTTTAATAGTTTCCTTAATGTTTCTTTGCTTTTAAACTGTCACCTTTAATGGTATTTATGTGTCTGACTTGACCCTCTGTCTCCATTTGAGCCGTCTTACGGTCGCCTACTATTTTGCCTGCTCTTGTATTCTCTGTGATCTTTATAAAGTCTTCGAGTATTTCTCCATAAAGGATCAGGAGTTCAATTCTTGTGCCAATCCCAGATGGGCACAATTCCCTCCTTCAAAAATAAATAAATAAATAAATAAATAAATAAATAAATAAATAAATAAATGGTCGACATTTTGAGAAAATTTATTTATCCCAAAAATGTACTTCCTCTGTTTCTTAAATTACTTTATTTCAGTCTCACTCAGGTCATCTGCAAGGGTTCGCTCTGTCCTTGCCCGTTTCAAAGTCTTAGTTGCTCTTCAGTTTTTCTCATCATAATACCTCTATTCGTACTTAAGATAGTAATCTATCATATGGGTTAGGCTTGCTCCTGCCCGTTTTCACTCCATGTTTGTTAGTTCTTTCCAATTTTTAAGCCTTTCATTCTCCTCTCTTATTTCATCGTTTTCCTCCTCAATTTGTCGTGCTAATTCCTTTAATTCATGGTAGTCTCTCTTTAAACTACATTCACAATCTAACTCTTCCCATTTCTCTTCATTCTCCATCTCTGTTTCTTCTTCATTTTCCGCCTGGGCTAGTAAGGTTTGAATCTGTCGTTCATATTCTTCTGGAGGATGATAAAGTTTCAAATTTGCAGCGTTCATGATCATCTTGTGATCCGTTACTAAATGCTGAACTTTATATGCATTGTTTTTGAGATCTTTAATTATCCTATATGGACCATGATAATTCTTTCGGAACTTCTTGTAAATGCGATTCTCTGGATCTGAGATCGCTGGTCGTTTGACGAGCACAATTCTCCTTCCAATAGTGGTCTATGGTATTGTTTATGATGATTTCTCTTTTGCCTTTTCTCCGCTTGAGCTTTCAAATGCTCATATGTTCTCCTGATCCTCAATTCTCTACCTATTTATGCATCATTAATAGTGGGCAATATTTGATCCCATGGCCTTTCTGGTTGCTTGTCTAAATGTGGCTTAACAGGTATCTCGCCTGTAGCTTCATGAATAGTGTTGTTAATGCAAAATTCAATCGTAGGCAAAATGTCAATCCACTTCCAATTTTCTTCAGAACAGTAGATTTTGCAGTATTTTTGCACTTCTCTCATTACTCTTTCAACAGGATTCGCTTCAGGATGCCTAATGCTGGATAAAATTTGTGTTATCCCTAAATTTTCTAGTTCTCTTCGGAATTCGACGCTTGTGAAACAACTTCCGTGATCAGAAAGTAAATTTTCTGGCTTTCCCAGAACTGGAATTACTCTTTCCTTTAGTCTCTTGATGACCTGTTTGGTTGATGTCCCCTGGTTAACACATCCATTGATACCATTATGTGTCTATTACCTCTTCTAGCTTTTGGTAAAGGTCCAAAATTATCTATCGATAAGATCTGGCAAGGTCTTTCTGGTAAAAGTGGTATAGGTTTTTGTTTCATCAGAAAAGAATTTGGTTTGATTCTTTGGCATGTGTCACAGGTTTTTATGGTATATCGTACCGTATCTCTTAACCTGGGCCATATAAAAGCTTCTTGCAACATGCTAACTGTTTTGTCTACCCCCATATGTCCAAACGTTCTGTGTAGTAACCATACTAACTTTCTCTGATTCTCTGCTGGAATGATAATCCTCAATTTGGTATGATCGTTATCTGCAAATTTATGTAACAGTCCATTGAAATAACTGTAATCCGTTGCAATTTTCTCCGCTTCGATGAATGCGGGTGCTCTGTCAAGCTTTCCCTCGAAGAAATCTATCAACATCCTCATCCATGGGTCTTGCTTTTGTTTTTGTCCAACTCTTCTTAATTCCTCAATGGTTCCTTGATCATTGTCATCAATTTGGATCGCAAGTGTTTCCTCTTCGATTCCCGGATTTCGACTCAGAAAGTCCGGTACAATGTTTTCTTTTCCAGGGCAGTATTCTATTTCTACATCGTACTGCTGGATGTACAATGCCCAACGCATTAGTCGCTGACTGGACAAGTCAATTTTCATTAAGAAAGTCAACGCCTTGTGATCTGTTCTTAAAATGATAGGAAATCCGTAAACTATCTTGCGCCAATATTGTAACGCGTACAATATTGCTAAAAGTTCGATTTCACTGACTGTGTAATTT
The DNA here is from genome assembly GCA_946902985.2 of Meconema thalassinum. Lineage (NCBI taxonomy): Eukaryota > Metazoa > Arthropoda > Insecta > Orthoptera > Tettigoniidae > Meconema > Meconema thalassinum. The sequence continues at coordinate 134,161 of CAMPQE020000310.1, read as the reverse complement.
CGTTCATGCGGCTTTAATCTTCTCGATGCAAATGCGAGATAATTTCTTTCGCTCGGATTCTCTCTGTTTTCTTGATACAACATGGCTCCTACGCCTATCTGTGAAGCATCTGTCTGGATAATGAACTTTTCATTAAAGTCGGGGTATCCTAATTTTACAAAGTTTAGCAACATGTGTTTTGCTTTTATGATTGCATCCTCGCATTCTTCTGTCCACTTCCATTCCCCCCCCCCCCTTTTTTTTGAATACGTCTTGTAGTGGTGATACTGTTTTCGTATAAGCAGGACAATGACTGCTGAAAAACCCTATAAGTCATAAAAATGGTCTGACATTTTTGACTTTCAACGGTCTTTGAAAGTTTTTAATAGATTCCAACTTGCATGGGTTTGGTTGAACTCCATGTTGGTCTATGACGTGCCCTAAAAATATCACTTGCCTTTGGCAAAAATTTGATTTTTTCAGATTTATCTTGAAGTTTGCTTGCTCCAAATCTTTGAGTAATTTCTTCAATTTCTCTAAGTGTTCTGTTACTGTTTCTGACGTTAATAAAATATCGTCCACATATCTAATAGTACAGGCTTTCACTTCTTCCGAAAGGTTCCTGTCTAAAGCCCTGATGAGCGCTGATCCTGCGGTCTTTAGTCCAAATGGTAATCTTCTGAAACACATTGTTTGTTGATCAAATTGGAATCCTGTCATAAGACTGGTCCTTTCTTCTGAGTCTAAATGGTGGTATGAACTCGTAAGATCGATGTTCGTGAATATCTTCTTTCCTTTGAATTTCCTTAGGATTTCTTTGATTGGAGGTGCCGAGTCTTTTTCAGGAATAATCCTTTGATTTAGATTTCTGGCATCTAAACATACTCGCACTGATCCGTCCGGTTTATTGACTACTACTAACGGACTAACGTATGGTGTAGCAACTTTTTCGATCACTCCATCTTTCATCATTTTCTCTAATGCTTCCTTTGTCTGTTTATAATGCTTTTCCGCAACTGGATATGGTTTCTGACGGAACGGTGTCCAATCATTCACCTGGAAGGCATATTTAAAATTTTTGATTCTTCCTGGTTTGGAATCAAATACATTTCTTTGCTCTAGAACTATTTCTTTCAAAATTTCTTTATCCTCCAATGATATTTTGGCCTCTTCAAGCTTTTCTTCTAGGCATTTTTCAAATTCGACTTCTGCTTCTTTTTCTAAGTCTGCAGCAAGTGTACTTAATTCTTTTTCTAACACGCAGACTTCTTCTTCTGTTACACTGTGACAAGTTTCTTCTCTCATGTGCCATATTTGCTCGCCTTCTATGTGCTCTATTGTTTGTGACGAAATATCTATTTCCGAACCATGGCCTTCATTTCTAAATTTGATGCAATTTTGGGATAGATCTATAACAACTTTATGTTCCCTAATGAAGTATATTCCCAGTATAATGTTTTAAAGCGGTTTACTCACTAGTAAAAAGCTTTGAGATAACATTTGTTCTCCAATTTCCAATTCCAAAAATACCTGGTATTTACAGGTCAAACTTTTCTCTGGAATGATTCCTTTTATCTTAACTGCGGATATTGGGATATTCAAAACTCGTCCTTTTCTTTCTAATTCGTTAACCAGTGCTTGGGTTACCAGACAAACTGTCGACCCTGTGTCTAATAGACTTCTAACTAACGTCCCTTCTATTCTGGTTGAAATAATTGGCAATTCTCGTTTTACTACGATCGGTCCTTCTGTGATCTCATCTATTAATTCTTCTGGTCCGGCAATCCAGTTTACTACTTGTATTGTGTTCCATCCTCCGATCTCTTCTTTCCTTAGCCCTTCAAATTTTGGCGTTTTTTATTATCTTTTTCTCTTCTATTGTGCTCCTGCAGATCCAATCTTTGGGCACCTTCTGAGTTATGGATGTCTGGAGACGTTCGTTCGTGGATGGCATCCTTCCATTTGACTTTCGGTTGCCTCTCATATTCCTCCCCTCGTTCATCATAGAACTGTTGTGTGATTACACGACGTTCTTCTATTTCAGCCTGGTTTTTCATTTGGTGGCTGATTATTCCTTGGGTAGTTCTGTTTCCAATTGTTACCCTGATATGGTCTTCCACTGGGTGATCCTCTATTGTTTGACCCCTTTGGTTCCATGACCTTTGTGTGATACCTCCCTGATAACCACGACCTTGACTTTGATACCTTCCACTACTTCCTCTATAATTATTTCCACGATAGTTTCCTCTGTTATTCCCTCGATATGGTGGATTCCAATCTTGGGTTCCGTTTCTCGGATCATTTTGCTCAGTTCCCCTGATCTCAGTACTCGTCGCTTTATCCTTGCTTGGTTCTTTAACGATTTCCGTCTGTGCCTTTGTAACATGGGCTTGTTCCACGTTTCTGCAGTGTCTCGGCGACATGTGCTGTGTTGTGTTGTCCAATTGACGTAGAATGCTTTCAATTTCTATCGCAGTTTTAGCGTTGGATGAGATCAGGAATCTTTGAATCTCAAATGGCAACTGCTTGATGATGGCTAGGCACAGGTCATTCTCTGACGGTGCGCAATCTAGCTCTCAAAATTTACAGAGTTGAGCCGTAAAATACTCCGAATAACGGGTTGGTGCATTCGTATTGTATTTCTTTGAATAGAGATCTAATCTTAAATTCTGCTGTACGTCAGCTGCCCAATATCTCTTAAGAAAGGCTTCCCTAAATTCCTCTACGGTATCAAAAGTATATCGGAAGCTTCTGAACCATAGAAGGCAATCCCCTTCCATGAGCTTCTCGATGGATCTCAACTGTCGTTCGGGTGCGACTCTAGTATCTCTGAGATACTCAAAAACTTCTTTAAGCCAATATTTTAGGGTCATTGACGAAATGTTCCCCGAAAATTTCTTGGGTCTATCGGATTCAGGCTTAATAATCGTGATTATTTGGTTCTGCAACGCATTGTTGTTGTTGAATGGAGTCGATGTGAGTAAAGGTGGCCCTGGTAGTTTATATGGACTTTCCTCCTCTTGGACCTTGTTGAACATGTGCTGGGTTCCCATTTCTCCCCAGTTGTTTCTCAACTCCTCCATGCTGCCTCTATCCATTTGATTACTTCTCATATTTGCTCCCTCTATAGCAATCATGCGGGTCTCGCTCTGGTTCATTCGACCCTCCATTCTTTCTATTCTTGCGAGTGATTCTTGTTCAATTTTCTCTATTCTGTCTTCGTTATCCTCAGTTCGTTTGCCTATCTCTGTCTGCTGCTGTTTCCAAATCTCCTGGAATTTATTCAGCTCATCTGTTACTTCTTTCTTCGTTTCAAGGATTTGTTTTTCTTTACCCTCGATTTTCACCTCTATCTGTATCTACCTCTTCCTTAAGGTTTTCGAACTCTTTCTGTAGGCTATTCTTTATCCCTTTTACTTCATTGTCTAGGCTTCCCATGTTCTTTTGGGTCTTCTCTTGTGTTTTCAGCATGCGAGCTAAATCTCCTTGATTTTGTTCTAATTTTTATGGGCTTCTCCTACGGTAACCTTCATTGGAGCTAATCCTTCCTTAAGGGTATTTAATTGAGGTATATTTTCTTCAATTTGTGTTTCATGTTTGGAAATTAGTGTACCCTGTGTTTCGATTTCTCCCACAATTGGCCTAATACGTTCCTCAATTCGTTTTTCGTTTGTAGCGTCCTGATCGACTAGCCTTTGCTCTACGTCTGCGGTCATGTTATCCATTCGTTTTCCTAGGACATCTATATCTCTTTTCCTCTGACTTTCAAATCCATGTATTTCGGATGATAACGTATTTATTTTTCCTTCTAATTCTCGTCTAGATTCATCACATTGTTTCCTACTCTCCTCTAATTGTGAATCAACGTGTATTCTTAATTCTTCGATTTTTCCTGTTACATCGATTATCTGTTCGCTTACGGTTTTTGTAAGAGACTCGTTTATTGTTTTAACTTTTCATCTATGATTTTTGCAGTTTTACCCTCTATCTCATCTAAACGTGTGTTTACCTTCACTTGTGCGTCTGAGATTTGGTTTACATTAATTCCAATTACACTGATACTTAATTTCATAGGCTCGATTTGACCTTGAATCTCTTCTAGTTTAGTGTCCATTTTAGTATTTATTTTACTCATTTCGGTATTTAGGGTTTCAAAATCCTGTTTACATTCCAGATTACCCTTATTAATGTTATCTTGGACGGCTTCTTGGCTATCCCGAAGCTTATTATCTAAGGCTCCAAATTGATTTTATTGTCCTCTCTACTTTCCTGAAGCTTATCGTCCAACGCATCAAATTGTTTTTTGTTGTCTTCCCTCAAACGTTCCAGGAATTCTGCATCTCCACACTCATAGCCATTCTGTTATCAAATAAAATTTGAGAATAGATGGGCTACTCACATCTTAGAAATCAGTCATGCACATGGAACGACGTGGCATTCAAGTGGCATATTTTAAGTGTTGTGATTTAAAAATTCTTTAACATTTGAAGCTGCGAATGGGTAGGTTTGTACCTTAACCCGTTCGCACTTCCCTCCTTCAAAACTCTAAGCAAGATATTTTGTTTCGTAAAAAGTCGAAATTTTCGAAATTTTTCAAAAAAAAATGTTTGAAAAAACGAGTTTTTCCTGGTTTTTATTTAGGAAAACCCTCCTCACGTAACTGGGCGCCAAAAAGATATAACGGTGGTACCGCTATAGGTACCTTTTGGTCACCCAAGCGAGACAACAGCGAAAAACAAGTTTTTCGAAAAACCATCTTTAGGGGTGGTTTTTACTGCCTATTACCCCACGTTGGGCGCCAAAAAGAATAACTGGTGGTACAAGGTTTTGCTTCTTTTAAATTTGTTTGTGTACGGCGGGCTGCGGCCACTTTACCTACACCTGAACTTTACTTCTACTGTTAATATTGGCCGACTTATCTTGAGATCCAGTGCTCATATCATAGTATTTATTTATTTATGTATTAAGGCGAGCCGAACATGTCCTCGGACACTCCCGGCACTAAAAGCCGTACGATAAATAAAATAATAACATTTATGTATTTATTTATTGACGGTACACAACAGGGCTCAGTGTGCGCCCAAATACAGGGCACCAACACAGTAGAATACACTTTCTGATATTTCTACATTAAGTATTAATATCTAAATATAATTATTAAAACTAGGAAGTTAACACAGATTGAAATGCATAGTAGTAAAAAGCTTAATCTAAAGGTAATATAAAAACTAAATCTAAATTTTACCTAATGCCAAATATATAAAAAGCAGGTTTTGAATTTATTACATCGTAAACTAAAAGGTAACATTGATAACTAGGGTACAGGCCTATCCACATATATACATTGTTGATTCTGTTTTGTGTGATAATTTTATTTCAAGTATGAATTAGACTGACTGGGTTATAATTTCCAAGAACGGTCTAATTGAGAGACAGAAATCTAGTTTCCAGTTTACACGAACCGCATCGTTGTAAATACTGCAAAGCCTCCATACAGGTGAATTATTATGTGAAGTAGTATTGGTTATATCATTTTTGAATGTTATAGTTGATCTTGTAGTAAAGCGAGGGATGTTGAAATTTAGGAGCGTTAGGAAAAATGAGTTATCAATTTGACCGTTAATAACTTTATAAAGGAATTTCATATCATTCACTTGCCTTCGAGACTCCAAACTAGTCATGCCGAAATTCAACAAAAGTTCACCGTAGGGTACCATGTGTGGGTAATTGCTCGTTATTTTGAGGTGTAAATATCTGAGGAATTTCTTTTGAACTTGCTCAATGGATTTAATGCATGTTTTCTGCCAGGGACTCCATACTTGGCTGGCGTACTCGAGCTTGGATCTCACCATGGCAATATAAAGGTTTATGCAGGTACTGGTCCTAATGAATGGCTTAGTGTTTCTTATTATAAACCCTAACATGCGGTAAGCATCCCCGACTGTCTTTTGCACATGACAAGTGAAAGCAAGCTCTCGGTCAAACAAGATTCCTAGATCTTTCTTCTCGCTTACTGTTTGCAATGACTGAGGTCCAATTCCATAAACAAATATGATTGGGTTCTTCTTACGTGTAAAGGTCATAACAACACACATCGGTACATTTAAGTATAATTTGTTTTCTATACTCCATTTGTGTATATTATTTAGGTCATTTTGTAGTAGAGTGCAGTCATTAGCGGAAGAAATTGATTTAAAAATTTTGAAGTCATCTGCATATAAAAGACTATTTGAGTGTACTATACATCGTGGCAAATCGTTTATCATTGCTAGAAAAATCAGAGGTCCAAGGCTCGAGCCTTGGGGTATTCCGGAATGAACTATGTATTCCTTTGAGACAATTTTCTGGAACAAAACAAATTGTTTCCTGTCTCTGAGGTAGGAGATGAATAATTTGAGTAATGGGTGGGAGAATCCCAAAATACACAATTTGTTAAGAAGGATATCATGATTTATTGTGTCGAACGCTTTCTCAAAATCTGTAAATATGACATCTATTTGTCCTCCTTTATCTAACTCTTTAGATATAATTTGAGTAAAATTAGTTGCATTCGTCACCGTAGATTTCCTGGATAGGAAACCATGTTGGTTATCTGTTACGAGCGGTCTGAGAAATACTGATATTCTTCAGTGAAATATGAATTCAAATACCTTGGCTACTGCAGATAAAATAGATATAGGACGGTAGTTATTAATTAGTGATGGATTTCCCGATTTTAGTATAGGGCTGACGCGAGTGATTTTCCAGGCGTCAGGGAACGTAGAAGTTTGTATGGCTAAGTTAAATATTAAGTGTAACGGGTCCCTGAGACTTTCAGCACATCCCTTAACTACATGCGGTGGAATATTATCAGGACCAGCCGACGACTTAGGTTTTAATTTTTTTTAATGCATTTCCAACCTCTTCCTTCGAGACAAGTTTTATGTGAAGGGTGTTGGGAGTATTCGAATTGCAGGCTGGGACTTTGTATTGGGCTGACTGAGAGTCATAAACTGATTTGAAATATGTCGCAAAACCTTCAACAATGGAATCAGCCCTGTCCAATTCTTCATTATTATATTTAAAGGTGTCGCATGCGTTCCTATTTTTTTTCTTGTTTTTAATAAACGTCCAAAATTTCTTTGAGTCCCGCCTAATGTTTTGTTCAATATTACGGATATATTTCTTATAAGAGAATTGAATGTCCTTTTTAATTTCTGATCTTAATTCTTCAAAACGTAGTCTATGATGATCTGAGTATTTTTTTCTCTTCCTTTTGTATTCCTTCTCCTTCAATTTACCTTTTGTTTCCTTAAAAAACCAGACAGGATATTTTCTGCCCGTTTGTCGTTTACATATAGGAACGGTTTCGCCAAGTACTGCGTTAAAAATTTGGTAAAACAGGTCTACTGCAGTATTTACATCAGTGCACTCGTATATTTGACCCCAAGCGCCATTCCTCAACCGAGTGTACAGCTGCTCAAAATTGGCTTCCCGGAAGTTAAAGGTATCATTAGGCTGGATATGTACTTGGTGTCGACATATTATTAGAGATATTTCCACATCCAGGGCAAGGTGGTAGCGATCCAGCGGTAAGAGTGGATCAGTGTTTTCAGTTACATTTATGTTGGTTTTGTTGGGTAAAACTAAGTCCAGCGTCCTCCCGTTACGGTTTAGTACTGAATTATAAGACTTTAGCTGAAGATAATTAATAAAATTTACGAGTTCTCTTGTTTGAATGTTGTCGTCTTTAATTAGTGTACTTTGTATTGTTGGGATGTTGAAATCGCCGAAGATTATTAAATTTTGATCATATATTTCTGTTCTGGATTCCAACCACCGATACAGTTCCCTGTATGTTTCTACTTTTGAAGCTGGTGGAATGTACTGAACCCTTATTAATCAGTCGATGAATAAGTCTTCATGATTTTATTATTATTATTATTGATGCCCAGGCAGTACATGTTGAAATTGACAAAGGGAAGGCAAGGTAGTGTGTTGCAATGATTACAACAGAAGCAAGCTTGGGAGTTATTCCTGAAGACGACCGGTTAAGCCGAGTTCAAGGACAAATTCTGTACCAAAGCGCACCTAAATTGGAGTCATTAAGGGAGTGTCATGAGTAAAGTTTCAACCGATCCAGGATTGAATCAGCCAATCAGAAGAGACGACGCCAAAGCCACGCGGTGAGTTGCGTACCCTGGAAACGGCGCGGAAACGCATATCTAAAGAACCGCCGATCCGAATTAATTCCGCATAAGTGCATTGAGACGTTTGGATAAAATGAAGAAGATTGATACTAGTCCCAAGTTTGTGAGGTGAAAACTCCAGATTATTTTTACAAGTTCTCCCCACCCTACCCCATTCTGTCAGTTTCCAATAAATTGATCGGTGATGAGCTGTTTAGGACACAACTTTATTGAGCTCTGGTGAGCAACGTTCACGTCAGTCTGCGTCACAATTTTTCAAGCTCTAATGAGCATACTTCACTAACATTTCATTTTGTGCTCAAGGGAGCAGTGTTCACGTGTAGCAGTGGAGATCTCTAGGCGAGATAAGAGCTGCACGATAGACATGTTTAAGACTTGTTTTCAAGCCAGTTACGATGAGTTTGAAGTGTGTAATTTTATGTAAATTTTGTATTATATTTTTGAGTGATATTTTTGCGTGTGTCAAGCAAATGCTAAGATAGGGCAAGTCTACGATCAGTAATCGCATAGGACATTATCGTGAGTGAAAGTAGTAGCTCACAGCGATTATAGCTAGGCAATATTATTAACATTGAACATTTCTGTCCAAGAAGCTACGCCAAGATTTCTGATGTATGGTCGTGTGATGGAATGATGTGCATCGCTTCTACAACTACGTCGACGATGGAGGGCTAGATTTCCCGCAGGGAAATGCACCGGGATGAAAGTTAAGTTCTGCAAGCTGAAACGGTGATGTACAAACATTGATTTACTCAATATGTAGTTAGATAAGGCGCGGGAACGTTGTAAATAGTTCATTCTTTGTTTTTCTTGTGTTTAGATATTTTTTTTTTGTGCCGACACTATTATCTGTAAATGTACGTTGGCGCGTGGCCAAATTTGTTTGTTGTATATTTTTCTTTGGAGTCATATTTAGTGTACACGGCGTGTGTAGTTGATTTTATCCATGCGAATGCGAAACTCGTTACATTCGATAAGTGGTGCTTTATTAAAGTTCATTTTTTATAGGAAAAGGGAGCTAATTATTGTAAGATGTTTTATGAACAGGTTTTTATTCATACTAGGGTTGCCGAGCGCAACAAATTTAAGATGTAACTGTAGAACACCTTAGTTCTAAATTTTTTTTTTTTTTTTTTTTTTTGGAGTCCTTTTCAGGTTCTTTAGTCACGGACTAGATTGGAAGCGCAAGCTGGTGGAAAATATTTTATGTCATTTATTTCAGGTTTCTGTCAAACCCATACGTGTGATTCTGTGTGTGTTCTTGTGTCAGGTGTGTGTATTGATTCTTCGTGATGAGGGGTAGGATATGCTACCGCCCTCATATTATGTTGTTGTTGTTTTTTTATGGAAAGGCAGAGCGCTCTTGGAGGCTACTGTACCTTGTCCAATGCTGATTCTTGGATTTCCTAGAGGAAATGCTGAGATATTTTATTCTGACACACACATATATTGTGCTTTGGGAGCACGCTTCTTCGAGACTCGAACCCATGCCACGGCAGGTCGAGGTTATTGACACGTGGGTTGACAGATGTGCAGATTTCCACTTAGCGCCCGTCTAGGTCAGGTGACTCGTTCTTTAGGCAGTCCAGCTGACCGACTGACCCCTATAAGCTATCATTAGCAAACCTGTTCTTTTGTGATGGTCATTGGACCATAATTAATTGGGGAGTTCGCCATGTCTGTTACGAATTGTCGCATATCGTATGAATGGAATATTGTTTTAATGATGTAAATGTTGGCTTTGAGCCTAGTTATTTTCTATGACTCATTTCATGTTAATGTGTTTGTTGTGACACCTGTGTGGTGTAGTTGTATTTACTTGTAAAAATGATAACCGGTCATATGTGTTTTCTTTTGTTGGTCACGTGTTAATTTACTTGTGTTAATTTTTGAAAAGTCCTAATTTTAGGCATTAATGTTGTTTGCTACGGCAGTTCCTTGATTCCAATTTCATGCGGAAATTATTTGTTGTTTTATCTAGTGTAGGAAGTGTCGGTTTAATTTAAGTAGTGTATAGTTGGTTCCCCGCGTCTGTCTAGCTCTAGACAATGCAGATTCGTCCCCTGAAGGTTTACCGGAAGGTGACGAATCTCGCATTTATTTGTACTCATCGTTAAGCATGTAGAACAGCCGCACACGTACACAATGTCATGGAAGTATTTGGGACATTTGGTCCAGTTTACAATCTCTCCTGAGATTAGGCCTAGTTATGGCAAGTAATTAATTCAAGTGGGAGTCATTTGGGAGTTCTTGTTTGTTTATTTTTATGTGTAAATAGTTGATCTGTTATTAAATTCATTTGTTTTAACCCTGGTATTCACTTCTTCCTGCATGTTATTTTGTTATGTGTTACCCTGCATGTTATAGAAGCGCTTTAACAACAACTTACGAAATGGACTGTTACACCCCCCGAAACTGAGTCTCATAAGCTTCTTTGCAAGGGTTCATATATCAAAAATGGCTGCCCAAGTGGGGATTGTTGTTGTTGTTGCTTTGATGACCTCATACTTATTTCGCTGAGAAATGATGCCAGGTCAAGCGGGCAAGAGTAAATTCAGTAAATTGAGGCGAAGTTGTACCGCCATGTGCATTAGTAAAATCACTGAGTTCTTAAAGTTAGAAATATTGAACAAGGTTAGAAGTTGATATTGTATTTTTTGTTAACTTGTTCTGGCGCCCGGCATAAAATTAGAAAATTTGCATATTAGTGAACTCGGTCAAAGCAGGAAGGTGTTGCCTTATTTTTACATCTAATTAACTTCGGTTAATTGGTGTTGTTCGTAAATTCTGTTGGTTAGGAATTTAAAAGCAGATCACAAGGGAGTTATTTTGTTGTTTGGAAATAAGAGTCATTATTCAGTAAAATTTTGATTACTGAATTTTTTATTAAATTAGAATCAGTAATATTTAAATATCAAGACATGTGTGCGTGTGTATGACTGAAATCCCAGCGCATGACCCTGTTTTTCTCTGAGTATATATTTGTGTGTTGTGCGATGGCTAGCATCGAAGAGATCAAAGTGTTGTTAGAGCAGATGTCTGTGCAAATGTCTGCAAAGACGGAAGAACAGTTAAAAAACATGAAGGAGGAAATGAGTGAACACGGTGATAAACAGTTACAGGACATGAACAGTAACATTACGGCGCAATTACAAACTCAGAAATTAGACAGTGATAAACAATTACAGGATGTGAATAGTAACATTACGGTCCAATTGCAGATCCAGAAATTGGATAATGACAGACAATTACACGAGTTGCGGGAACAGAGGGATAATAATAACAAACAATTAGCTGAATTAAACCATAAATTATCAGAGCAGGCAACAATACAAACAGTTCAGTTAGAGAAGATCACCCAGGAAATAAACCAAAGTACTAGGGTAGAATTAGAGAAACTGGCAGGAGAGATAGCGGAAAATAACTCGAAGCAATTAGGAGAAATTAAGAAGCTAGAATCTGAATTCGACAATAAACTTGTACAATTAGATGAAATGGTAGCCGCCAAATTGAAACAGATTGAGACAGCATGCGTAAACAACAACTTACGAAATGGACTGTTACACCCCCCGAAACTGAGTCTCATAAGCTTCTTTGCAAGGGTTCAGTACATATTACAGACCTACTGTCCCCGATAATCCGGATAGTAGGCTGTCAGAAATCCGCCCCCTCAATCGGATTGCCAATAATCGATTGCACCGGCACAGCTACATCAATGAAAATGACACTTGGGTAGTTTATTGGCTGAGGAATAACCCACCCACCAAGGGAAGATGATTAAGAGAAGGAAGTAGATTTGGGATTGGAGAAGAAGGATATAAAAATAGGAGGAGAGTCCCACAAAATTTATAAGTTTAGCTTTCAATACACTTAGAAGCGGTTGCCACCGCAAATCCGTTCTCGGATACCTAAAGTGGGTACGAGCTTGGTCGAAGCTGACGGGAACCGCAGCTAAGACTTGGGCGGTTTGCCAAAGAAAGGCTTTAGTGTATTTCCTCCCAAGCATGCATAAAAGTACTATAGGGAAGGGTGATAGTCTGGCAAGACAGATAGCAAAAGCTTTATTCTGTATTAAAGATGGCATGAGCTGAAGAAGAGTTAGGAAAGCCAGGATCTTGCCTAACTGTAGTATCAGAGAAATGATGAATCCAAAAACAAATAATTAATTTATTTAACAATTCAAAGAAGTTTGAGGAAATTAACAATTATGTAATATAATTTTGACAAACATAGTTCATTTAAACTTTTTTAAGAAATGGGGTCGCAGACCTCCTCACATTAAACGATTACTCCAGGCAATTGACAATTTATGAGGTTTGAAACCTTACATGTTTCTATAATCTTTATAAGATTTAAACAAATAACCAATGAAATAATTCAAGTTTGAACGTTAATTGGAGTACAAAGAATGTACCTTAAGAAATTCCTGAGAGAATATTCTAGAAAGAGTGAAAACTTCAAAAATAACCATAAGAAAAACATGAAGAATAAGATAGAAGTTCCTACAACTTCTTATATTTATACAGAATTAACGTTGGTTATTATGCAAATAAGGGCAGGTCACTTACTGTGAAACCTGAAGAAAGTTAAAAGGAGGGTTCTAGACATCCCAAGTTTGAGTAGGAATCACTAGCCAAATGGGACAGTTTCCATTTCGTGAAACCTGAACATGACTCGCTCAAGAGTTTAAAGAATTGTTTTCCCTGATTATAGGAAAGGAACAATGTGAATTTGAATCGTGTGTCACACACGTAATTATACAGAATTTAATTAATGTTAAACTAGCAAAGTTGGAAGGGCACTTCGTGAGTGACACCTTATAGAAAAGTTACAATTTTATTAATATGGGTTGTTAGTAGAAGGTTGAGGAAAGATCATTGGGATATAGGATCAATGTTCATGGCCGTATTTAATGTAAACGGACGATCGCGACGCGGTAGAAACGTGGAGCAAGCACTGGTTATCACTGTATTCTATAAAGATGGATGCAAAGTTCACTATAGAAACACTAAAGTTTATGAGAAAGAAAATTATTGCAATTATGGAAATAACTGATTGCACTATATAGGTGAGAGTCTATTTCTTGAGAAAGTTGTGAATTACAATTAAATGTGCCATAGAACATTCCAGCGGTTCCAGCGGTGGAAGAAAGTTAGCTATTGAGCTTTTAATTCAGAAATGAGATTCTTCAATTTTAAATAGCATACTCACAAGTGAGTGAAAATTTCAACGGCAGGACTTGTAGATGAAATACCGAATCTAGAAGGTTCCAGAACGACCTTAGTAGAAAAACGGGGTTGAGAAAATCCAACGGAGGAACTAGCTTGGTGAATTATAGACAGCGGGTATTAGGTAATATCCCACGTAGTGAGAGGATTTCTCATTTGAATAGCTTAAGAAAAGCCTTTTTAGTAAGATTAGCTTATACGAGCAAAAGCTCAACATGGCAAATCCCACGAAGAATGATTTTTGCCCCAAAATAAATAATTTCACACTGTCTATAAAAGTATCGTTAAAAGCACGTGGAAGTTAAAACCATGAAAATGAGGTTAACACTTTTAAGATGGTACTTATCTTGATTTCATGTTGAAGGCGAAGTTTCCTTAGATGACAACTACCTTGCCAACATGGCGTAGAAGAGAGTGTGCCTCTTGGTTTGAGGAGACTAGCTCGAGAGGAGCTTTAACTGACCAAGTCAACTGCCGATTGCGAAGTGAGACCTGCTCAACGGAGCACGGAGGGTCCAAGGAAGGGAAAAAGAGTGGGGGGTAGGAAACAAAAGGAGAACATATAAGCATTGCCAATGTTACAACAAAAAATGATCTCTTGCTGAGCTGGTCTTCAAAGAGTTGATAACAAGCGATACTAGCGCAGCATGGTGAGTAAAAAGTAGACGTAGTTCTCTTGCTCATGGAGATAATAGCTGGCGATGGCAGCAAAATCTGGTGGCCAGATGGAGAAGGAATTCCTCTTGCACCAGGAAGAGTTGAAGAGCTTCAGAGATTCGCTGCTAGATGACGCTAGGTGAGTCACAGAGAATATATATCTAGAACAGACTCATGAAGACATAAGAGATTTGGACACCTAAGAGAAAACAGAAGATCACTGTTGGGGTTTGACAAAGAGGAAGGAAAGAACATGCAAAAGCATTGAAAATTACAATCTCTCGTACCGTGTATTCCAAGATTACACCAACACTGACAGATACTACCGAAATTAGAGCACAGTAGTTAACATGAAATTATTGTGGAACACACCAAAATATACGGGGGTTCATACTTACCTTTTACTTACCTATTCAATTTAATCTCGGGTCTGGGTTTTCAACTGGATCACTTAATAGTATGCCCTCATAATAACCTCCACCACGATATTTAAAATGAACCAAGTCGGAAACAAGAAAATTTAAACTGCACAATAATTTATTTCACATAAAGAAAAAATAATTTAACAAAATTTAACAACAAAATATACGTGGCAATCAGAAGCCATTGTCAATGCAACCATGTCCTCCTGTAGGACTTGTAGACTTCACATACAAAATTTCAGCTTTCTCTAGCTCAAAAGAACGTAATAATAACAACAATGCACTTTGGAATGGATAAGGGAGCTGGGACGAGACATAAAGCATTTGTTTCCTTGTTCATGAACTTCACATTTTATTTATAACCGCAAGGCTGCTATGTAGATGACCTTGGCTTCTACCATTCAGTTATCTGGCCACCTGCGATACACCCTGCACCGTGTCGCATGCTTGCTTCGTCAAATGGACGCACCTGTCCCACCAATGTTAGCATATGCTAGTTACCTCAGAGCCTAGCTCCTTTTCAAAACACTTTAAATGTTCACCTCTTAACTCAAATATTATCACGCAAATCTTTTAAATGCTCCGTTCAAATATCAATGGATTACTCTAATAATCCCAAATCTTGTTTAATTGTATAATCCAATTGTTGAACTAGCGTTGTTTAGAGTATAATAACGAAAACGCTTAATGTTTATAACAAAATGTTCATTAATTATTTATAACATTTTAAATTGTTTATAACATTGTCAAACGACAATTGAAAAATTTATACACGCCTCTATTAATCCCGTTCGTTTCAAATTATTATTAAAGATATTTACATAGTTATTTACATTATTTATATTATTTATATTAGAAATACATTAAACCACACGTTTATCCGGTTGATAATTACTTAAATCGTGGTGATATAATCGACCAATGAAGGTTAGTTACATTTAAATTTTAGATTCAGGTTTAATAAGATTTAATAATTATTATTTGTGACGGTAACCTCCATTCAAAATCTTTATCTCAAATTATTTAAACACTCTTGTTAATTTTAACAGTAACTTCACATGAATAATTTTCAATGGACCTGAACAATACACTCAGCGGAAAAATACCTCGCTCAAAACGCACAAAATTGCACCAAAATTGGCCCATAATTCATCATATATCTCATTATATATGGCATCAAAATCTTCCACAATACACACAAAAAAACTCCACTTATAAATTCATCATCTTCATCAATATTACTGTGGGAACCTCCTTCACTTATTTAAGGGCATTATTCATCAGCGACTTTTACACGTCCACTGAACTAACGATTATACATCCATAGTTCCTCTTTAAAAATTCTTATATTCATCAATTGTATCGAAAACTGTTATTATATTTAACCTTCGTGGGTTTCATTCATGAATCGATATGAAGTAAAAATGTGCCAATCACAAATAAATTTAATATCAAATACGACAAGACTCGCCTCCCTGGTCTATCAAAATTGAGATTAATATCCTCAAAGTATCGCAGTATAAAAATACTATCTTCAATCAAAGTTCATCTAAACTGCATAAATAGTCGAATAGAATACAATTAAACTGTGGACTGCAAACATTATTGTTCCAATCTCGAATTGAGAAAAACTCCTATCAAATGTTCATTACTATAGTGTACTCAATAAATCGTAATCAAAGTTCATATTTCATAAAATTGTCTATAATGCAATGGTATTTCAGAATTGACTATAAATGTCTATGTTGCAATCATGTTCATAAAACGACTAGTATTTCCAAGATCGTCGATAAAGTAGTAGATTTTAACGCTCTAAAATCTTTTAATCATTCTTCTTTCTTGAGGATGACAGAAAATTGGTCAAAGTAATTTACTGAATAGAATTACTTTAATAAAATGACACGCTGTCTGAATTCAAATTTGCCATAGAAAATCGTTAACTTTACAGTTAAATCGTGACTACAAAAATATGCAAATTACTGAAAGAATATATAATATCAGTCTCAACTGATCCAAAATTATTTAAATATGCCAATGACATAATAATGTCTCAATAAATCGTAGAAAAAGGCACAAATCAACAAAGTGTACAGAGTACAGAAATATCAAGCAAGAATATGGGGCAAAATATATGGGACAGAAAATATGGGAAAAATGGTTGCTCAGATATCGCTAAATGGCTCAAATAAATCAAGAAACGTTCACGACTACCTTATCTGTTGATTGATGTTCTAGAGGAAAATTTCCAAAGAAGACTGCTGTTGGTTCCATTTCACCACCGTAAAGATGTGCTCCGACCTCGAACCTGGAACCTGCGCCCTCGGAGAAAGGAACAGTTTTCTCCTCCGGAAATCGCACTGCTCCGTGTAGACGATAGACATCCTTCTGGCAAAACTCTTCTGTGTGAGCCGGGTCCACCCTGGCCTCTCTTGAAAGTTCCCTGAAGTTCTGGTAGAAATTCGCCATGAAGTTTATTGCAATTATTTCCGCAGAAATGTTCATAATTGTGGAGTATGAAGATATTTCCACTGCCATTTGATGTAATTCAGCGATGGATTACGATGCATGAGTGTAGTTGGATGTTCACTACATGCTCGCTTTTGTAGAATGACGATTAACGAAGCTCCATGTTGCTATTTCACTCCATTGATATATGTCCCAATTGCATTAAAGTTTTAGTCTTCCTTCTCCACTTCCGTTATAATAATAGTCGAAAGTACTGCCAGATTATATAGTTCCATTGTAGAATGTAGCGTTGTATCACCAAATGTAATCTTCAGTATCACGGTTGCAATACATGTGTCAGCCGTAGCGTAGAATGTGGTATTATAAAAGTGCTTCTCAGGTGTCGAGAAAATCACTTTTGTCTGCAGTCTTAAAATGCGAATATCTTCCAAAGTATAATAGTGAAAATGTTCAACTTTCGTACACGCCTCAATATTGTAATGCACAATTGAATTAGCATAAATGCAGTAGCTAACTCTTGATAGATAATCTTGTAGACTCGTTTATGTGTGCGCTCCAACTTCGCCTAGTTTTAGTAACCGTAAAATTGCACTGCTGCACGCTCAATGCTTGTTCGATGCTGTGGGCTCTACCACACTTGCTAATGACGACTTGCTTCACTGAATAATATATACTTGTTCTATCGGAATTAAGAACTCGAAGTCTGACAATATGAGAATGAGAAAGTGAGCCATGAGAGCCTCCTCTCTGCTGTGCAAGGCCTTTTATCAACTTCTTAAGGGGCGTATCCATCCCTACCATAGCTTGTTCCTCCGTCATTGCTAGAAGTTCTAACTTTGGCTATACTTGACGGATTTTCAAATTTCAAATACTCATAATTAATTTCTTCAAAATTCCAAATCAATGCCATAACTGAAAATAGTTTTCCACAATTCTGCATGCCAAAAGTAATTAAATATGGTAATTTCAGTAATCTCCGTCTCCCTCCAAACTATCATTCATTGGTTCGAGCCTCTCCTCCAATAGCGTAACTTCTTCCTCAGCACAATTCCTTGCTTCCTGCGACTGCGTCGTAAATCTCAGATACTTCTCGAACAAAATCATGACGTCACCAAGAATCTCAGCTCATCCAGCCTACTTGCATGAAGTCTGCGTCATCCGTGCTTACGTCATGAATATACACGTCACAACTATGACGGCCATAACTTTATTCACATATGCCAATACAGCCACCGTGGTATCAGTATAATTCAATTTACGGGGGCAGTACCAAATATTTCCCCTAATGACCAGTTTCACTAATAGACATTCCAATGTGCCAGTCATTCTGTCGAACTTGAGTACCGTTAATCCGCTCCTGACCAAGACAGCCACCCCACCCCCTGCTCTGGCAGACCTCTCAGCCCTGTACACTCTGTATATATCAGAACAGACCTCACTGTCAGCGATTTTACTAGATAACCAAGTTTCTGTAATTAGAATTAAGTCATACTGTTTGGTGATCAGGTTTTCATTGAATAAATCGAATTTTGTATTCATTCCTCCTACATTTTGATAATAAATGGATAATCTAGGTTTTGATACCATTAGAGAGTGTTCAGGTCATCCTCATTTCGAATTACGATGACCCGAGAACCTTCAGATTTGCGTATTTTAATATGTCCATTTCTTACCCACAAGAAAGCATACTCTTTCTCTCTTCTGATGCTCCTAGCTTGTGCCAGCAACTTCCTCTTTTCCGGGGATAAACTCTCGTTCACATAAATTACATTATCGCCAGGAAGACCAACGTGACGAGTGGAGAGATTCCGTTTCACCCGGCGTCGCTCCAAAAGATGCTCCTTGTCGTCCCGCCGAACGAATTTTATGATGATGCCACTGTGTTGATGATTAGGTGACTTAGGCAGTCGATGACAGGCATCCACCATTGTTTCAGTGATGACCACATCCAGAGCTTGACCTACTTTCTTCACTGTTTCAATAATGTTTTCGTTAGGAACCTCCGGGACACCGTGTATTTCCACCGTATTCCTACGTGTGTACTGCTCAGATTCTCCTAGGCGGTTTTCAAGAGATTTTAGCTTCGCCTTAAGATTGACATTCTGCTGAGTTAATGACTCAATGTGTCCTTTACATTCCTTAATTTCTATCTGCTGGTTTAAAATTAATGTTACACAATTGTCTAGTTTTTTATGGCACAATTCCATTGAATTACCTAGATCAGTATCTCTCGCTTTTTGTTCGTCTTTTATGATTTTAAGTTGTTCTTTTAAATATTTCAGCATTCCATAAATATTCTCCATTGATGGAGCGTCTTCGTTACTTACACTATCACTTATTGTTGCACTATAGTCCACACATTGCACACACAGCCATTCGGTGAATCTGTTCAATGTATTCACACACTTCTTGTGGAACCACTTTTTACATGAACCACACTGTACCTTTCCAGCCTTCCCCAAGCTACCACCACACTCTCCACAGTCGCCCATGTTGCCGATGCAAGTGAAAACTCCTATTTAACCAATTTACGAGGAAGTTAGTAATTGTAATTGATGATGTTATTAATAACTGGTCAACGTATACACTTATATTGTTGGGTGACAAATATGGTTTAGTTTCTTCCTCGAATACACTCTTAAATACACAATGTTTTCGGAGCTATTCACTGCTGTGTTGTTATTATACATAGTTCCCCTGTACCCATCTCATATGGAAATGCTCAATCATGTGCTGGCTAGCGGTTGCGGTTCGGGGCATGTTACGTCCACCCACAACGTGATTTCACATTGGATATGATACACTTAATTAATATTTACATTCGAACACGGACCAATTCTCAGCGTACAATCTGTTGGAAAACAGCATGAATAGCTTCTCCCTGTACTGCTTTGAACGTGTGATCCTATCTTCTTTCCCCTCGGTAAGTCTCTTCCTAGTATTCCCAATCTCGTACTTGTCTTTCTTCGGACTTCCTCCTATGATAGCTTTCTCCTTACTTATTACTGTCCCATTTATCCTGCTGCTATCGCTCTTTACGTTTGCTTCATAATTGCCTGTCGCAATTTTTATAGTTCTGTTTCCTTCTATCGTGATCTTCCCTGAAGATCGCGTTACAAGTTCTAACTGTTGAGCCTACGTTCTCTGACGTTTTACTCGGATAATTGTTCTTTACTTTAACTGTCTTTTTCCGCACATTTATCGTTTCTCTTTGACTGTCAGTGTTCAGAATTCCTGACCCTCTATTGTCTTTACTTTTCCGCACTTCGTTCGTAAAAGTTCTTAAGATACTTCCGCATCTTCTGCCTTTCCTACGTTAATGCACTGTTTGGTTTCGAACCAATACTATTTCGCAGTCTATCGCACATTATACTGGTCTTATCTCTTACGAGACTCGAACTCTAGCGTTTCTGATTGCAGTGTTTATAATTTTCTTGCGGACTTGCGCACTCCGTTCCCGAGGCTAGACCTAACTTGTTCGTACAGATTAAATCTTAAATAACATGCCTATACAGAGGATGTTAAAAACTGGCTATCTGCGTAGCGCACTCGAACTCTGGTCTTCGACAATTCTCGTATAATCTGCCTCTAGCAAAGTCTCTCTCTCTCGACTGATAATTACAACATGCCCTCCGGCATTGCTTCTCGTTCTACTGACTTATATGAAGACGGACTTCAACTGACTGATGACTGTCTGACGGTACTTCTTATGACGTGCCTCCTCTGTCGAGGTTTGAATCTGACTGACCAACTTCATACTTCTGCTAGAGCCTTAGGCCTATTTATTCGTTTCTGTCTGGAAAATAGTTCTCTACAAAACCGGGAGATGAATTTCTGATTCCCTGGTCTGATCCTCTTCATAATTTAATCTAAAGTGTGTTTTATAAATATATTTAAATTTCCGGCTGGCGGAATGAAAATCCTTCGCTGGTTTATTTCTAATTAAATTAATTATTTATTACCCTCTTTGCGGGGCCAGCCTAACGACTCCTTTCGTCCACAAATAGTATTCCGCTCGATTTATGATGACATTTTCTCTTAGCTTGCAGTTTTCGAGTGGTATTTTCAGGTCGGCCAACTTACTAATTTTTCTCGTTCCTGTTCATCGTCTTCCTTTAGATTTAACACATCTGGTGGATTTTTTTTTGTTAAGTTTATCGAGGTAACGCCCCCTTCTGTATATTTAAGAAAAACTGCTGATTTAACACATTCCTGGTTTAAGTTTTAAAGAGCCACTTGAGAAAAAGTTCCCTTCAGCTGTCCACTTGAGAAGTCATAATTCTAGTAAAGTTGCTGGCACATTGGAATTTCGAGTGGTATTTATTTCCTCCCGACTTTGACTCTCGCTAAAATTTTAATAGTTTCCTTAATGTTTCTTTGCTTTTAAACTGTCACCTTTAATGGTATTTATGTGTCTGACTTGACCCTCTGTCTCCATTTGAGCCGTCTTACGGTCGCCTACTATTTTGCCTGCTCTTGTATTCTCTGTGATCTTTATAAAGTCTTCGAGTATTTCTCCATAAAGGATCAGGAGTTCAATTCTTGTGCCAATCCCAGATGGGCACACTATATCAAGTCACGATCTGAGAACTTATTAGACAGATTCGTTGATAAATGTTTATTGACTAACAATTATAAAGTATTGAAGTTTTGTGAGAAATATATTAAAGAAAGAATATGTAAAAGAATTCAATGTCAAGTAAGCAAATACGAATTACAGCGTATTTTGAAGTTATAAGAATGTGAAGAAAGATTTAAAGAAATATTGCAGCTAATTGAAAGCTTTTAAAGAAAGGTGAATGATGCAAAGAAATACGATTGTTATTTGAAGACTAGTATTTTATCGTATTACCTGTTATATTAATTCATTGATAGAACCAGTATTTTTATTAAATATTTTTATTACGAGTGTTGCAACTATGAAAGGAATTTGTTATTGAGAAGTGAATTAAGAAGTAATATGTTTTTGAAAGGAACTGCGAAGCATCTCTGAGAGTGAGATTTATTATTCCCGTAGCAGACGGAGGTATTTATTGTAAGACGATGGGCAATTGTTAAGCCATTGGTCAACTGTTGGAGGAATGTCTGTAATGACAGACGCGCGCATATTTGAAGTTGAAATAGGATGTTTATGAAGATGCAGTGTTATTAATGTTTATTAATATTGGAAGTTATTGCAATAGTCTCACATAGTTGAAACTCCTTGAATTTCACAGGACAGCGGATCCTAGATGAAGTTAAATCTGAAAGCCATTATAGGATTTAATGGATCTTTGTTGAAACTGAGAGTAAACTGAGATCTATTAAATGGTTCTTGATTAGATATTGAATTTACAGTAATTATTCAACGCAGTGGAAATATGTATTTTTATTATTGACAGACAAGTTATAGGAGGTCTTTGAACTGTATCTCTACTTAATTGTATGGATTATAGAATCCCAGTTTGTCACTGAAACCACGAACGAGACATAGTAGAGTGAAGAAGTATTTTCTAAAGTCCGTTGAGAGACAGTAAAGGAATAGAATGACAAGTTTATATTTTATTGTCAGGGGAGAGATGTTGAAACGTTGTACATATTTTATTTTATATTAAGTAGTTGCTGAACTACAATGTTCGTATTTATGTTGTACAGAAAGTGTTAAAAATTTAAAGATAGGCTTATAATTACATTTACGCGCATTATTAGTTTTTAACTTGTAATTTAAATTTAGAGATCTTTTATCGCTTCCATGAGAAGAATTTGAGTGATAGGAGGCGGGAGATAATTGTATAGAGTAATGAATAGTTTTTGTAATGGCGTAGATCTACGTCAGTGGTAACTATATTTATTAATTTAAGGGGGTATTTTTATTATTAACTTAATAACATTTTTCTTGTTATTAAACTCCCGTTACCTAGGGAACAGCAGTTGTTTGCTGCTATTCAAATCATATTTTATATAAACTTATAAAAGCGTTTGTAATAATGTTTTTTATAGTTGCTATACGAAACGAATATGTATTCGATGCTTGTGAAGCAATGACATTTGGTCATTTCATTTTAATTAATTTTATTAAGGTAGATAATCAATGCCTATGATAGGAAACGTGTGTTGTTTAGTTAATAAATACGCAGGCACGTTGTTACGATTCCCTGATTGTTTTATAGGTAATTGGCATTATCTTTGTAGTTATTTATTTATTTATTTATTTATTTATTTAGCGTGGTCATGACAATCGTTTGAAATGTATTACATATAATTGCTATTAGAAAAATAAAATTAATATATATTTATATACTTGGATATCTCAGATTTCATCACAAGCTGATGTCTAGTCCTTCTAACCAAGTGAGTGCCGCAGGGGTTACTTGATGTAGCTCCTCCATAGGCCCAGTGAATGCTCGTTGAGGACATTCTTTCACGATGTGGCTGATGGTTTGCACTTCAGCACCACAGTTGCAGGAAGGAGACTCCAACCACCCCCATTGGTGTAGTGCAGAAGCAGTTTTTCCAATGCCGCAGCGTATCTTGTTTAGTCTGGTCCAGATGGTGCGCGGGAGGTTGAACCCAGGAGGTTTTGCTGTTGGGTCATAGATGTTGATTAGACCATGTGGGTGTAATCTGGTCCATTCTTGCTTCCATGCTTCGTCAGATCTGAATGGTATATCAGCTAGATTCCTGGCCGTCTTCCAAGCAGGTTTCCGGGATTTCAGTCTTGCTACGTCGTTTCCATCTGTATCCTGGTGGATGGGAAGTGAGCTGTTCATCATCACCTTAGTCCATAATCTGACAAGGGCATTTTGTCGTCTGATGTGAGGAGGTTGAATGTGGCTCAGTACGGGTAACCACTGTAGAGGAGTAGGGTGCAGGGTGCCAGATATGATTCTCATTGTGTGGCGTAGCTGGACGTCGACCAGACGAGTATGGGAACTATTCAGCCATACAGCAGAACAGTATTCAGCTGAAGAATATACTAGTGCTAAAGCAGTTGTTCGCAGTGAATTTGCATCTGCACCCCATGATGTTCCAGCTAGTCTTCCCAGAAGGTTGTTATGACTTTTCAGTTTAGTACTTAAATGGTAGAGGAATGTGCTGTAAGGTGGAAGTTCCCGAGGGACCTAATCCGCATCCTTACGCCCGAGATTTTGATAGATTCTCATTGTTCCTGAGTAGATAGTGAACCCTACTGTTCTGTAGTTAGTTACTATAGCACATTCCGCTTTTAAAAATTCCTGTTCCTCATTCTGAGTGTTTTCGCCAAGTAGCACCATGTCGTTTTTAGCCGGCACTTCAAGATGCTACAATCCATTATTATTTCCAGCCTGGGATATTGGTGGATCATCCAGATATCAGGATGCAGTACCATTTCACATACCAGGACAAAGCAAGGAAGTGCGTCAACCCATGCTTATATACTACAGCCTCTTCTGCTTCGGGAAATGCTCAGGCCCCTTGCTAGAGGCGGCACAAAGTGATGTGGGCCTAGTAACTTCTCGCCGCCTTCTTCATTACTAACCCCTCCTCTGGTAAAAAATTCCTAATCGACACATGGGCAGATATATCCGTGGTTCCTCCCACAGCTGAAGATAAAAAGCGTACATGTAAACGACTGCTCTATGCTGCTAACGGGACACCAATCAAGACGTATGGCGAGCGCTTAGTACAAATCAACTTAGGTCTGAGAAGAGTATTTTTGTGGCCATTCGCAGTTGCTGATGTCCAACAGCCTCTCCTTGGAGCTGACTTTCTGAACAATTATGGACTGTTAGTCGATATCAAGCAGTTGGCAGTTGGCAGTCAAAGTGAAAGGTCGTGTTTTTCCCGAGCTCTCAGGTGTGCTGAAATGGGTTGTTCTCTGGAGTGTTACCGCGCGAGGATCGGACTGTGGTATGCGAGGGGTAGTCGGGATTTCCGGTGTTTGTGTGTGCGTACGGGACCTAGCAACTTGTGGTTCATAGCCCTAGATTGCTAGTTACTGGTGGAGTGGAAGTGAATCCAGGGCCTGTTACTCCAAATGTGAATCAGGCAAATGATCCAGTGGCAGCTTTAAAGAGTTCGACGTGCAGTAAAACATTGAAGAATGGTGTTGAATGTGGACTATGTGAGAAATGGTTTCACTTCGGCTGTATTAAGGTCAAGCAGGAGGATTGTGATGTCGGAAATTGGTTTTGTAAAGTACGTGATACGCCGGACTGTTTGAGGGTGCAAATCAAAGCAAGGGATCAAATAATACAGGAACTTAGAACAAAGCTTCGTGAATCAGAGTAAACGGTGAAGGATGTGACTGAACGGCTCTCTACTGGGATCAGTGTGGAAGAGGGCGTGCAGGAGCAAACTGAGGATGACGTTATCATAATGGGTGATTCTATGATACGATGGAGTCCGAATATCTCGAGGAAATCAGGTGCCAAAGTGCGGTGTTATCCGGGGATTAAAATTGACCAGCTTGCCCAACAAGTGGAAGAATCAAATGTAGAGGACTGTGAAAAAGTTAAAGTGTTGTTGCTACATGTTGGGACGAACGATTTGAAGAAGAGGGCTACAGCTGATTACATCATGGGGGAGCTCTACGAACTAGGCAGAAAAGCTAAAAGCAAGTTTAGAAATGCAAAAATTATAATGAGTGGCTATGTTCGGCGGGGAGATGTTCCGTTAAGGCGAGTTAAGACTGTAAATGACCGCATGGACTGGGTATGTGCACAACTGGGATTAGTGTACGTAGAAGCTGACTGCTGGATTGGTGGCCGTGACTTCGTCCGAGACGGGCTGCATCTAAATCGACGGGGCTCTTTCAACCTAGGGAGCCTACATGACAGGGTCATCGATTCGTGCCGGCTTTTGTGAGGAGGAGCAGGTCCAGAGGTTGCCAGCCGATGGGAACAGAAGGAGCTATTTCGAGATATTTGCTGTGGAGGTAAGACTCTTAAGATTGCTGCAGGTTAATTGTCAGAGTTTAGGAAATAAATTAATTGAATTTTGGAATCTTGTAGAGACGTATTCTCCGGACATTGTCATTGCAAATGAAACTTGGTTATATGAGGACATAAATAGTAGCGAAATAATTCAAGGGACCTACGAAATGTACAGAAGGGATCGGGGGAAGCGAGGTGGTGGGCTATTTATTTGTGTACGCAAAAATATAGCTAGTTTCTTAAAGTGGGCTGATATGGATCATGAAATGTTATGTGTACAAATTTCGGATAAAGGAAATAAATTCCCTCTTCAGGTGATAGGGGCGTATAGAGAACCGAAAGATAACTTTTCTCTCCTCGAAACACTGTATGACAAAACTTGTACGGGTAATGCTATGAAAAAGAGCATAATAATTGCAGGAGATTTAAACCTCCCCAAAGTAGACTGGTCTGGTGAGTCAACTAGCTGTGGTCAAGCTCAAAGCGCTGCAAATAAATTCTTAAGGGAGGGGGATTTTCCCAAGTAGTTGACTTCCCAACTAGAGACAATAATACCTTAGATGTTTATCTCGTAAGGCCTGTAGAGCTGTATATTAACTGTCTGAAAGTACCAGGAATTAGTGACCATTCTGGGGTTGAATTAAATATTAGATATGGTGACATTGCAAAATTAGACTCTGATATAGCAAAAAAGATCATATTCCAGTATCGCAGGGCGGATCAGGGCAAGTTTCAGGGGTATTTGAATGAGCTATTTGTAGGATGAGCATCGGAAGGAAATCACATTAATATCCTGTGGACTAACTTTTTGAAAATTTTAAATAGCGCTGTTGATAAATTTGTCCCATTTAAATTGCTGAAACAAAACCCAGATCCTGAGTATTACACACGAGAAATTAGGAGTCTAAAACGGAAAATTAGGAAATTATACAATAAAAGGCATGATAGTGACAAGTATATGTTGAAATTTAAGTCCTTATCAAGAGAGCTCGCCTTAAAAAAGAGGGCTTCTCATGACAGTTATATGCAAGGTTTACTTGGTTCGGGAGGTGATGGGTGGAAAAAATTGTACAGTTATGTTAGGAGAAGAAAGGGAAATTCAAATAATTTGTCGATGATAATGTCCGGTGACGGTAAATTAATTACTGAAAAACAGGGCATTGCCAATGAATTAAATGTCTTTTACGGTAGTGTGTTCAATAAATCCAATAGCTGTGTGTTGGACCTTAACGACGAATCAGGGGCTTCCCTGTTCCAAATAAACCAGTCAGCAATTGTAAAGCTAATACAAAAACTACGTTTCAATGTATCAAAGGGTCCTGATAATATTGTTAGTGAAGTACTTAAACTAGGAGGTAGGGCCGTGGCACGATACTTGGAGGTGATGTTTAATGTGTCCATAAACAATGCGCAAATCCCAGATGACTGGAAAAGAGCTACGGTAGTCCCAATATTTAAGGGAGGGAGCAGAATTGAATTGGGCAACTACAGGCCAGTTAGCCTTACGTCCATCGTTTGTAAACAGATGGGGCATCTCATTTGCGACTACTTGAGGGAACAGTGGGAAACATTATCATGGTTTAATGATAGGCAACATGGATTTCGGAAAGGTTACTCATGCGAGAGCCAGATGCTATCACTTTTTCAAGACATTAGCGAATCGTTAGATCATGGAGTTTCAGTCGACGCCGTAGTTATTGGCAACTCAAACTAACACTTGGGGCGCTGCGGTCGGTCTGGATAAGTAGGGTTTAAAATACTCAATAACACGCGTTTGATATGGAACACTTTTTATTTTTCGGTTATAATCAGTAAATGTGGTCTCTAAAGTAATGACAGTGTTATTTTTAATTGTATATATGTATAACTGTGCGATACACGTGATCTAATTTGTGTGTTCCACTGGATTTTTTGGTGTCATTTGCATATTATCAAGCATCAGTTTTTATGGTTGATGTAGATCAGCTGATTCAAATTTACACAGGGCTACACTTCGGACATTATTTCGGTACTGTTATGCGCAATATAATGTAAATGTCGATCCTGAGTCAACGCCGAGGACATTCAAATAGAGAAATACGGTACATAAACAAATAAATAACACACCGAAGCTGTGCTACTTTTATCATTCCGAGACTAGCATCCACGCAAACCAGACGCCACTGTTCCAAGCTCCGACTTTTATCGTGAATTGATGTCAAACTGATGATCCGCCAGCCTTTCCGCCAAGCCTACACCTCGTAATCGCTAAGTTCTTCGATATTCGAGCTATTCCACTACGAGTCATATAGGCCTAATTTGCCTCCCCGTGGGCACTGTAGAATGAGTGATTCCGCTACCATTCAAATATTCAACACCAAACCCACCTTTTAACCATCCAAATCAAGCAATTCCTGTCGCCCCACGAGTTTTAATACAAGTTAAACTCATCCCTTCTCCCTACCAAGCAGCCAATAATTAATTAATTATTCAAGTAACTTCAATCTTACCAGCGCGCCCATCGTAACAACTGTTTTTAAACTGAATAACCTTCGCTGGCTTTACGTCGCAGGTCTTCTGTCTGTCTACCTCGACAAGTGTTAGATCCTTCCCGGGGTGGAAAATTATTATTATTAGGTATTAGGTATCATCACATTTCGACTATTGCTATTTGCATCTTTTGGAAAGTGATGAAAACGTATATCCGCAGCCCTCTTATACATCGACTTACAGCCGTAAACTGAGCAATACACTTTGCTTTTACTCATTTTTCACTCTATCAACGAGTAAAACTTATTACTTATGTGTAAAGACACGAACAATTTACCACGATCTGTTTACCAATACAAGAAACCATATACAAACAGTCACCACGTGACAAATGTACCCTACTTGGTAAGTTTCTCACTTTTACCGCTAGATGTCATATCAGATAGCTGGAGTTGCCAATAGATTTTGCGAAGACATTTGATGTCGTGCCGCATGACATGCTACTCCATAAATTAGCTTCGACTAAGATTGATAGAAGAGTAATTTTATGGATCCAGGAATTTTTGACGGGTCGTTCCCAGAAAGTGAAAGTCGAAGGCATATTCTCGGATGAAATTACCGTAACGTCGGGTATCCCTCAGGGCAGCGTAATCGGAACTTTGTTATTTTTGGCGTTTATAAATGACTTACCAAATGGGATTCGCAGTGACTGTCGATTGTTTGCGGATGATTGTGTAATATATCGAAAGATACAAGACTCACAAGACAACGCAGTGCTTCAAGAGGACCTGAACCTGGTCTATAAGTGGGCGATTGTAAATAAAATGAAAATAAACACAAGAAAATGTAGTCTCTTAAAAATAGGGAAAGTGCGAATATAACATTGGCTCGGAAATACTTGTAGAAGAAGATTCTTGCAAATGTTTGGGCGTTCACGTAAGGAATGATATGAAATGGAGTAGTCATGTAGAATGTGTAGTTTCTAAAGCTTACAAATCCCTGCACTTTGTAATGAGGGTATTAAAAGGAAGTAGTACCGCTGCTAAAGAATTAGGCTATTTGTCACTTGTAAGACCTATTCTGGAATATGCCTCGGCGGTTTGGGATCCATATCAAGTAGGGCTCATCAATGAGTTGGAAATGGTACAAAGAAAGGCCGCTAGATTTGTGCTCAGTGACTTTAATCCCAGGATCTGTGTGAGCCGTATGTTAAAGAAACTTGGGCGGGAATCACTGGAGGCTAGGAGGATGAAATCTAGACTCTGCGCTATGTACAACA
The DNA here is from genome assembly GCA_946902985.2 of Meconema thalassinum. Taxonomy (NCBI): domain Eukaryota; kingdom Metazoa; phylum Arthropoda; class Insecta; order Orthoptera; family Tettigoniidae; genus Meconema; species Meconema thalassinum. The sequence goes on along the minus strand of CAMPQE020000310.1, from coordinate 104,578 downwards.
CGTATACAAATCAACCAGCATGGGGTGAGCTTAGCAAACGAATGGGAAAGCCCACTTACATGGGCAGGAGCGATCATCCTTTCAAAGTTAAGGGCCGACCACAGCGAACAAATTATGGTAAATATTATTTTGTAAACCATGCCATTGATAACTGGAACTCTCTACCTGCCGCAGTCTTAGAGCCTTTTCCCAAACATATAGGTGTGTTTAAGAAAAGACTGACTATTTGTGTAAATACTCCAGTTTAACTGTTATTTAATTGTTATTGAATTGTTATGTATAATTATTTATTTGTTATGTATATCCAATTTGCCACCGGGGGACACACCCCCAATTGCAAATAAATGAATGAATGAATAAACGTCTCATTGATGGCACAACTAACTTATCAATCCTTGCAACTCCAGCAACTCACACACCTTTAGAAAGTGTTCACTTACTTGATTCCCAGAACAAGTACTCAAGTTTACTGAAGGATTACCCAATCTTGTTTCGTGACAACACAACCTTCTGTGCCCAAGATATACACTTTTTAGCCTACTTTCGATTCTTGCAAAAAATGAAAGTAGACTTATGAGATCACTACAGGGCCAAAAATTGTGTGTCTGTCTGTGTGTGTGAGAGTCTGTGTGTATGTGTGAGTGTGTGTACTCTGAATCTTTACCAAAACTGAATGGCGGCCACTCAAACGTTCAAAACGTAAAATCAAATAGCGACTAACCAAATTATCCGATCTCTACCAAATTTGGTAACAACATACCTTCATATAGGACGCGTTTTGAACCAAACTACAAGGTCATCCGCCGTACCATTTCAGGATGGCGTCCATTCGAATAATGCAAACTTTATAATCCATATCATGGGACCCACCAGTTCCGATTATCGAGCCGAGAATCAATTTAACTGTTCTAAAGGAAGAGGCACGTTCGAAATTAAAAGTTTATTTTGTAATACTATAGTGCAAAACTGTTTTTAAAAAGCTGAGCCGTCTCGGTAAGAAGACAAGATGGCAGCGGATATCTTGTGCCTGACTTATATTTCACTAATTTGAGTATTGCATGCAATATAGCGTACTGATACAAAATAAATAAACTTTGTATGAAATGCTTTATAAATAAATAATATACTCCACTGATGAAATCGTTTAGTCTAAATCATTATTTGCTGACAAGTTATATCTAAGTCATTTTATATAGAACGATGTTCGTTGGCACAAATGGCTCCGTGGTAAGCGTTGGCCTATCACTCATATGCCTATGGTTCAAACCCCATCAGAGTTTTTTTTTTGCTTGAAATTTTATATATTTATTGTTTTGTAATGATTGAGACATTTTAAAATTAAGCGTTATATTGTACATATTACGGTGGAAAATATATAATTAAAACATAATTCACCAGCAGATTTGCTCGAGACATCTAGCAACCAAAAAGGTAACTGCACGCCGGCCTACTTATTAACTTCGAGATTGTATTGAAAAGTTTCTTCTTATGGCCACTAGAATGCTCTCGCCCTGTTAGGGTTATATTGTTCGATACTTCTCCACTAGATGTCACGACTGGTCTACGTGGGACTCCATTGGTTAGTACCGTATACCATTGGCATTCTATGCGCATCGAACTTGAAGAATGGCAAGATGATACTACGATAAATTTTTACTTTTTATTTTAAAGGGTTTGTAACAGCCTATTGTGCGTTATTTGAAAATGTTATTTGAAGTAAAGAACAAAACGATTTCACATAGTAACTGAATTCTAGCCGTTGGTGCTAGTTCAGGTTATTAATTAATACTTTTATTTCAGGCAAATAGCAATCGAAAATATCCACATAGTTTGTATACACACGTCTCTGTAGGGTCATGGAAAGATTTGTTAATTCAATTAGGGTTGTGAAAGCCATGCACAACCAGACGTGTAAAGACATGCCTCAACTCAAAGTTGGATGTTGCCCACGGCAGGTCGATTATGTAATAATGACAATAATAATAATGTTATTTGTTTTACGTCCCTTTTAACTACTGCTGCTTTTAGATACGCCGGGGTGCCGGAATTTTGGCCCGAAGGGGATATTTAACGTGCCAGTAAATCTACTGACACGGCTCCCTCGCATTTGTGCACCCTCAAATGCCAGCTGACTGCGCCAGGATACGAACCTGCAACCTAGGGCCCAGCAAGCGAGAACGTTACCGCTGAGCCACGCAGCCAGTCCGGTCGATTATGTCTCCAGATAACATTCTTGAGATACTTCTTATCTATCTTTCTTCAATAATGGTAGTAGTTTTTTTTTCTAGATTGTGGCGTTTGGTAGAGGTAAATAGTTTCTAAGTTCTTCAACCAAGAAATGATTCTATTATACTCTTTGATAATAACAACGAGTTATAACTATACTCATACATTTAGGAGAAAGTAGGCTATATGTTCTTTACTGAACATCTTGTTTCATAGTATCACCAGAGTAGGATATCCAGTTTCAGTAAAAGCAAGACGACTGCCACCTGATAAACTTGTTCAGGCCAAGAGGGAGTTCCAAAATTGATTGATTTGGGAATCTGCAGACCGTCCAAGATCTCTTGGGCCAGACCACTTCACCTTGTCCTAAAAGCAGATGGTTCATGGCAACCCTGTGGAGATTACAGGGCCCTCAACGCCATTACTGTTCCAGACCGGTACCCAATACCATATCTACAAGACTTCAATAGCCGGTTATCACGTAAAACTATTTTTGTCCAAGATTGATCTGATACGAGCTTTCCATCACATTCCAATTGCAGAAGAAAATGTGCCTAAAACAGCTGTTTTGGTTTATTTGAGTTTTTTAAACTCACATTTGGCCTGAGGAATGCTGCTCAGTCATTTCAAAGGTACAGTGACTTTATTTGTAGAGATTTGGAGTTTGTGTTTTGCTACTTGGATGACATTCTTGTCGCATCCCAGAATGAAGAGGAGCATAGCATCATTTGAGAATCCTGCTTGAACGGTTGCATAAGTATTGTATCAATGCCAACGTTTCCAAATGTGTTTTTGGTGCTTCAGATATTGCCTTCTTAGGTTACTCTGTGTCATCAGGAATTAAGCCGCTCTCTGATCGTGTCGATGCTATTGTCTCATTTCCCCAACCTCGCACCATTGCTGACTTCGACGATTCCTTGGATTGGTAAACTTTAACGCCGCTCACTGTCCAACACAGCTGAAACCCAACACCTACTCTTCAACCTTTGTAAAGATATGTTAGGTTCGTGAAACTGCAGATAATCTTCTGATAATGAATTCTTGAAAATGTCCCATAACTATCTTACATTTGAAGGGGTCTGTCTGAAAGATACATATGTAAGAAAACAGTTGTCGTAAATGAGAAGGCATCTGAAATTGTGACGCTTCTGCCAAACAACTCTGCCATTCAGAATCGTCAATCAGCAAACCTCGCTCTTCAGCTGTTTCTTTAAACGTAGAATAGACAACTGCTTTGTATGTTCGTAGATCCTGGAAGCTGGTAGCACCTATGACGTGAAGCAATAACAGGCGTAAATAATACCTTTCTGTTTCTGTAGGCGAAACATTATACATTCTGCCTATAGTTTTTGAAACATTTTTTCTTTTTTGCCACTGGCAGTTGCTCTTATTCCAGACGTAATGTACTGGTGTTTTAGGATATATATATACGGACTTCTGACTTGCGAATCTTGATTTAACTTGAACCACGCTTGTAATACCGTGTTGCGCAACTGTGCTTGAAGTAAAATATCAGGAGCGCTATCATTTTTAAAATAGATATTTTGCAAGTTTGGCAAGTGAACTGGCAATCGCACGATAGAATGTGACTGTTCATGCATGTCAAACGAAAATATCCTGAATGCGGCTTCTGTTGGACCAACATATCTAGCATTTAGGAAAGAAGTAATTTCATCGTAGTTCACCGTTTCGCCTTCAGGACATATTTTAACAATGCAGCAGTCATGACCTTTATACACATACTTGTGGATTTTAATATATAAGATACTTTTGGATGTATTTAACACTCCGAACACTTGAGCATATTTCGACATTAATATGAGCTTGCAAGTAAATTAAAAGAAATGGATTGTAGGGAACATTGAATCGACTATCGATGTCAATGTCAATGCCTCGAATTGTTTTTATAATAATCCGTCCATTATTTCTTCTCCTACACGAAGGATAACCATTGGCATTATCTTTGGTCTCTTGCTGAAACTGTTTAGGGAAATCTTTCGAACATACGCCATCTTTCATACAGACTGAAGAAGGATTCCAAGATCCGCGAGGACCATGTACCATATGACGCCTTACCAACTCGTATAGCGCTTCATCCTCGAGATCTGGTATTTCGGCTGACACCACACTGTCAGAAATTTCTCGAAACTTACAATCTTCCGTTAATGTTGAGTAAATGGATGTGCGGGAGACCTCGTTTTTGAAATTCCACTGTATATAGATATGCTATTACCGAAAATTTCCTTAACATTAATCAATCGTAGCAATTCCTTTACTTTGCAATGGAAAACTCTCACTTCAATATCAGGCCTATTATTAGCCGTTTCCCAGAGATGAATGCTGTTAAGTATTTCTGGCCAGCCCGCGTTATAGGTGAACGTAATGCATAAATCTGGTTTTCCAAACTTCCTCACTATCGCCATCGCATCCTGATAATTTTGCAATATTTTCCTTGGGCTACCTGTAAAAGAAGATGGCAAAACGACCGACTCTGAGATTTTCATTTTCTGCTCGTACATGCAAGGCGTCTGCTAAACCGGCATATATATCAACTCGTTACTTCGTTTGTTGATTACGTATATAGTTTAACCGGTCACCTTCCATACGGCAGTAGTAATCCACGAATAAAATATCCAATTTGCAAACTTGAGCAGCGACAACTAAACATGACCTCCATTCATAGACATATACATTTTGTAATCATCGCTCGTATTGATAGCAGTTTCGTACATATCGTTGTTGCCAACAATAAAGGAAGAATAATTATTCCACTTGTCTGTAACATGTTTTACAACTCGCTTTTTAACCTGTGTAAATAAACTCTGATTGTTGTACTCACAATATGCCAATGACCTGAACAGACAATTACCGTCCCCTTTAATTTTTATAACATTTGTAATTGAGTGTCGCCTCTCATTCACCATAATATGATCCATTGTATTGATTGAGCACACAGCCTATAAGGACGAATTATGAAACGAAAAGAAGACAGTTTGTAGCTGGTGAGACCAAAGACTATATAACAGAAAGATCGGATACACAATACAAAATGGCGGTTCCAACATTCGACAGTACAATTCTTTGAGGATTTTTAATTAAATTATCTGCACAGAATCCCCTTCTGCTTATTGTAAGGATACATGCGACATTAGCGCCCGAGTGGAACAGGTAGAAATTAACGATATCATGACGTAATTAGGGAACACACTGATAATATAAAGTTAGATTTATTATTGGGGCGGCGTTGAATATCATGATACAGTGTTTGTCGTTGTCGCCTAGCGACAATATGTCCGTCAAGTCATTCGATTCTATTTTCGTGCGACCTTGAAGGAAGTAATATTCGCAATTATTTTAATACGCGAATGATATAATCAAGTAAGGTAGGTATCAATTGACGGTGCTTGACGGGCATTACATTTTAAGACAAGGAACGTCGTCGTAGCGCAAATACTTCCCGAGATATTTCAGTTTTAGTAAAGGGTGACATTTTTTGAAAACTATTTTAATATATAAGATATAACGAACCATGGAGCTGTCGGACCAATGCGCGCCTAACGGAGGGTATTAAACGATAGTTCTCCATGGGGACAGAGAATATTAATAATAACTTTTTGACAGTATTATTCATAAGTCTAAACACACAATTTGTTGTAATCAGCGTAACCGCAGCCCTCGTTAAGAGGTCCGGAGACAGAATCTTGTTCAAACGCTGCTTCATTCAAGGGTACAATATGGATATTACCGACATGAAATAAAAGAGCTTTTATCTGCTACCTTTATTATCAGGTTGCCTACTGTAAGGATGAAGTAAAAATTAGTTTTTAAACTACCTTTTAATTCAAGATACGTCTGTAGTTGGCAAGCATAGCTCATCGCGCGGTGAAGATAAACAATGAACTGTGCTTAATCCAGTGAATAAAATTCTCTTAAAGGTGTTATAAAAATTTAAAAGATAAAAATAAATAATGGATATTTAATATTAAATGAGTTGTTACAGCTAATATGCCGCCTTGTGTACAAGAAGTTGCTCTGATCTTGGCTGTTTGGGGCGATTTCCTTTGTCCCCAAGGAGATCACGAAGAAATATATGCGACGTTACGTGATCGTCACCAAATTATGTCTTCGCAGTCAAGTACGGAGACATTACACGATCGGCGCTGGTCTCAGCCGTTTGACGCGATTCGTAGTTTACAAGACAGAACATCGAAAAAAATCGCGATTTACATAATCGGTGCACCTTTAGTCGTTCGACGAGATTTCTATTGTCCTCGAGGTCGGGCAAGGAAAAATATAGTATTATTACGCAATCGGATACTGCTTGCTGTCCGTTTGACAAGAATTCAGTTGTATTTGTCATCGTATGCGGAGAAATATCGCGATCGCTGCCGCTCTGTCGTTTTACGAGATTCACGTTGTCCTCGCGGTTGGACACTGAGAACGCGATATCGGGTCGTATGAATAAAAATGAGTATTTAGTACATACTCAGCTTTTCTGAGTATATACTACACTTCATAAGAATAAAGTTCATGAGAATGTACTTACTAACTGAGTATATACTCATGTCATGGAGTTAGTGTAGTATATACTCAGATTTATATATTCTTTGGAGTAGATACTCATTTGTGGTATGAATAAAAGAGAGCATCTTCTCAGATTGATGAGTATAAACTCACTTTGTTTTTAGCATGGCTGATAGTTTTCTCAGACTTATATAACTTACTACTGCTCCAGTCATGTCTCAACCGCGTTACGAAACACTTCATTCAGCAGTGGAAATACTCGCCTGTGTGTTGGGGTCAGACATTTGTGGTGTTGGGAGGTAGTAGTAGTAAGTGTGATTAGATTTCCCACAGACTACAGGTTAGTGTCTATTTGTTTCTTCTTGTGCCTCCAACATGGGTGAGGCCAGTGGTGGCCCACCACCCTTGTTAAATGTGAGTATCCCTGAAAATGTCATTATAGACAACGAGGTCTCGATGGAGCACATGTTTGTCGTGAATAACCCTGAGATCATGCCGTCGGTAGTCTCTCCGACTACGCCCGTAGTGAATACCACTGTGCCTACAACTAATTTAGCAGGACACCATCGTTATAATGACCGTCATCGCGGTCCTTACATAGTATTTGTACAGTCAGTAGATCAGAATGTGGGCAATCTGCACCCCATGGCCTTGGGACGTTTATTTTTTGAGAAACAAATTCCAGGCATCAAGTGAATACAAAAAAAGGGTCGTAACCACGTGCAGGTACAATTTGCAACTTCGGCCATGGCTAACTCTTTTTTAACACACCCCCTTCTCATTGAACGAAATTTATCTGCCTTTATCCCATCTTCAAATGTGCAACGTGTAGGTCTTATACGTGGAGTCGATCTGTCGCTTACCCACGAGGAAATCATACGTTACATGGACTCCCCCGCCCCTGTGGCACGGGTCCAACGCCTTAACAGAAAAAAAAAGATTGATGATAAGCTAGAAACGTTACCTACAGGTACGGTGAAAATCTTTTTTGATACACAAGATTTGCCCACCTATGTATGCATTTTTAATGTCATGTTGGAAGTAACTTTATTTATATTCAATCCCATCCGTTGCCAACGGTATGGCCATGTTCAATTACATTGTCGCGCAAGGGAACCTCGATGTGGCAAATGCGCCCTGGGCCATCTCACATCCGACTGCAAGGCAGTTATATTCAAATGCGCCAACTGTCAAGACAACCACCCGGCAGGGGCAGCGAGATGCGAAACACACATTCAGCAAGTAGCTATCAAACATCAAATGTGCATTGACAACAAATCGTATAGTGAAATCGTCAACCAACATCAGAAAGAGTTTAACCCGTTAACGCTACCGAATCAATTCTCCCCACTAGCGACCCCAACTGAATCACGACCAATTGATCCCCCACGAAAAAGGAAATTCACCGAAACAGTTCACAAATCACCCAGGTCTATCACCCCCCTTGGGTATGATCGACAGGGGGTACCTTAATATTGTTGCCACACCCTCCACTTCCAGCATGAGTTTTCCCCCATCGGCCCCAATTGAAGTGGCTGGTAGCGTCTCGCACCCTCCAGCGGCTCCGAACTCGAATGACACCACCCGCATCATCCTCGCCGAATTCCGGCAATTAATGAACCTTTTAGGTCACAATGGAGCCGTTGTGTAAAAAATGTATTCGAAAAAATAATCCCGTTGATCGTCCGTCGTCTGATACTCGTTAACATGGTGTTCTGTATGAGGGTACTCCAGTGGAATTACCGGAGTATTGTCAACAAACGTCATGAATTATTGCTTTTAATAGAAGAATTTCATCCTGACATAATTTTCCTCCAGGAAACGTGGCTATATTCTCATACGCATTTTAACATTCCTGACTATTATGCCATACGTCACGATGGCCCAGGTTATCGTGGCATATGTACTTTAATTAAACAACATGTCCCCTTCGCGCAGCTGCAGTGTGATTTTATCCTGCCTTCTATGGATATTCAAATGTTACAAATAAACAATCGTCTATTCACACACTTATATTGCCCACCGAATATTCAAGGTACTCAACGACAATGGTAACTATTTTTTCGCTATGCCGGCCAGTTAAAACACCACACTATTCTAGGAGATTTTAATGCACATCACCCAGCCTGGGGCAGTGGAAGAGTTAATCCAAAAGGCCGCCATGTTCATCACGCAGTCACTTCACATCAACTCCTACTTTTAAATGATGGTTCTCCAACCCGCTTGACCCCGCCGAATAGTCCATCTAGTGCGGTTGATTTAACTATCACCACGTTAGACCAGGCACACCACCTGCCATGGCAAACGATACCCGATTTGCATCAAAGTGACCATTATCCCATTCTGATACATTATGGCTCTAGTACCTCCATCCCACACGCACCCACAACGTTCTCACTCAAACGACCGACCCATGGTTTTGATTCTGTCTTATTTTCTAATTATTTACAAGATCATCTCACGCTGAAACATCGTACCCCTTTGTCTGCTTATGCTATCTTGACCAATGTCATTGATGCATATATAACTATTTATCATTCTCGGGCGACACCCACCCCTCATACTAACAAACGCACCCATCGCCCGCCTTGGTGGGATCAGGAATGTTTCCTGTGGGTTAAGAAACGCAACGCAGCACTCAAACGGCTTCGAAAGAATTTTAATCCCTCTAATTATTTCAGTTATAAAAGAATATGTGCGTCCATTCAACAACATTTTTATCTCAAACGACGTGCTGCATGGCGTACTTTTATTTCTACTTTTAGCAGTCAAACCACGCTCCGTACTCTATGGTCAACGATAAAAAAAAATGTCGAATGTAGTCACGGGGCCCCCCACGCGATTCCTTAACACGCAGGGTTATGAAACCTTTTATCGGAACCTCACCCCTGATTCCGTCGCTCCATATTTTCCCCCAACCCTTATCGCGAATCCCCGAGATTCTTGACTTTGCTACTACCCATCTCGTCCACAGAGGCTTTTCCCCCTCGAGCCCTGACAATCGTTTTGAACCTATACAATTCCATTCTGCTATCAGGTATAATCCCCGAAGACTGGAATCAATTCGAAGTACTCCCAATACTCAAGCCTAAAGCCGACGCGAAGGACCCCCATAATTATCGCGGTATAATGTTGAGTTCTTGCCTTCGAAAAGTGCTTCAAAAAATTCTACTTCGACGATTACAATGGTGTTTAGAATATTACGATGCTCTCCCCAAAACTCAATATGCCTTTGTTAAAAAACGTAGTACTAATGACGCACTGAATATTTTTCTCACCGACTTACTACTGGCGAAAGGACGAAAACAACATACTATAGCCATATGTTTGGACATTAAGGGAGCTTACGATTCGGTAGACCCCTACATTTTATTACAAATATTATATTCCCATCGTTACCCATTAATATTTCTCAGCATTATCCATAATTTCCTAGTACATAGACGTATATATTTATGCACAGGTAATGCGGTACTTAACAATAGATATACGTCGCAGGGTTTTCCCCAGGGCGATATTTTAAGTGGTATGTTATACTCTCTTTATACCGGATCCCTGGAAACTGTCATACTTCCGCATGCCAGATGCTTGAGGCTTTTCCCCCTCGAGCCCTGACAATCGTTTTGAACCTATACAATTCCATTCTGCTATCAGGTATAATCCCCGAAGACTGGAATCAATTCGAAGTACTCCCAATACTCAAGCCTAAAGCCGACGCGAAGGACCCCCATAATTATCGCGGTATAATGTTGAGTTCTTGCCTTCGAAAAGTGCTTCAAAAAATTCTACTTCGACGATTACAATGGTGTTTAGAATATTACGATGCTCTCCCCAAAACTCAATATGCCTTTGTTAAAAAACGTAGTACTAATGACGCACTGAATATTTTTCTCACCGACTTACTACTGGCGAAAGGACGAAAACAACATACTATAGCCATATGTTTGGACATTAAGGGAGCTTACGATTCGGTAGACCCCTACATTTTATTACAAATATTATATTCCCATCGTTACCCATTAATATTTCTCAGCATTATCCATAATTTCCTAGTACATAGACGTATATATTTATGCACAGGTAATGCGGTACTTAACAACAGATATACGTCGCAGGGTTTTCCCCAGGGCGATATTTTAAGTGGTATGTTATACTCTCTTTATACCGGATCCCTGGAAACTGTCATACTTCCGCATGCCAGATTGATTCAATTTGCCGATGACATATTAATATATGCTACTAGATCCAATCTCAACACTTGCAGGGATGATTTACATTCGGCACTATCGCAGGCACATCAGTGGTTCACAGACCACGGCTTAGTAACGTCACAAACGAAAAACGCGGCTATGATTTTTACCCATAAACGCCTATATGACACGTCGCCGGTGGTATATCAACAAGGCCAAATTGAAGTTGTTCGGGTCGTCAAATATTTAGGTCTGTACATTGATGATAAACTTAATTGGCAACGTCATCTAAATCACATTACGCAAAAATTAGAACCTAAATTCCCAGTGTTCAAGGGTCTTACCCAACGCTCATGGGGCGCAGCGCCGTCGGTGTTATTGACGGTACATAAAAATATTTTCCGCTCGGTATTAGACTTTGGAAGCGCCTTTTTTGACATTATGACACCTACTCGCTTAATCCAGATGGACCGGTTACAATACCGAGCCCTGCGCATCATCATCGGAACTCTCCCATCCACACCCACACAGGCTTTATTGGTGGAGACTCGCTTTCCGCCGTCAGTACTCGTGTGCTAAATATATATTACAGAAAATGTCACTGTCCCACACACCTCTATTAAACAAATTACGCTTATTAGATGAATATTACCAACGCCATCTCTTATCTCAAGATCGTATTCCCGCGCTTTTAACTATGTATCGCCGTCTCTGTCCGTATCGACAGATGATTGTACAGACACGTCTCAACCCAATGTACACCATCGCATATCAGGTTCACAGCCATCACCCACACATCCTCCAGGCTAGTCTCCCCCAACTCACGAAAACGTTTAAATCACACCCCCATATCATTTCCCGTATATTCCATGATATTATTAGTCACTATCCTCAACATACCCTGTTTTATACAGATGGTTCAAAACTTGCCCACCCACCTCGCGTGGGTGCAGCTTTCTTCGCCCCGTCATTACAAGTTGAGCGCAAATATGTATTACCCTCTCACACTACAATCCTTACGGCTGAAATCTTTGCCCTTCGTCAGGCTTGTATTTATATCAAACAACAGGGTCTGTCTCATGTACTCATATGTACTGATTCGCAAAGTGTCCTCCACGCCCTACAAAACATTATCGTTTCCGATAATTGGTTTTTACTCAATTTAGCCCAACAATTATATGAAATTGAAATGGCAGGAACTAACGTCATCTTAACTTGGATCCCAGGACATTCCCATATCTATGGCAATGTTTAGGTTGATATTTTAGCTAAAGAAGCTGCAATGGGTCAGGGGACACGTATTGATATGGCTCTCCCATATCCTGAACTTCTGCCACATGTATATGAACTCATCATCCAAGAATGGCGCCAGCAGTGGGGGAATATGTACGTAAACACTCAACACCATATACATATATTAAATCCTCGATACCAGTTCAGCCGTGGTTTATGCAAGGATCCTATACTCGACGTCACATCACTACTATCATTAGAATGCGATTCAATCATGCAGTCACCCCTGCTTATCTCCATCACATCAATGCTCGCGCTTCTCCTGTTTGTGATGCCTGTGGTCACTACCAAGGAGATCTTCCTCACATACTTTTTCTATGTCCACAGTATGATATACAACGCTTTAAAATGTACGCTTCTCTTTTCTCCCTGGGTTTTCAATTACCGCTCAATTTGACGACTTTGTTGCATACTCCGGCGGTCCCGCTGGTTGATATCCTCACCAAGTTTTTATGTGACATTCGAGTTATTTTATAATTTTCACCTTTTTTGTGTACATGTCAGTCACCAAGATGGATCACTTCGGTGTGAAGATTTGTACCTTTGTGTCCCCTGTGTTTCCTGGTATTTTTGTAGTTAGAAACTGTCAGATGATGTTACCCCATGTTTTCCTCACTATCACAGATCCTCAATTTATCCTTGATGTTTTGGTCTTTTACTGCCCAACACACGGGCAGTACCCATCTTGCCATTGGACGAAACTCATGTGTGCCCAAGTAAAAAGAAGAGGAAGAAAAAACTTACTACTGATTTGTTTGCTGCTAAACTTGGCTCAGTTTATTAATGCAGTGCATCGTGAAAAAACTTACAAGGAAAGATGTGAACATGTGGATTCTAAAGTCTCTATCGTTTTTCTAAAGTGAATGTGGACTGGTTAAACCAATACTTGTTTGGGCCTGAAAAGGCAGAAAGAAGAGGTGCTATTATGAACATACTTTAATTAAAGGCATTTTTAAGACTTGTAGGTGACCCTGGATTTCAATGTGGCATTGGAGAAGATCTTGGGATTCATCAAACAACAGTGTCTAAAAATCTTGTTGAGGTTATGGATCTTATTATGGCTAAAGCTACACTTTGGATCAGATTTCCTGAAACAGACATGGAATTTGATGTTGCAAAACAAGAGTGGCAGGAAAAGAACAATTTTCCAGCAGCAGTAGGTGCTCTTGGTTGCACTCGTGTTGAAATTAAGAAACCTACAAACTATGGTGATGAGTAGAGCTGGGATTTCTATGTAATCAAAGAATATAGGGGAGAAAGGTTACTCAGGCTTAAAATTTGATTCCAACTACAACCGTCAGGATTACGTCATCAACCAGCCTAGCCTGCTACTTAGCGGTAGCGGTGAGGCAGTGTACTAAAATTTAAGCGCGGGCGATTTGAATTTTATTTAATCGCGTACTGGTACCACCGCTTACCCCCCCCCCCCCCCCTGACCCTGTACCGCTCCCTTTGTATTTACACGTAGTAATATGATATATGTCGGCGTATTTTATTTATTCCTGATCCTTTTGTTCTATTTTATTTAAGAGCAGATATCAAAACAAAGGCTCATAATAATGGATTATTACTATTAATATAGTAGAAATACCAGCCTGAAATCTTTAGTTTTGATATCTGACCTTGCGTAAAACAGAACAATAGGAACAGTGAATAAATACATTTTATTGACATAAATCATATTACTACGTGTAGTTACAAGAGAGGGATACAGGGTTAGGGGGAAGGATAGGACGCAGGATATCCTTTATTATTATTATTATTTGAAACCTGTACCACGGCAGTTGCGTAGTACTCCCCCCACTTTTCTCCCCATGTCCCCTCTCTTAATTTTTCTAGTATTATATGTTTTATTCATGATAGTTTTTCTATCATTAACATTTCTTTTATAGTTTATATTTTTTTAATGGCAGTGCTTAAAGGTTACTTTTGCAGATTATGTCATGCGAGATGAACTGGTGACCTTGGGATTTCCTTCCATAAGTCTCAGCTGAGTTCGGCCATTGAACCCATGGCCTTGTAACACTAGAAAGTCATTCACCTACTACACAGTACTATAAGTTATAATATCAGACAGGTAGAAGAGAGGTTTAGTTGCCACCAATGTTGTGGAATCACAGTAATCTAAGAAGAATGTAATAAACCAATACAAACCATGCACACCCTATAAAATATGAACTTATTAACCGCTGTTGAATGAGATACGATACTGGAAGGAAACAGAATTCTGAAGGAAAAAATGAGGACAAAAATAAGTGTTTATATGTTCATATTATATTCTTCTTTCTTAGTTTTTACAGATAATAAAATCCACAGAACATTTTCATGAAAAGAGTAATATTTAATTTCATCAGGTCATTGTCCCAGTAGATAATTGTCATCACATGGTAGAGCCACGCATATTGCAAATCTGTAAGAGAAAAATACAATTAAAATCCTAATAATGTTGTAGGGGCTTTGCGATATCGTGGTCATGTGGCTTTATGGTACTTGGAAAGTGTATATGGGATATGTCTGATTACCCATGACATTGTGATGGCAGTAGGTGTGTGTATTTGTAATGGAGCCAGGACCTCGGGATATGAAGTTTCAATATGAACAGGTGTAGCCAATTGACTGTGCAGCGCAGCTACTCTATGGCTCGCACGGCACATCTATACCCCGAGACCACAGAAGGTGAATTCCTTACAACAAATTACATTGTGTACCTAAATAGTCGTTACACATACATCTCATAATAAAGATGTTGAAGCAACAACTTGTGACAAGGACAGTATGGAAGGAAGATGGGAAACCACAGAAGACCATCTTCAAGGTTGCCGGCGGGGGGATTCGAACCTCCTCGCCTCCCGGATGTGAGCGACTGCCATCAGTCATGCCGTAACCACCACGGCTAACTCACCCGGTGATATTAGGATAATGCTGCTTTAATGAATGCACAAAAGTGCATTTAGAATAAATATATAAACTGGAACTAATATTAGATGTTATTTGAAGTGGAGAATGCCACTAGCCAGTAACTTACATCAGAACAAATCCACCATCTCGGAAGTTCACAATTTACCCCAAGCACAGTAAGCAGTAAGATCTATGTGTATGCCCCCCTCTTACTGTGATATTATATAGCCCATCCAAAAACATCCATAGAAGAAAGAAAAAAAAAGAAAATATCTCAAATGAACAATATTAATTTGTGGATTAATTCATTTGTTACACAAATAGCCTACCAATCAGTAAACCGATTGAAGCATTTCTTGATGCAATATGCATTGAATTCAATTTTGTGATTGACTTAAGGGGAACCAATAGGCCTAGTCATTATATTCACTGCAATGTTATATAGGCTATATACTGTACATGTAGCCTTTTATAGTCCAGTCTGCAAGCCTCTGTTTGCAAACAAGTCACCTCTATGATCCCCTGCTTCTACACCTCTCACTTTAATAAATCGTTAAACACTGAAACTAACTAACTATAGCCTCCTACGTCTATCTCTGCTTCTCGTATCCTCTACCTCCGAGCTCATTAACCTCTTAGGTAATCTCTCTCCCCCATTCTCTTTGCATGACCCATCCGAGTCTGCTCATACGAACAGCTTCATATAGCATTTCATTTCCAACCTAGTCTTTATCTCATCATAATTACACATATTATCAGGCAGATTACACACAATCAAGCAGTATACGAGGCTGATGTTCACTATGTCTAAAAGCCCTAAATGAAGCAAAGACTGCAACTATTCCTAATAACGTCACCTGTATATTTTGATTATCTCCCTGCAATAGTGTCATGATTCCAATTAGGTTTACTGTGTGCCATTCACAGATAAGGACACGTGGCATGCACTATCAAAAGAAGTAGGGCACATTCCAGTTCCTCAAGTGACTTTCTCACACATCTAACAGTATGCCAGGGTGCAATAGGCTATATGAATTTATCAGAGGGGGGTATGAACTAAGTGTATTGCTAATCAAAACCTACATAACACCTGGGCCTACCCTATACCGGTACTGGTGTAAACTTAATAGATCAAAGTTTCATCAATATGGTAACTTACCTTTGCTGAAATAGGATTAGTATACAACTGTTCGGACAACAGAATCAGGCAACTCCTGTCTATAGGCTATTGGACAAATGTAGTATATAATCTGCTTTCCTTGAAGTGCCTCATTACCTGAGAAGAGAAAAGAAACACAATAAGGTAACCAGTTCACAACCATTCTGCACATACTGTAGGCCTAGCTCTGTTTCAATAAAGTAGGGTTAGGCTATGTAAAGCCATTCATATAGTTCACAATACTTCACAAAATCATTCTAATATGCCATCTAGCTAAAATCATTTTGAATTGAGAATACTACACTGAACGAAGTAATCACAATAAAGCCCACAATTCGTAAACAGAAACACTATCATAATGGGTAGATATTAAAATCATATCCTGGCAGCAAAACTGCGAAGTAACTATTGAAATAAATACCTACCGTATTAATGCAATATCCTACGAAGGAATGTCATGTTGGAAGCCTCAAAAGCACAAACACACACGATCATGAGTAGGATAGCCAGTTGCCAGCGACATGTTTAAATGTAACCGGCGTATCCACCCCGCATGAGCTTCAACCAATAGCAATCGAGTTGGACCGCAGCGCTATTGCAGCACAGCGAGTGCTCAGGCAGTGAACCTGTCAGTTGGCAGAGAGGCCTTGGAAGCAAAGGATCTATAGTAGTTTCATCCCCCTGTATGTAATTACATATTTTTTCATATTTGTGGGTATTCTACATATTCTTAGTGATATTACATAAAATTACATATTTCAGAGTTTTCCTGTTTTTATATGAAATAAATTGCTGAATTGAAGTTTCACACTTAATGTGGCACTGTTGTCTGTCCACTCAACAGGGGGATTAAGGTAATTATGAGTGACAGGTATTTGAGAGGATGATAGGATGATAAGTGCTGTGCGTGGGGAAACTGGTGCAAGTGTATTGAGTAAATTGCAAAATGTGTTGAAGAGAAATCCTGGTTATTCAACATTTCACTGTGTGTGCCGAATTCTAAACGGAGATGACGTTGATCCTCCAGAGGACATTTCTCCAGCGAAAATTCCTCTCCTGAAATTTGCCCCAGTTACATCATGCCATGTTGAAAAATCTTTCTCTGCATATAAGAACATCCTAAGTGACAAACTCCTTTCTATGACCCCAGAGAACATCGAAAAATACTTAATAGTTCACTGTGCTACAAAATTTAATGAATCAACATGCTGAGAGTTATGAAAATAATAAGTTTCTATTGAATATGCGTGTGATATATTCATATAATATGACTCCAAAGAACATTGAAAAATACTTAATTGTTCAGTGTTACAAAATGTAATATAAAGCGTGTTTAGTGTGTTGTAACTGACAAAATGATAAATTTATATTAATTATATGATATTACATAATTTGCCCAACCTACATATTATGGAGATTTTTGTTACATATTTATGTACATATTATGCCACTTGATATTACATAAAAATCCCAGCTCAAGTGATGAGTATGTAAACAGGAAAGGTTATGCAAGCATTAATGTACAGGCAAGGTGCAATGCCAAAGAAGTTTTCACCAGTGTTGATGTATCATGGCCTAGATCTGTGCACGATTCAAGAATCTGGAAAAATTCAGCTGTCCGGACAAAATTAAGTCTAAATAGAGTAAATGCCTTGCTCTTAGCAGATAGTGGTTATGGTATTGCACCATGGCTTATGACACCCTTCAGAGATCTACAACCACCACAAGAAACTGCTTAACAGATGCATTACTAGAGAACGGGTTGTGATCAAACGATGTTTTGGGCAATTGAAACAGCGTTTCCCAATTCTTCA
Organism: Meconema thalassinum; assembly: GCA_946902985.2. Lineage (NCBI taxonomy): Eukaryota > Metazoa > Arthropoda > Insecta > Orthoptera > Tettigoniidae > Meconema > Meconema thalassinum. The sequence continues at coordinate 86,474 of CAMPQE020000310.1, read as the reverse complement.
GCATAAAGTACGCTTGGCTTTAAATAAAGTACCAAAACTTATAATTTGCTGTTTCATATTGCATAATATAGCTAAGTACTTACCGGATGAAGATCATGAACTACCACCACCACCACCATTATTATTATTATTAGGTGATAATTTAAGGTTAGATGAAGGAAATGAGGATGATGTGGCAGCTGCTGCAAATATTAGGCAGAATGGGGAAGCTAGGTGAAATGAACTTGCAGAAATAATACTTGGTGTTTAAGTTGCAGCAAGTACCAGTCTGTAAGCCAAAATTGGCAGTGTATTCCATTTCTAAACTAAAAAGAAAAATACAGATTTCTACTCAATTCCAATTTTAATTTCTTTTCTTTTAATTCCAACACACTCAATTGCTTCAATAATACAAGTCTCTGGAGTTCAGAATTGTTTAATTTTCTCATGTCCTCAGTTTCCGACTCCTCCATGTTGCTTTTCTTTCGCTTGGGGGTTAGGCTTGTAGTCGATGTCGTTGGAGATGAATTCATGAAATCCATGGGGCTATCCTTAAGTAGGCCTATACTTTCTTCCTCAACTATCAATTCCATGATAGGTGGTGGAGGAATATTTTCCTCACTTACGTGAGTTATCCCCACTCCAACTGCAGTTGCTCCTAAGAAAGAAAAGTTTTAGAAAAGTAAGTCTTTACGTCACTTGTGTAATTTTAAGAATACTTCACAATAATTAATGAGACGTAGCAGATAAAATCCTAGCCCTGAATTTTGAACCTGGAGTCCTCAGAACCAAAGACCTGAATAAAGGTCCATTCACACATATCCGTGACGTATCAGTTCCGTGAAATTGCATCAGTGTCAGTGATGATTCATATCGTTATATTGAATCTCTCTGACGCGTTCACACTTGTCCGGCGCAGTGCCGTAATGTGTGTGTCCGTGATATTGAGTACTGTCGCCAACGATATTTTTGCTGTTTTCACGGACGTGCTGTTGTGTGATTTTGTTAGTTCTTGTGAATATAGGCTAAAACGAACGGCGACCAACTTATTCAACTGGTTCGCATTAATGCTGTCTGATAACCTTTGTTATTATGGTTGCATAATTCAGGTGAGGAATGGGAAGGAGGCGACCGTAGCATTAAGTTAGAAACCATCCTGACTTTTGCCTAGAGCAGAAGTGGAAAACCAATTCCAGGATGGTCTCTAGGAGCAGATGACCTCCCTCTACGGCCCCTTAAAACAGCAATAACTAACTAATTTACTGAAGCGGGCCATACACGCTGAGATCTGTATCGAGAGACTGTCCCATGAAACGCGTATCTGATACCAGCTGTGTCGTGTGTAGCGTTGTCACAGCAGGTCTCAAATGGTATCATGACGCAACAGAGCAGGTATCACGTATCTCGCTCTGGACAAGGGACCTTGAGATAGATACAAGCAACACGATACAAGTATCAACAAGTTTACACGTGTGTAGGGAAGTATCGCGTGTGTCACAGAGCACGGCCGACTGAATGCGAGCTGCGCTCTCCACAACCGGCCTAGACGATGAGACCTTTCACATGAAATCTTGTTGGTTACTCAACTGCTCACACAGCGCTGTTGACCAAGCATTGCACGGCGAAGACTTATCTCTACTTAGTGTAAAACAAAGTCCCCGATTCTTGGATGTCACGGGTAATCTCGAGAACCACTGGATGGATTTCTACAGAAATCTTCCTCGAGATTACCTTTACAGAATCGTGAAAGCCGCATCAAAATCCATCCAGTGGTTCTCGAGATTACACATTTATTAATAAACGTACTGTACAGCTGTTTATTAATCGCGCCTATAATGGGATGGGAATGCGCTCTATCGGCAACGAGTAGAAATTTTCCATTACACGTTATGCATGGGCTCTAAGTGGGATTGTCAAGGCCGGTATGGAGTGCAGCTTGCATCCAGTCGGCCGTGCTCTGTGATGCACGCGATACTTCCCTACACACATGTAAACTTGTTGATACTTGTATCTATCTCAAGGTCCCTTGTCCAGAGCGAGAGACATGATACCTGCTCCGTTGCGTCACGATACCATTCGAGACCAGCTGTGACAACGCTACACACAACACAGCTGGTATCAGATACGCGTTTCATGGGACAGTCCCTCGATACAGATCTCAGCTTGTATGGCCCGCTTAACGAACTACCTAACAGGATGGCTGGCATCTTCCAAGTTCTGTCTCATGAAGCTAAGTCTACCCCGTTCCAACCCTTAAGACCAGATTCAATTTCTTGGCAGAACCGGGAATCGAACCTGTACGTCTGGGGCGACAGCCAAGAATGCTAGTCGCTACCTCACGTGGTAATTTCTGACGTCTTAGCACCACTCACTCCCTTTCTTCTCGCATTGGGCGTAATTTATGAGATACATGTTAAAGACGAGATTTTGCCTGGTGTCTTGTGAAATAAATGGATTTCACCAAAGTGCAGTCTTACGTATGGATTCAGGGCGCAATCGTGCACATTATTCCAGCACCATGACCGTGATGGCGGACTGCACCAAGTCCAGAAATCTAAGGAGTGTGTCCCACAGATGACGACGGCCATCCTGAGAGAACTCCTCCCTTCCAGTATCCTCTATTTCCATTACAACTGTGATTTCTGAAATATTATATCAAAATGCCTCGTGTTCTTTCACGTCAGCATGTAGCTGAATGCATGTTTCATCATATGAAATACATAGGTTTAAGAGATCACCCATCGGCAGCGTCTCTCTCTCTCTGGGGACCAGGCGTATCTTGGCCATCAGCCCCATGTATTTGTTCAACAACTTGTGTTTTTGTGTGGCAACTGGAATTATCAGATTCGTGAATGTGTTAGGTGCCCCGGGATTTGAAACAAGGTACTATCCCGACATTTGCCTTCAAGGAGTGTTGAAAACTCATGGTAGCCGGTGTCAGCACCGCGATTCGAACCTATTATCTCCGGACTTGCTTCAGCTCCTCATCGCGGTTGTGATAAATTATGTAATGCACACTGATACCTATCAATTAAATTCATAACAACCGGTACAAAAGATAGCGTTATGAGAAGCTCAACGGCAGTGATTTCATCGTTTTGTGATTGTAACACAGTCAGAAAGAAATACTTAACTACGTTTGTCTTCGAACAACTTTGATCTCCCAAACTAAAACAAACTACTAATTTTTTAAACTAAGAAGGAAATGCCCGCTTCAGGAGCATCAATTGCACTATTCGTTTTCATTTTTTTTCCAACGTAGTAATACTTATTTACGAACATTAGCCGTACAATCCTAATGACTGGAAATAGGCAAAGCAGGCAATCCATTATTAATTTTGTGTTACACAATATTTTTCCACATCCGTAAACTTAGCCATTTTTACAATGCACTGAAATTAAGCAACACTGACAGGTGTGTATAGCCATCAGAGACAAGACGGATATCACGGAACTGACACGTCACGGATATGTGTGGATGGACCTTAAAGGAGCGTTACCATAACAAATGTTGTACAACCATTACTAACCTATCTTGTGAAGCTTACCTGGAATTCTCCTGAGTGCTGGATTTGAATCCCCATCCATCAGTTCATGGATGATTATCTCCCAGTCCTTTAAAACAATTGTCTTGTTGTCCGTTTTATGACAAATTTTTGTTTGACTCGCATCTTCATGTTATTAATTTTCTTCAATATCGTTGAAGTTTCAACTTTCTTACTGCACATGGCCTGCAGTTTCGTCGCAATCAATTCTAACGATTTGTTTTTTTCTTTCCGAACCGCTGGCAATTGCGACTTGCTAAAGATTACTTTGTGTTCCCGTAAAATATTAGCGAATGTTACCGAAGCTGTATTTTCCATTTTAGAGGCAAACTTCATTAAACCACGTGTTTAAGGTTATGTTAGATATGTTTACAGTATGAACCAAAGAGATGTGAACAGGTGACGATCGTGGAGCACGACGTGAGTATCTACTCAGATTTTAATCGTCAACATGGCAGTGAAATTGAGTATCTACTACATCGAGTGAGAACCTTTTTATTCTTACCAAATGGAGTACATACTACTTGGACTGAGTAGTTACTCACACTAAATGCTCATGCTCGCGAGAATATACTCAGGTTTTATTCATACGACCCATTATGCAACCGGCACCGCTTCTGACCGTTCAACGATTGTCTGCCTGTCGCCTGGAAGAATGGCGGAGGCAAGCGCGAGGTCGGCCAAGGTTAAAGTTCACAAGCAGTTGTGGACATGCTGTATGGTTGGCGCCGTGATTCCCGCTGTCCCTACGCCAAGGTTGGAAGTTCACGGTGGATGACTAGAAGAAATAAGTATCGCAATGCTACGTAGTCTTATTTCTAAGTGGGTTGATGCACTTCTTGCTCCCCGTACACTTTTAAGTATACGGTCATGTGAAACGTGGCGAGTAGGGCTCAGTATGTTTTGTGATGGGTGCCCAACCACCTTTGACAGGATTCCCGCAGTCCTCGTGGACACAAATTAGCGACCGGGCACGGGTTTTATGATTTTACGGAACTGGCGTCTATCTCTGTCCGTAAGACGAGATTTCCGCAGGCAAGTCGTGCTGTCTTGAGGATGTGATTTTGGAGGATGAACGTTCGAAGTAGGTATCGGATTTTAAGAATTATTCTGAGGGTTGCACGAATAATACAAAATGGCACATTTTCTTTCGAACTCAAATTATACAAGTTTTCGAGATAACCGGTTCGACTATATAATTAATGGAACCAAGGTACGAAGGAAAAATAGACATAACGGAGTTTCGAATTAATCACACTAGATGTCGCAAATTTAAGAGACGGATAGATTTTTAAAATATAGTCTATGTATTTCGAAGCATTTTTGAGATTCTTTTTCAAAACTTATCATTTCGCAAGATTGCAACAATTAATTAATTAAAGTTATTTCTAGACTAATTTGGGATATCCTCATAAGTTATTGCGAATAAAAGTCTCGCAAAAAGTCAGGTTTCCGAATCCAGAAAAATATTTCACGCCTTCTGTAAATCTTCATTACGAGTGAGAACGCGCACTGTAGCGTGTTGGTTTGCAGAACAAAAGTCTGTTCCTTCTCACCGCGTAGCTCTGTCCCGCGGACGACAGTCGCCTTTACTGCGGTTTTTCTAAATAATTAAGAAATGCAACAGACTTGTTCCGCGTTGGCTTCAAGCAATGAATCTTGGACATCAAGGTGTCGAGTAGTAAATACTTTAAAGGCGCTGCAACATTGTGATCATGTAGTGCCCATTTACTTAGGTGTGCATACAATTTGATAGCCTGTGTCATCTGTACTATAGTGCATATTTTTAATTGTGGTAGGAAGTCGTCGTGATATGAAGAAAAGTGAGGAAACTAGAGAAATGCACCTCCACGTTGGCTCTGGTAGGAATAGAACCAGCCTTTAGGCTGAGTAGCCCATTCCAGTCCTCTGACCTGAATTAATTTTCTGGTAGAGCTAGGAATCGAACCTGGACCTCTGCAGTGTCAAGTTCTTGTTAGGAATAAAATACAGTACATTCTTAATGAGAATACTTTTATTACAAACAGAAATGTGACATTGGGACAATTATACATATAATTTAAAAAGTTCTTAACTACATACGGAAAAATAATAGTGAATCAGGTACATCAACAATACAGCATTTTACAACATTTATACATTCTAAAATATTAAACAACCCACTAATGAAAGAGTCAAGCATCTCAGAAAGGGTTATATAAATTCATTTGTACATTGTCAGTCCAGAACACCAATCTTCCTAAGAGACAAATTCTTAGCGTGCTTGAATAGATCATCCGAAGGGTAAAAAATAAAATTGAACTGGTGCAGAACTAAATTGTATATACATTCAGTCAAAATGCATTCATCAATCCAGAGAAACTGAATTTCCTTACTTCTGATAAAACTTTTGATTGGGAGCTTTGTACGACCTTTCATAGGAATGATTATCAAACTACAGACTATTGAACCTTACATCTAATCCACCACTAGCTTAATTGGTTAAAGCAGCGTATATATAAGTTTAAAATCCAGGCTCAGTACATTCTTAGGTATTATTAGGCAATTACCCAAACACGATTAGGTTTTACAGTGGCTCTGTTAATTGAAGTATGGCAGCGTGATCAGAACACTTCGCATGTGATATCTGGTAGATAAAAATAAGTGCTTGGGGGAAAGAAAAAAAAGCTTCAATATTTAAAATTTTGATTGCATCCCGAGATGAATAACTTTGACAGGGCTTCTTTGTTTCCATACGTTGGAAACTCTTTGTCATCAATGCCAAGAAGACTGTATCGTGTCATGTCTTTACATATAATACAATGTGCTTTGCAGTTTACAACGTATTTTGGAATATGTTGATAGATACATAAGATTTATAATTAAGGAGGATATGTAGTTTGCCAGACAATCTTTCATACAGTACCAACAAGTTAACAGGACCTCTCCTCTCAATGTTGAATGAACATTATGTACCCAATCTATTTCTGCATCATATTTACCCAACTTTTCCGTGACACTTAATGGTTCAAATGGTTATTAAATACATTGATGAAATATGAAACACTCTGATAATAGTGATTTACTAAATTGTACATTCTGTACACAGCAAAAACCAGTCCAAATTCATTAGTGTGTATGGTCAGGAGTAAAGTGGCATACAGCTACTTAGCAGTCATGGAAGTTGACACAAAAATCTTAGGATACAATCCACAATTTTTTTTAACACAGGTTGGAAACTAAGGTATAATTATAGCTCCAGATCTGTGTAAAATATCATACTTACCCAAATACAAACTAACTCATCTCTCCCAAATTCACCATTCAAAAGGTTTGCAGTTGCCAATGATATGATGCAAATTGTAAATGTTACCATGTGTATATTATTAATTGCTTTTATTTCTATTTATTCTAATATTGTTTATCAACTTAGTTTTAAGACAATTTTAGTGCAGTATCCTTGGTCTAGATTGTGAGTAGTTATTGAGGATTTAAGGGGCGGAACTGCAAGGAGTCTAGAATGTGTCACAATATTGTAACATGTAATAAATATATTTAACTGGCTTACTTGCGGGGGAAGCGAGTGAGTAAACAGCAAGTGTGTCTCACTGTAAACATATTTCGCAATTTTGTGGTAAGATGATCCATTGTAAGCGATGGGGTTTGATGGGGTTTCGGCCCAGGGCTATGGCCATGATGAGTCAGGGAGGCGAGGCATGGAGATGTTACAACACTGAGAGTGGAATTGGTTACTGTGAATTTTTGTATGGGTTACTAGCTAGAGGAACAGGTGTGTAGGGAGTGGATGTAGATATTAACACTGTTTGGCGAGTGCTGGAGGACTGCTTAGCATATGACCTCTTAGTTCCGCCCCTTAAAACAATAACTGACATAACACTAGGAGAGTTCATAAGAATTGACTTATTTCAGTATAACCAATTAATTTCCGAGGTCCCCGAAATTTTACTGAAATAAGATTCTTCCGATAACTCGCACTGCAATTGTGAGTCGAGTTTAAGGAACAGCAAGACAGTAGATACCCACGCATGTCCTGCTCGAAGTCTTAACTGCCCGAGGAAATGTGTGAATATGTATTGAACCCTTATCATTGTGTCCAATAATAATGTTTCATATTAATAAAAACGATGGAAATACTAAATACATGATATGCTGGATATTTGAGTAATATTGATGTAGCAAGAAATCTGGACTTGGTAAGACATGCTACGTGCTGGCTGGAAATGACCAATAATTTCACAACCAATGCTATTCTTGGATTTCTGAGAAAATCAGATATGACGCTGTGGCGTACGTGACCATAAAAGGGCAAAATGCTGCGTACAAGGCAAGGAGTGAGAGAGAGGAGAATAGTCGTGACGTGAAAATAAGGGCGGGATTTGTAAGGTCAGAACTCCGAAGCCAACTTATCTGACCAATAAGAAAACATGACGCCAGAACATAGCGTCAGTGTGTTTTGCGCGGCAATCGGATATAAAAAGATCTAGCGATCGGTTTGCTTGTTCGACGGCAGATTCGCGACCTGTGAGAAAATACAAGAATTTTGAGAGGTCACACATAATTATAGGCCCATTACTTAAAATATTGAGGAGCTGTTTTACTCCCACCATTGAAACTTTAGGCTTTCTGTATATATACAAATGTCTGAGATGAACCGGGGCACTCCTAATTATTCTTCGACAGTCATTTAAGACGTCCTTAAGACGATATGGTTTTAAAATTATAGTTGTGTGTCGGCAACGAAGTTGGAAATTTTCATAAATTGTGAGATGGCAATTAGCCATAGAATAGGGAAAGTCGACGATTCTGCATAGGACGATCTGAGGAAATAAAATACTTAGAACGCAGATAGAACAGTTTAAAAACTTTGATTTAATTGTGTTTTAACAGCAGCAAAATGTCGACCATGGAGAGAAGACAGCAAGCTTCATCCTCCATTACCATCAGTGTTATGGGCTAACGGCCTAATGATGGGAATTGACGAGGCGGGAGGCCTCTGGAAAGCAGTTTAAGTGATGAGTATTAAAAAATTGATTTATTGATTTTGGACGAGGGGAATCGCGAGAGATGTGTGGAACTTTGTATAGATTTTATTTGTGTGGTTTAATTTAAATTTCTGGGTTTGATTTCTTAACTGACATGCGTGTAGTAAATTTGGCATTGCGTGACAATTATGTTGTACAGTAAATTTTGTAATTTAAATGTTTTCCTTATGTATACGTAATTCTTATTGCGAAATGGCCGCATCGATTAACGTATCTATAAAAAGTGTAGCCATGAATGAGAACCTAGGAACGACAATGATAAATGGACTGATTTAATGATATGTTAAACTAATTACTACGTGGGGGGAATATTTGCATTTTGTTGCTTTGATAACTCGGGCTAGGACTGATCCTGTTATTTATTCTTTATTGTCATTTGGACATGTTGTGTGTCATTATCTGAGAGGTGTGCTGATTAATGCTACGACGTGATCTTCGAGAAATGTGCCACGTATTTTTGGGTGTAAGTGATGATGATGAGGAGAGGTAAAGCCTGTCCATGACTGCGATATCATTCCGGCAAACTAGTTATCCGTGGGGATAAGTTTGACCTGGGAATGTATTCTTAAAAATCCCTGAGAGGATGTTTTGAGATAATGTGTTATTTATTTGTACGCGTTTAACAGGTGGCGATTAGCAAAGGTGCTGTACGCTGGCTATGGGCCAGAATCTATATTTAGCATGGCACTAATTACTACTTGGGGGAAGAAATCAGCCACTCTCTCGGTGATGCGATAACAGGCCCGGTTGTCTCCAGCTTGTTATGACACGTTTTGTTTGCTTTAAAGCCTAATGAGTTAAGGTTATTTTATTTGGTTTAATTTGGGAAGTTGCCATGTTGTCGATCCAAGTTTCTTTTATCATTACTACGACTTATTTGTTCATTGTTTTAAAACGCCAAACTTTCCGGCGTGAAAATTAAAAGTTGTATTTTGTTGTTGTTGGCTCTTATTTTCAAGGCCATTGTATTCATATAAATATAATTTGGCAACCGGCCAAACCTGTTCATGTCATGTTATGCCTTCCTGGTGTTTAAGGTATAAGTCTGTAATTCCGCAGCCCTTATTTTAAATAATACACACGTGTATTTGGTTGTGGTAATCTAAGGTTAGAGCATGTCAGTAGTGTATATAAATATGTAATTGTTGTTCCCACATTTCCGTAATTCGTCCTTCGCAGTACGGAGTCCGTTCCCGAACCAACTGTTTTGGTCGGAAACGAGCGCCCGTCAAAATGCTCATTACTTGAACTAGTCTTAAAACCCGTGTCGCTCATAAATATTAAATTTTTGTACTATTTTATTTGTTTGTTATATTTGGATCTTGTGATCCGTTTTCTTTTGTTACTTTGATTTAAGTGACATTGCAGTCACAATGCTTGTTGACAGCTGTCATGCCATGTCATCATGGTACGTCAGGCTGGTCAGTGTTAGATCTGTTCACGCGAGTGTACAATAAAAGGGTGGTTATAGTTTTTCCTTTTTATGTTTGATTCAGTTAATAAATTTCATTTGTTAGTAGATCCTGTTGTTTTTCTTGGCTTTATAATAATAATAAGTTAACCTTATGAACCCTGGAAGTTATGTTGATAGCAAAACCTCTAAATCACATTCACAAGAATCCATTACGACCCCGAAATTTTGAATCTTGTCTACATGCTATTTTCCAAAGGGTTTATAAGAGTTACTTTGGCTTCCGAACGTGTGGCATTTGTGTTTTAGAGTAAAAAAATAGATCACCGGCATGTGATAAGTTTATTAACGTAAGTTAGGCGAAGATAGTACCGCCAAATGTTTGAAAATATAAAGTCATGGAGTTTGCAATAAAGTAAATGTGGAACAAGTTAAGTGTTTGAACTTTGATTAAAATTAGAACAAACTGTTCCAGGCGCCCAATAAAATTAAATTAGCTTTGTGTAGAAAAGCCAAACTCAAAGAATTATTTGACAGGAAGGTTAGACCTTAAAAACTAATTAATACTCTATTAATTGGTTAAAATTTGTAAGTAAAGTAAGGTCAGGAAGATTATAACTGAATCAAAGGGTTAAAATTAAATGGAATAATAAGTAAATTATACTCAGTGATGCTATAGTTTGTGGGAGTAATTTAAAGTAAATGAACTGAGTATGTAAAGGGTTAATGTGTGTATATTTAATATGTGTGAGCGCGCGTATCCAGGGCTCCGCCCTTATGTCATTTCCCTATGTCTCAAATATATTATTGTTGTGATGGCAACTCTGGGAGAAATTCGCGAAGTGATTGAACTAGCATCCGCTCGTACGCGAGAACAACTTAGTGAGATGAGAAAGGACATAACCAATGAAATACAGACACAGTTAGCGGCAAATAGTGAAGAAACGCAGACACAGTTAGCGGCAAATAGTGTAGAAATGCAGACACAGTTAGCGGCGAATAGTGAAGAAACGCAGACACAGTTAACGGCTATAAATAAACAATCGGCAGAAACGCAGACACAGTTGGCGGCAAATAATGTAGAAATGCAGAAACAGTTAGCGGCAAATAGTGTAGAAATACAGACACAGTTAAACACAAAACTATCTGAAGTTAACGAGAATATAAATCAGAAAATCGCTACACAAAACATTCTGGTTAGTGAACAATTACATAGGCAGTCTGAGAAAAACAATGAAATGTTAAACGCACAAGACGAAAGGAACACTCAAAATCTAGCTGCGCTAACGGTAGAAATCAAAGAGCACACAAAAGAACAGCTAATCCAATTAGCAAAGGACGTTAGCACTAACAATACCAAACAATTAGGAATAATAAAAGGTATCGAAGATTCGTTTAAAAAGGAAATAAAAGGAATGGATGAGACTGTTATGGCAAAACTAGCACAAATCGAGCAAGCGTGTTTGACCAGCTCATCTGAAATCAAAGAAGCACACACAAACTTAGAAAAAAGGTTTGAGAATATCGAACGAGGGACACAGGGTATGCAAGATCAGATAATTACAGTAGATAACAATATCACGGGCTTAGTGACGGAACTCAACAAATTAGAAATACAATCAATTAAGAAATGGAAAAAGTTAGAAATTGACCAGGAAGAAATTAAACAAACATTAGAACAGAACAACATTTCTCTGGGAGAAAGGATAGATAAACTTGAAGATAATCAGGAGGCTAATCAACAGGAAGTCGAAAAACGCTTTGTTAAATTGAAGGATACTATTAGGAAAGATTGGACCAAGATGAGCGCTGATTCGAAAGATGAACGGCTCGCAGTAAGCAAGAAGCTAGGGGAAAATAACGCGAAAATACAGGCGTTAGAAGAAAATATGAAGTTAAGGTTTCAAATTCAAGAGGACCGCATGATAAAATCGGAGTTGCAGTCACTTGGACATAATACGATGTTTGCGACACTAATGGAAAAAGGGAAAGGGGAGAATGCGGAAAGAGAGCACACAATAGACAGCCACGAGCTTGGGCAAAGTCCAAGAACGGTAGACACGCAAGCATTCCAGAATTATGAGGGTCGTAGCTCGACACCTCAAAACACACAACTTCCCACGCAAGTTATACAAGTCATCCGTGGAAACGAATTTAAACCGAATAAGTTTTTACCAGAGAGCGGAGGGACACCTAAAGCTTTCTTAAGGGAACTGACAGAATATTTTTCGGACCAAAATGTTAGCTCAACGCGACAATTAAGAATGGTTGAAAAATTTTTGGCGGGCTCAGCACTTACCTGGTATCTTGGATTTAAGAACACATTTAAATCAATGGAAGGTTTCCACAAGGCCTTCCTGAGCAAATACTGGAGTGGGTCGTATCAACAAAGCTTGCGAATGGACTTATACTCGCGCAAATACCATTCCACGCATCAGACGAAATATGCAGATTTTTTCGCCATGCAACTTGTCAAATTGCAGGATCTTGATAATCCCCCAAGCGAAATGGAGCTAATAACTACGATAGGAAAGCAGATGCCTATTAGCGTTCAGCAATTCTTGGTGGCGGCAAATATTACGACCGTGGTCCAGGCAGAAGAGGTATTAAGGAAGATAGATGAAACCACTAATTACATCAACCCGAGAGAGAAGAGACAGATAGAGTTAGTTAATGCAGTCGAAGTAGTCAAGACACCGAACAAAAACACGAGGTCGCAAGCTACAAACACTGGGGATAATCAAAGACGGCAGAGCACCGAAGAATATGAGCCGAGATCTCAACCGAGATACGAAAATAGGGACAGAAACCATAACAATCAGGAAGGAACTAACCGCTACCGGAACACAAACAATCAGCAGTGGCGAGATAATAGGAGATACCAAACGTCATACAATAGGAATAATAATAATAACGCACCTTACAATCGGGGATGGCGTGGAGGACACTATAATCAACAATATAGGCCCAGAGACAATAGGCGTTTCAACCAGCAACATAACGCACAAGATAACCAGCGGTTTAACGAGCAATCGGATCCAAGGGATGATCAGAGAAATTGGAACGAGAGACACGCTGAGTCACAACAGTACCTAGAAGAACTACATAACATACAGGGAAACAATAAGAATAAATGGGAACGAGCGATGGAACACAGAGCAAATCCGGACACCCACACTAACGGGGCGGAAGGTATGCTAATGCAGCAGGAAAGACAGGACGGGTGGCACCAAGACCAGGGCGAGGGTCAAGGCGCGAAAAAAAAAGTTTAATTGAAGGGAAAGGAGACAGCCTCAGAAGCGAATGGTGTGATGGTCGTGATGGTTGGGTGACAGCACACATTACAGAGTGGATTGCGATGCCTGAAGATTGCTTGGAAGAAATCGTGAGGCCACAAAACGAACAATTAAAGCAATTACCAATAATATATGCTAGGATTGATGGATTGAAGGTCAAATGCTTAGTTGATACAGGAAGTCAGGTCAGCCTGGTATCTGAGGCCTTGATCAAAGAAATAGGACGGAATCATAAAGTTCCAATGATACCGGTCCCGCAAATTAAAGTACGGGGTATAATTCCTGAACGATCGGTTACTTGTAAGCAGCAGGCATATCTCGAATTAGAAATTCTGGAACACACCTTCGCTCAAACTTTCATAGTTATGACGAAAATGAACTTCAATATCATTCTAGGGGCAAACTTCATCTGCGAATATCAGGCCGTCATAGATCTACACAAAAACACCATAAGCTTCAAAAACATCGAAGGGATGACGAACATAGGACTGCATATGGACGAGATAACATCTGGCAAGGAGGCGCATACTTGGATGTTACAGGCAATTAGTGAAGAAGGGGCTGAGATCACGCAGCAGGCTATTTTAAACAAGACGGACAAGGACATAATTGAGGCATATAGCAAGGACACCACTACAGCTGTAATTGAACTTAATGAAGAGGAAGAAACGCGAGATATCTGGGCATTGTTGGCTGAAGAGGACGACAGCAATAATGAATTTGAAGAGCTACTACAGGAGCGGCTTAAGGAAGTCAAACTAGGGGTTACGGAAAAGAAGCAACTTGAAGATATTTTAAGAAAACACCAACAGGTTTTTGATACAGTACCGGGCAAGATTCTCAACTTTAAATATTCCATGCAGGTAGATGATTGGTCACCATTCAGAAGTAGGTTGTATCCGATTCCGGAAAAACATCATTCACAAGTTAAAGAAATTATTGACGGAATGTTACATGCAGGCGTAATAAAAAAGATGCCCACACCTTTTTTAAATGCAATTTTGGCCGTTATCAAACCAAATGGATCCATACGGCTATGTCTCGACGCAAGAATGCTCAACCTTCGATTGTTGCCGGAATACGATAAGGCACCCATAATTAGAGACGTCCTCAAGGGATTTAAAGGAAAGAGCATCTATTCAAGTGTGGACTTAACGAGCTCCTTTCACCATATCGAATTGGACGAGAAGTCGCAATTGTTAACAGGCTTCTTGTTCGACAATCAGACGTACACATTTGGAAGAATGCCGTTCGGCGTGAAAACAGCTGGCTGTGCCCTAATTCGAGCATTAGACCGAAACCTTACTGAGGAGGTTAAGGAGATGACGACTAGGTACATAGATGATATTTTATTGGCTTCCGACAACGTCAATGAACACATGGAAAACTTAGATAAACTGTTAGAAAATTTACGCACCACAAATTTCAAAATAAACCTAAAGAAATCCCACTTCTTTAGGGATGAAATTTTATATCTAGGCCACATTATCGATCAGGACGGCGTCAGACCAAACCCTGCCAAAATTGATGCAATCAAACATTTCCCCACTCCTACAAGAATAAAACATGTCCGTGCCTTCCTTGGTGTAACGGGGTTTTTCAAAGAAAACTGTCCCGGGTACACGGAAACTGTAGCCCCTATGCAAGAACTACTAAAGAAAAATAATAAATGGTCTTGGAATGACGAATGCAACCAATCTTTCCAAGCTACTAAATTATTGTTACAAAATTGTATCAAACTGGGATACCCAGATTTCGGCCTAAAGTTTGTAATTCAGGCAGACGCTTCGATTATTGGGGTCGGAGCAATGTTTTATCAGGAAGATCCAAGCAACCTACAGAAAAGATCTTATCTTGCCTTTGTAAGCCGTAAGTTACGGAAACACGAACGGAATTACACTGTTACAGAGTTGGAGCTCCTAGCTATTCTTCACGCCCTCCAAAAATGGAGAAAACTAGTATTTGGGTATCAAATTATTATCAGGACAGATCATAAGGCCCTCACGTTTCTTTTTAAAACTAACATGGTTAGTGAACGTATCACCAGATGGTCGATCTACATTCAACAGTTCGATATAGAAATTGAACACTGCCCTGGAAAACTAAACATCATACCAGACGCTCTCAGCAGAAACCCGGAAGAAGACGTGGAAGAAGAGGCCTTGGTTCAACACATAGAACTGACACCTAAGGATCACGAGTTCTTGAATGAATTAAAGGAATTAAAGAAAGAGCAAGAAGGTGAGCCCTGGATGCGGCAAATGATCATGTATTTTAAGGGAGAACTTCAGCCTGGATCTGCAGCTCATCGTGAGGCCCGGAGCAAAGAAGGAAAATATCAATATGTGAACAATCTGTTACACAAATTCATTAATGAGGAGCATACCAAAATGCGCATCTTGTTACCTGCTTCATTACAACGTGGTTTGACCTGGCATGTCCATGAAAGCCTAGGCCATATCGGAATAGACAAGGCAGAAGCGACCATGGCTGAAACTTTCACATGGCCACGCATGCGAACTACCATATGCGAAGTGGTTAAGACCTGTGACGCTTGCCAACGCACTAAGCCTAACAACTATTTAATGAAGCAATACCCGAAACCAATATTACCCCAGAAACCATTGGAAATAGTGGCGATCGACACATTTGGTCCAATTCCGAAGGGAAGGAGAGGGTGCAGGCATCTACTTGTGTGTCTGGACGTATTTTCCAAATTCGTGGTTCTATGCCCTATCCAGAAAACCACCACTAAACAGATTCTAAGTAGAATAATACACAAGGTGATACCGACTCTTGGTAAGCCTGAGTTTATATTATCGGATCATGGCGCATATTTCACCAGTGCCCAGTTTAAGAAAGGAATGGCAGATTTGAATATAAAACACGTTCTCTCATCAATAAGACATCCCCAAGGAAATTCTAGCGAACGCGTAATCCGTGATATTTCTAAGTTCTTCCGGGTATTTATTCCCAAGGAACATTACAAATGGGTAGACCGAGTGAGTGACATTGAGATATGTATGAATTCCACTCGTCATGAATCTACAGGGCAAATTCCCATGGTTTTACACCACAACCAGTTTCCAGTGAGATCTTGGAACACTATTGTAAAATGTCCTAACGACCCAGTACCAACACACGATCTACGGATCCAGAACACCATTGTGCATATGAGAAGGCAGGCGGACCGTAGATTAAGAAGAGTACGCGGAAAGAAGTTTCATCGGGAGTTGATCGAAGGGGAATTGGTCTTGATTAAGAAGCCACCGATATCTGATCCAGCGAACAAGATACTAAACAAATTTTGTGAAAGGTATGTGGGACCGTTCAGCATCGTGAGGAATTTAGGTAACAACGCCTACAGAGTCCGAGAGGTGAGCACAGGAAACATGGCAGTATATAATATCTCAAATTTAAAATTGTATCATCAGAGAGAGCCATACGAACCGAGAAATAATGTTACTGCAGCAAATTAAACATTCGCGTGATAACATACAACAAAAGATACGGGGGTACTCGAGTGGTGAAAGCGCTCAAAAGACAGCTCTGACGTGTTTACAAGTTCAGGCGGAAGTCGTTAATGAATATGTTGATGTTTTGAAAGAGTGAGAGGGGAGACGAGTAGCAAGGAAAGAGGCCGGAGGGCATAAGTATACAGGAATTTCCTAATGAGTTTGGAACGAGACGGCTACTGAAACAGACAGAGGCGGACAGTCATTATATTTGAGGGTGACCAGCAACTTCAAATTTGAGCCAGAAAAGTAGGGGATGTGAAATTCGACTTCATTTGAGTTCGAATTTCATCAACTAGGGGTCGGATGAACCCTTATCATTGTGTCCAATAATAATGTTTCATATTAATAAAAACGATGGAAATACTAAATACATGATATGCTGGATATTTGAGTAATATTGATGTAGCAAGAAATCTGGACTTGGTAAGACATGCTACGTGCTGGCTGGAAATGACCAATAATTTCACAACCAATGCTATTCTTGGATTTCTGAGAAAATCAGATATGACGCTGTGGCGTACGTGACCATAAAAGGGCAAAATGCTGCGTACAAGGCAAGGAGTGAGAGAGAGGAGAATAGTCGTGACGTGAAAATAAGGGCGGGATTTGTAAGGTCAGAACTCCGAAGCCAACTTATCTGACCAATAAGAAAACATGACGCCAGAACATAGCGTCAGTGTGTTTTGCGCGGCAATCGGATATAAAAAGATCTAGCGATCGGTTTGCTTGTTCGACGGCAGATTCGCGACCTGTGAGAAAATACAAGAATTTTGAGAGGTCACACATAATTATAGGCCCATTACTTAAAATATTGAGGAGCTGTTTTACTCCCACCATTGAAACTTTAGGCTTTCTGTATATATACAAATGTCTGAGATGAACCGGGGCACTCCTAATTATTCTTCGACAGTCATTTAAGACGTCCTTAAGACGATATGGTTTTAAAATTATAGTTGTGTGTCGGCAACGAAGTTGGAAATTTTCATAAATTGTGAGATGGCAATTAGCCATAGAATAGGGAAAGTCGACGATTCTGCATAGGACGATCTGAGGAAATAAAATACTTAGAACGCAGATAGAACAGTTTAAAAACTTTGATTTAATTGTGTTTTAACAGCAGCAAAATGTCGACCATGGAGAGAAGACAGCAAGCTTCATCCTCCATTACCATCAGTGTTATGGGCTAACGGCCTAATGATGGGAATTGACGAGGCGGGAGGCCTCTGGAAAGCAGTTTAAGTGATGAGTATTAAAAAATTGATTTATTGATTTTGGACGAGGGGAATCGCGAGAGATGTGTGGAACTTTGTATAGATTTTATTTGTGTGGTTTAATTTAAATTTCTGGGTTTGATTTCTTAACTGACATGCGTGTAGTAAATTTGGCATTGCGTGACAATTATGTTGTACAGTAAATTTTGTAATTTAAATGTTTTCCTTATGTATACGTAATTCTTATTGCGAAATGGCCGCATCGATTAACGTATCTATAAAAAGTGTAGCCATGAATGAGAACCTAGGAACGACAATGATAAATGGACTGATTTAATGATATGTTAAACTAATTACTACGTGGGGGGAATATTTGCATTTTGTTGCTTTGATAACTCGGGCTAGGACTGATCCTGTTATTTATTCTTTATTGTCATTTGGACATGTTGTGTGTCATTATCTGAGAGGTGTGCTGATTAATGCTACGACGTGATCTTCGAGAAATGTGCCACGTATTTTTGGGTGTAAGTGATGATGATGAGGAGAGGTAAAGCCTGTCCATGACTGCGATATCATTCCGGCAAACTAGTTATCCGTGGGGATAAGTTTGACCTGGGAATGTATTCTTAAAAATCCCTGAGAGGATGTTTTGAGATAATGTGTTATTTATTTGTACGCGTTTAACAGGTGGCGATTAGCAAAGGTGCTGTACGCTGGCTATGGGCCAGAATCTATATTTAGCATGGCACTAATTACTACTTGGGGGAAGAAATCAGCCACTCTCTCGGTGATGCGATAACAGGCCCGGTTGTCTCCAGCTTGTTATGACACGTTTTGTTTGCTTTAAAGCCTAATGAGTTAAGGTTATTTTATTTGGTTTAATTTGGGAAGTTGCCATGTTGTCGATCCAAGTTTCTTTTATCATTACTACGACTTATTTGTTCATTGTTTTAAAACGCCAAACTTTCCGGCGTGAAAATTAAAAGTTGTATTTTGTTGTTGTTGGCTCTTATTTTCAAGGCCATTGTATTCATATAAATATAATTTGGCAACCGGCCAAACCTGTTCATGTCATGTTATGCCTTCCTGGTGTTTAAGGTATAAGTCTGTAATTCCGCAGCCCTTATTTTAAATAATACACACGTGTATTTGGTTGTGGTAATCTAAGGTTAGAGCATGTCAGTAGTGTATATAAATATGTAATTGTTGTTCCCACATTTCCGTAATTCGTCCTTCGCAGTACGGAGTCCGTTCCCGAACCAACTGTTTTGGTCGGAAACGAGCGCCCGTCAAAATGCTCATTACTTGAACTAGTCTTAAAACCCGTGTCGCTCATAAATATTAAATTTTTGTACTATTTTATTTGTTTGTTATATTTGGATCTTGTGATCCGTTTTCTTTTGTTACTTTGATTTAAGTGACATTGCAGTCACAATGCTTGTTGACAGCTGTCATGCCATGTCATCATGGTACGTCAGGCTGGTCAGTGTTAGATCTGTTCACGCGAGTGTACAATAAAAGGGTGGTTATAGTTTTTCCTTTTTATGTTTGATTCAGTTAATAAATTTCATTTGTTAGTAGATCCTGTTGTTTTTCTTGGCTTTATAATAATAATAAGTTAACCTTATGAACCCTGGAAGTTATGTTGATAGCAAAACCTCTAAATCACATTCACAAGAATCCATTACGACCCCGAAATTTTGAATCTTGTCTACATGCTATTTTCCAAAGGGTTTAGTATGTGTGTTCCAGCTGTACTTCCAAACATCTGCGAGAAGACTTTGTTATTGGCCAGTCACGCAGCAACCTTGATAAACTGACCAATCACTGCAGGCGAGCTCAGGTGCATTTATTATCGAGCAATTACCCCCAGAATCGGCATCAATAGACTTCACCCCAGAGATCATCAACTGAAAGACATACCTACATCAACGGTTCTTCAGTGTATGTCGTTGTGCAATGTGAATTAAAGTATTGAAGCCCTTACAGTTTGACAAGTTGCATATAGGGAGCCTGGACAGTTAGAGTATAGAAAAAACATGCGGAAAACAGGTACTGGGCGTCCTGTCCAAGTCCTGATCACTAGGGAGCGGATTTTTATGTAATTACATATTTTTGAGTTCATTTTAGCACAATTTTCAAAACTTGTTATTCCTCGTGTGCTTCCCCAAGCGTAAAAACAGTCTTATTTCACATGAAAACACATACCGTATATACCCGAATGTAAGACGACCCTGAATATAAGACGAGGCCTGGTTATCAACTGCCTCTTACAGATTTAAAAAAAAAAACAAAAAAACTTGCTAACTCATAACTTGCACAATATATGCCCTCAAGGTCATGCTTTCATTTTTATAACGTCTCGTGTTATCGGAAATCCCTCTGCCCTCTTTTCCAAGACATACTCTATGATTTCTTTGTTCAAGAATGGGAGACTTTATTAAATTAAGATACGTTGATCACTCAATTACTGCTCGTAAAACTGACTGGTTGTTCTTGTAAAGATTGTTTTAAAACATATTTCCATATGCTTTCGAACATATAATTTATCCACTTAAAATGACTTGTATGCGTACGTAAATCCTAACCTCAAAATGTACGTT
Source organism: Meconema thalassinum (assembly GCA_946902985.2). Taxonomy (NCBI): domain Eukaryota; kingdom Metazoa; phylum Arthropoda; class Insecta; order Orthoptera; family Tettigoniidae; genus Meconema; species Meconema thalassinum. The sequence continues at coordinate 65,869 of CAMPQE020000310.1, read as the reverse complement.
ATTCGTATATGCATGGTAATTAAACTTAACAAACCATAAGTTATTTTAATCTTCATTATCGCATTGATTTGTTGAGGGTTACAAGATGCCAACACCACATACTACTTAGCAAATAAAATAAAAAAACAATTAAAAAAGGTTTTTTTTAATACCCTGAATATAAGACCCCGAATTTTTATAGCACAAAAAGTGGGAAAAAACCTTGTCTTACATTCGGGTATATAAGGTATTTACAGAGATTTAAATGTAAATACAATATTTTTAGAGAATCCATAATGACCATATAAATTGGCAATATTTGTTACTGAATAAATTTTAAAATGATTCTGTATTATGAAATGATGCAAAAGTCATGTTACCGAATGTGTAGTGGCTATTTATAGACTTCCCTCTGAGAGTTCAAACACTTCCAGGTCAGAGAAACGCAATCGCGGAGATAGGCCGTCTGGGAAAAACCCTCCTTAGCTTAAAGAACATAAAGTGTTCTTTTTTTTGGGGGGGGGGGGTTGGTCTTTGGAAGAGGTGACCAATTCTTGTGCTAGCTCGAAGGGGAATCCCTCATTTCGGATGAATGGCTGATGCATAGGGGCCGTATTTTTTGGTAATAGCGATACGCGCGAAATTTTTTCGTACCTCCTTTTTTGCCTATATATGACCTTATAGGTACTTAAAGTAGCGTATTTTAGCAAAATTAACTCACAAAATCTGATTTATTGCACGAATTGCACAAATAATCACGAAATATACTCCACTTTGTACGAAAATGCTAAATATTATCGAATAAGCTCTCCAATGCACGTTTAAGTGCTCTGAGGCATTGACCGTCGTGGATTCCTTTCGATTTGATGGATAGTGCTGCATATTCTCTACACATAAGTCCACAACGCCGGAAGTAGGTGTATTCAGTTCCGCGATCTCTATGGCTAACGATGAACATCGATATCCGCTATCGATTACATCAAATGGCGTGGTCGTAGATACATCAGAGCGAGTTTGCGACTGATAAAACTATCGGCAAACATCCAGCATTATAAAAATGCCAAAAATTAAAGTCACAACAGTTTTGTCGAGGGCCAAGGAATACAACAGTGAGGGGTTCTATGTATTTGACGCTGCAGGAAAGATTCTAATGTGTGAATACTTCAATGTTCGTATTCATTGGGAACGAAAAGACACGTGCAATAAACACTGCAGAGATTCAGCAACTCATAAAAAGAGAAAGAATGAAGGAAATGAACATAATTAAGCGACAAATAAACATTCGGCGATACTCTACACATCGCAAAGAAGCTTAAAAACCCCCTTATCACATCTGTTAGATTTATCCCTTACTATAATGAAGATTTCAGAAGAAACATTGAACATTATGACAATTTATTTCGCAAAATACCCACCGAAATGGCGTCGGTTTTAACATCGAAATCAACGGTTTTATTTCACCAAAAAATAAGGCCCTTACTGATGCAATACACTGGCCTTGCATATTTCTGCCAGTGTCTCGTGATGTGAGGCAGTGAGTTCGTAATGATTAAATCAGACCATTTTTCAGTGCCACTATTTATGTGAAATGAATTAGTGACTGATGAAAACTGATAATGCCGAAAATAAAGCCTAGTATTCATTCTAGTTTGCAGCAATATGTTGGTGAATTTAGTGGAATTTTCAAAAGTAATAGACTCTTTTCTGTAAAAAAATTGGGAAATCTGTAAATGAGGATCAGCTATCTCAAGTCTTACAGCATTAAGCAAACATAAAATTGCTGCTTCACGTGCAGCCTCTACTAGAAAAGTTTACTAGAAAAGTTCTTTTAGGCAAAACAGCTTTACAAAGAGTTTCGAATATTATGCAAAGCTTTTCTTTCATCAGACATTCCTTTATATAAATTGAAAAGTCCAGAGCTTAGAACATTTCTACAAAATATAGTAATTTCGAATCACCAGCAGAATCAACTTTAAGAAAATCTTATGTCCCTGCGTGTTACGAACAAATGCTAGGAAAAATCCGAGCAGAATGTGAAAATAGAAACATAAGGGTAAGCCTGGACGAATCACCTGACACTAGTGGCAGGAAAGTGGGAAATAATGTGGTAGGTGTGCTAGGTAGCCCGAGGAAATTTCTTTCATTAACGATAGAGTGCTCACCCAAAACCGCAGTGGGATTATGATTTAAGATTAAGCACAGTGCTTATTTAGGTTAAAAATAAGCAGGGTTTGCAGAGCGACCGCTAGATGGCCCTTGCTACCCCATCCGCGATATCATGACGTCGAGGACTAAGAGCGGACTGGGAATTTTAGCAGTGGATGGAAAGATTTTCATAATTAAGTATGAATGGCCATTTTCCAGGAGTTTTCAAATTTTTCTTCAATTTCCAGACCTATTAAAAATCCAAGAGTTTTCCAGGATTTCCAGGAGCAGTGGACACCATGTATTAGCATGTAGAGAAATATCAGCATCAAATCATGCAACGATGGCTCGCTTATTCAATGAATCTCTACAAGGCCGAATGGGGTGAAATTTGTTAATGTTTTACTCTTGCTTACGGATGCTGCTCCATATATGAAGAAGGCAGCAGAAGGTCTGCAAGTTTCCCAAACATGATATATATAACTTGTATGATACAGGGTATACACAGAGTATGGGTACAGGTACATGCATTATATCCTAAAGTGGACCAATTAATTTGAAACGGCAAAAAAGTGTTTGTGAAAGCTCCAAGGGGAATAGATTTATTCAAAACTAAAAATCCAGATCTTGCACTTCCGCCTAGACCCATTGTTATTCGTTGGGGGACATGGTTATAAGCAGTACGGTATTATGCAAACAATCTTGAAAATATTAAATCAGTGATAGATTAACTAAGTAAGGGTGTCTCTGCCTCAATTGAAAATCTTCAGAAATTAAGGACAGTACATTACAAAGAAAATTATGTTACATATCTGCAAATTTGAGTTTTCTGTGTCACTCTAAAAAAAAAATTGAAACATCAACTTGATGACTGAGACAAAGAGGTGTATCACATTGAGGAAAAATTTAATGCGCTCAAAGGTCCCTAAGTAGAAGCTATTAGAACAGAAATTTAAAAGTGTGTTCGCCAAAAATTATGGATTTCATACTATGTGTAAAATTGCTAAAGTTTTGCAAGGGCAAGTAGACATTGGTGTAATTGAAAATTTGCACGTCAGTGACATTCCTTTGATGAAATATGCAAGACTCTTCCTGTGATGTTGAACGGACTTTCTCCCAGTATCGTGCATTGTTCCGAGAACCGGCATCGGTTCGTGATGGAAAACATTGATAAAGTTTTCATTGTTCACTGCAATTCTTCAACCCTCCAGTGTCTCAACATGATGGCGAGTGACTTTTTTAATTAATTTTTTTTTAAATATTGAAATAATATATTTTTGTTTTATATTAAATATTTTAATTTTTTTTCTACATAAAAATAAAATATTTTGAAGATTTTTACGACATAAAAATCCCTACCCTACTTATCACTATACAAATATATAGTCAACCTAAGAATGAACAAGAAACATTCCTCTTTCACATGGGATGAATACCACAGGAGACAGGTGGCACAACAATCAAAGCAAATACACACATGGTGTAGAAAACATCTACCTTCTGGCAGCACACAGGTCATGCTGTGCACGGGAGACTGTCTGAAACTACCCTTGCATGAGATTATTCATAAAATGATGAAAGTAGCGATAAACGAGTACCTTATTTCTGTTATGTCCTAAGAAATAATTATACTGCTAAGGACTAAGAAGTCATGTGAGAGTAACTTAACTGTGGGAGAGTCGGGCCAGTTTGTATTTGTTAATAATATGGTAGTTTAATTCAGCTGACTTTTTACACCATTGAAAGAGCAGAAACTGCAAATATTGAATGCAAATCTGGACAAATGAAATGTGAACACATTTGATAGGAAGTTGTATCTTCAGAAAGCCCTCATACAGCAGTTGGAAATTTACTATTGCTCCACTAATGAAATAAAATGATCATACAACTGTGAACTATGACTAATACACACCAAGAGACACCCTGAATTGAGGCTTTGTTTACCACACTGGACTGCAATAAATGTATAGAAATACTATTGAAAAAGAAACATGTGAAATACACTTAGAAGGCGTATCTCGTACGAATGTCCTCAAGTTTCTTCGAGACTTCACTGGGAGTCCTGTCCAAGTCATCAGCAATACTTTTCTGTTTACTGACATCTATTGAATTGAATTGCTCGCACAAATCACCATCCAGTACATTCTGAAACAGATGACAAAATATTATCAATTATTCACACATATTTTGTAACGAAAATATCAGACACACACAGGGAAGTTCCCTTCTTGCCCTGAACAGGCAAACGAAATGGAATGTCCCATTACCAATATGCTACAACGGAACAGGTAGAACAAATTATTACCACCGATTCTTCAAAAACGCGATCATCTAACTCGTGACGCCGAAGTTGGTGTTGTGCAACTGCTTTTGATTTTCAAGATTAAAAGATTGTGGTGAAGAATATAGAAGACACTTTTACCACTGTGTGGTATACAGTAGAATCTAGTTAGTACGTTTTTCAAGGGACTGAAAAATTTGGACGTCATATGCGGGAAAACTTACTACCGAAAAACGCCATACTGCATTTACAACGTATAAGAAAGAACGCAGCGTATATATGGACGTCAAATTGCCAACCTTAGTAAGTGATTGTATGCACTACTACTACAGTCACAACATAAACATAGGTTATCAGTAACTTACATGGAATAAATAACATACAAATGAATTACTGTACCTCTACACCACAGTATAATACAGGGTCTTTATTTCTGCTTAGCAAGGACATTCTCGCTCTCGCGCTCCGCCAGTGACGGCTCAGTTACCGGCGACCACGCACGCATATGTTTGAAGCACGGGCTTCCTTTTGCCGCTCATTCCTTCTTCAAATGCACATTCGATTTCCTTCCTTTTGCCGAGAATCGTGTTCAGTGTAGACGGAGAAATGCTCCACTTTCGCGCTATATCCACACGCTTCATGTGAGGATTGCATTCCACGTCTCGAATGTATTTCATCTTCTCATCATTAGTTATCTGCCGTACTTTCTTCTTATCCATTATGAAACACGCAATAAAATAGGTCATAACTGGACGTGAACACTAACTAGAAGACAATAGTGCGGAATACGAAGACAATAATGCGCCTATGTGAGAAATAAACAAAGGGAAAGGGGTGGAGGGCAGCGGGAGAGAGACAAGTCACCTGTGTTGCGTCTTAGCTATAGCCACTTCTACGCCGTCAAACACAAAATCATCTACAATGTCAATAACCATCAGAGAATATGCGGCAATATCGCGTCGTGTTTCCCAGAAGCCGAATTTTTTAATGAAATAAGAATAAAATACGGTTCACTAACAAATAGTTCAACGGAAATTTGATTGTTGTAAGCGGGAATAGAGAACGTATTAAAGGGATATATCAACATGAATTTAGTAGGATAGGGACTTGAGAAAGGGCAGTGGGAGAGAGACACGTCACCTGTGTTGCGTCATAGCTATAGCCGCTTCTACGCCGTCAAACACAATGAAATCATCTACACTGTCAATAACTATCAGAGAATATGAGGCAATATCGCGTCATGTTTCCCAGAAGCCGAATTTTATAATGAAATAATAAAATCAGGTTCGCTTACAAATAGTACAACGGAAATTTGATCCTCGTAAGCGGGAATAGAGAACGTATTAAGGGGATATATCAACATGTATTTTGTAGAATTGGGACTGGGACTTGAGAAAATCACCGCGCTAAATGGGAAAAAGTCGTAACCGAGAACGTGCTAACGAGATTCCACTGTATTGGTTTTTAACTTCCAACTTCACTGCTCAACAGAAGAAACTAACACTTCTGTGGCACCATTACGCTCCCCAGCTACAGAGGTCATTTACATACCATAATTCCTAGCATATATTTAGCCTAAAATTCAAAGAAGAAAAGCAGGATGCAACAATTATGCGAAGAATATTTTTTTTCATGGACAGTGTGATATACAGTAAAGGCCAGAAACACTGTGGATTCGGATATTACTGTATCATTTATGAATGAATTTTGCACTCTTAAGTGGTATTTTCTAATCAGTCTGCATGTAGAGTTGCCGCAGTATAATTTACTGCTGCAAACAAGAGTTTAGGGCTTTACAGTCGGTCAACACGAATGTACCCAAAAGAGATGGGTTATGCCCTAATCCTGAAATAAATTACATGAGATTAATAAAACAAATCATGTAATTTATTTCAGGATTAGGGCATAACCCATCTCTTTTGGGTACATTCGTGTTGACCGACTGAAAAGCACTAAACTCTTGTTTACTAAGGCAACACTGAAAATATGGCTTCAAACACCACAAATACTGCTGCAAACTTCATGCATTATATAAAATAACCACGAGATGGACGTAATTAAACTCAACCTTTGGTTTGTCTTATCAACATACATACTGTATCAAGATTGATGCTAGACAGAAGCTTTGAATACATAATCTCACGGTTAACATAGTGACGCAGCCAAGAAAGTGACTCTGCAACAGTGCTTGCCAATAATCAAGATGAGACCATCATGCGGATCATGAATTATTCTTTGTCTAGATTTCTGTACAGTATATATAATACTGCATTGTATTGTGCGTTGTTCCTAACTTTCCATGCATACTTCGTAATTACACGGCTCACTCTTGATAAACCACGGGGATAAAGCATGTCCCCCGACAACTGCATTATATCAGGCTTGTAATGTACTGTAGTTACCCTGCATAATCAAAGTGGGCAAAAAAGAGTGTTGACTGAAAAGTATCAATTCTCACATGATGTACCAGTAAGCTTATTACTTTTCACATTTGAATATGTATGAGTGAGGGTATGTTCCACGATGCCCGCTATTTCCAATTTAAGGGGAGATTAGACATTCTACACAACTGTTCAAGATAGCCATTCAATTCAAAATCATAATATTCAAAGCCCTATTGTATGTCCCAATGTGAATGATAGGCATTACAGTGAAGCCTGAATCGTCCCCAAGTTTGTGGGTATATTAGGTGCTCTTCCCATACCATTTAATGTGAATCTCCCTGCCTCATTGTTTGCTTATGTTCAGCAATGATCTCAAGCTTCAACGTTAGAAAGTCGTATAGAATACTTGACACAAAGGTTTAAGCCAGGTGCTAATACTTTTACCCTGAATACAATATTTCATAACTGCCAACTTTCAAAAAGGAATTTCAGTAAAACTCTCGCGGGACCAAAAAAATCGAACAAATTTTGACACACCCCAGCTTGAAACAATAATTCTGCTGGGCTTCAAAATACAGTAATTCATGCTTTGAACAGGATATTTCAATGAAATCTTATCTACTTACATCATACGCCAATTAATTGTCGACGGGCATCGCCCTCAAGAAGCACGTGTGGTGAATTTTGGTTTGGAGCATAGACATAACAGGACATCCTTGAAATAATACACCTAGGTAATACACTCATCACTCACTGGAAATTAATTGTACTTTTAAATTCATACCTGCGGATTTTTTAGCTCTAGTCTGGAGAAAAGGTCGAAAAATTTCGAGTTCAACAGAATTAATATAAAACACTTAAGTAACCGATGACATTATAAGGGTCTGATTTCATAGTTTAAGCTGTGGCTTGCTTTGCTTTCTTCACAAAGTCAATAGAATATGTGTTGGTAATGCTTCAGAACTTCTGGTCTTTAAAATGGAAATGGCTTCCCGAGTTCTATTGGACATCGATGACCTGAACTATGTCCTGTTCTACATAATCGGGCCAAAAATTTGTTCACATTCTGTCTTCGCGGTAAAGTACGGAGAAATATACAGATGTTACACTATCAGCACTGGTCTCAGTCGTTGGAAGAGATACCCATAGTTTTCACGAATGAACACTGAGAAAATTCGTGAATTACATAATCTGTGTCACTTTTAGTCATTCGACGAGATTTCTATTGTCCCTGAGATTGGGCTAGGAAAAACATTGCATTATTACGCAAGCAGTCATCGAATGCAGCGGAATAACGCAATCGCTGCCGCTCAAGACCATTTTATGAGATACACGTTGTCCTCGCGGTTGACACTGAGAACTCAATGTGCTATCAGCGCCGCACCCGGCCGTTCACGTGATCACAAGTTTGCGATCGGACGAGAGTTTTATGATTTTACGCAACTAGTGTCTATCTCCGTCCATTTGACAAGATTCCCGCAAGCAAGTCTTGTGGTCAGCCGGCCGTATTGAGGATGTGATTTTGTATGAACGTTCGAAGTAGGCATCGCATTTTTCCGAGAGGATTGCACGGATAATACAAGAGAGCACATTTTCTTTTGAATTCGAATTACACAAGTTTGCGAGATAACCGGTTAGATTATATATCCGATGGAACCAACGTTCGAAGGAAAAATAGACATAATGGAATTTCAAATGAAACATACTGGATGTTGCAAATTTACGAGACTGATAGATTTGTAAATTAAATTTATTTCGAAACTATCATTTTGCAAGATTGCAATCTTAAATTAATATGAATTATTTCAGGACATATTTGAGATAGTCTCCAAATGTAGAGGTCAATAACAGAGATGAGAGGTTTCTGCAACAACAGAAATGAGAGTTTTTGGTTGCATTTCTAAAGTCTTTACGAAAAGTCAGGTTCCCTAATAACAAAGCGAAATCTTTGACACAAAACTAAAAACTCTTCTGGATGCCGAAAATCCCGTATTTACTCGAATACGACCCGCCCTCGAATAAGACCCGCACCCTGATTTTGAAGAACAAAATTTAAAAAAAAGAATTTTTACTCAAAATTATTTACTATCTTAACTAAATAAAAAGAATAGCATTTATCCAAAATAGTTTCCAACAGTTTTGAAGTCGTCCTAAAATAACACACATCAAACGATTTACAAATAAAAGTACGCAAACACTTCATTCATCGTCATCAGAAGTACCAACTTCGGAACTTTTATCACCATCACTTTCCCACTAAATGTCGTCATCACAGCCATCCATAGCATTCGAAATACTACATTTCTTGAAGCTCTTCCGTATGAGATCTCCAGAGATACGATTCCATGCCGTCAAAATCCACGAACACAGCAGCTGAACTTTCGGGCGCTGAATACGACCAGTTGGAGTCGGTGCGTGCTTATCGGCCGCCGTCCGCTCCATACACAGCTGTTTCAAGGCTGCTTTGAACGGGCGGTTCACGCAGCATAGACGTCATCCCGCCCAATCACGAATACATGACTCGTCAATATGATATTTCCTACCGGGCACGATTTCCAATAACTTCAGCTTCCCTCGCAACTTTCAATTTCTCACTCACAGTAAATGACCGCAAACGTTTCGTAGCATTCATATTTACACTCTGAGAACGTGCGTGTGACTATGACGCCGCGTGCTTACGGTAAAACAAAGTTATAGCCGGAAGAAGGCTAGCACCATCTAGCGGATACTCGCAACACCCGATATCGCGCGCGGCGGGCAATTTAGATCTTTCAGATTTGGATGGCTCAAATAAGACCCGCACCCCAATTTTTCACGTCCGAATTTGTTTAAAAATGTGCGGGTGGTATTCGAGTAAATACGGTATACTTCAAACCGATGTATACCATTCAAGGTATCCTTGGTATGCATTGCCTTGAGGGAGAGCACGGGGAAATATAGCCTACGCAATCGGCGCCACTCCATCGCAATCTGTGAGCCTATCGGTGCGAGTTTAAAGGATTTCAACTGACCTCAGGAAATTTGAGTTACCTCCAATTATCCAGACAAAAATTAGCTACTTTTCGGTACCCGTCGACACCCTGATAATTCGCCTGTTATTCCGTAACTACAACACTACCTACGCTCTGTAATTCGTGTGAAGAAAAGAACTAATTTTTACACAGAACGGTCAAGGTTATCGAACTAATCAACGCAATAAAGAATAAGCAAACTGTTATCCCTGAGCTTTCAATCAACACAAACAAATCAATATTGATCAACTAGGATTCAGGCAAATCAGAACGCATCTCTTATTCCCATGAATACAGTAAAGTTACTATTTATTCCGCCCTATTCAATACAATTGTATTGAATACAATACAATTTGCGTCAATACGGGCCAATATGAGCGAAATGACGAATCTCTTATTCCCAGTCGAAGAATAGTTCAGAGCGATGTATCGAAAGTGAGCTGGTCACACAGCAATATCAGCGGCATTCAGATGCCTGTTCTGGAGTGAATTTTAAAAAGACCTTGGTACGTAAATCCGTAAAACACACTGCCTTTCCCTAAATTTTCCGGAAAACCCATAAAATTCGACAGGTATGATATTTCATTAACAGAATTTTTAAGGGCACAATCCCTTGTTTATAGACTTCCAGCATGTGTCCTTTTCTCTTGGGGACAAACCGAAATTGATTCAAGATTCCGGTGCACTATAACTGTCATTCCTAGAACACACTACAAACTTTAAAGCCCTTTAACTTTTTAATCAATTGAAAATTACGCAGTACGAAGTCCTGCAGTCGATGTACTCAAACAGCTTATAGTAACTATCACCTCAATTATAGATGTAGATTGAATTACCTTAACTGGATAGTAATAAGAACGGAAGGAAAGATGATCTCGCCCACACAATGGAGGGTTTTCTGATCTCATATGCATTTCCAAATGTTGGAAGAAATCTTGATCTTCATGCGATGTGAATGGCACAAGAACACCAACAGTTCCAGAAAGGGTTGTGTAGACAAGCGACTCGCTCCCTCCAGGAATCAGAGTAGCTCTCTGAAACAAATATTTACAATAAATAAATCTGGACGCAGCACAACCACTACACATTAACTCAAGTGTTTCAGCAATTCGGGTTAGGAATTAAGAAGTCAGCTATGGCCATCCCGAAATTTGCCTGGAGTAGAAGTAGAAGCAGCGGACATGAAATTTCAAAGAGGCATAGAGGGTAAGACCAGAAGAGTTAGAAATGAAGAGACAAGAAAAAGGACATGAATCTCGAAGCTGCAGGACAGGATAAAAACAACAAAGTTAAAATGGTATGGGCACATGATGAGGATGGAGGAGAGATTACCAAAGAAAGCTTTTCCTGAAAAGATGAAGGGAAGAGACCGCGAGGAAAACCCCAAAAGAGATGGACGGATACAGTCGGGGTGCAAAGAGAAGAAAACCTGAAGATGGACTTAAAAGGAGAGGAGTGGTGGAGAGGCAGGAAACGATGGAGGTCTTTAATTCACAACCCGACCCAGGAAGCTGGAAATGGGAAATTAAGATAAGTTGAAAACCACTTCTAGGATGGCAGAGGTGGAAATCAAACCCACCTGTCCGGAGTTTTGCCGCAAGAAGCGTCATGCACTCTGTTTCCGCCTTCAAAACAGAATTAAATACATCAACTCCAGTAAAAGTTGAGGAGATGATTTTGTACTTTTCAGTTTCATCTAATAGCAAAAGCTCTTTACCTACTTTTCTGTTGTGTTCAACAAACAATTCCAAAACCAAAATTAGTCTAATAGAAAGTGTACCACTTCAATACATCTGCAGTCCCAGCAACCCTAGAATTAATAGCAAAACCTGTGTGGTAGGAGCTGCACGAGAACGGATCCCACATCGCTCAAACCACCCCGCCAGGTTCTTAACCACTCCAATACGAACACCAACACCACCATTTAATTTTGCTCTCGAAAATTGGGGGGGGGGGGGTGTACTGTACATGAGGTGATCATATAGCCGAGTAAATACGGAGTATTATCATGGAGATAGCATGAGCAACAAATTCTTGTCAGACGTAGTTGAAGAATGGCGAGGTGCATGAAAGACAAATCCCCATTCCGTCCAATCTGAACTTGACTGTGTATTCTGCGGAACGAGTAAACAGGTGAAGTAAAGAAAAGCAGAGTTGCACTTCCAGGGAATCTCTTCTTCTCTGAAGTCTTAACTAGACAGTGTCTAGGGCGACAGGCTAGTAATTGAATGAAGATTGTTGGAAGGATTGAAAATGTAAAGACACTTCTAGTGGGCGATGTATTGAAGGTATAAATATACTGTGCCAGGCGTTTTTGTAGAACATCTCATGCTGAATAATCCTTACATTCATAGTGTATAGATATTTTAAACTGTTTGCCCAGCGTAAGCTTAAAAGGCGCACGGGAGCCAGGTTCTTTTCTTTCAACTTATTCACTGAAATCTTAACTGCTTGGCATCCTTTGGTCATAAATTGTTTTCTACCTTCCACCAGATACCGCATTTGCTCGCGTATATATCTCCCCCCATTTTTTATTTGAAACTAGCTGAAGTACCCGTGCTTCGCTACGCGTCATAAATAAAATAAAATGTGAAGGTGACAGTTTAAACAGGGGATAGGCGACTTGCTGCGCGAGGGAGATTAAGGATGGAACATTTTGTCCAACTACACCGCTCGGCATTGACCGTGTTTTATAGCACAAATTTAGGGTTTACTCGCTAACGGTTGGAGATACCTTTCGGATAGAAAATGTAATTTTAAACCTCGTATATGCCATCAAAAGTTTGCTATTTCTTAGCGTTCTCTTTTCATTTGAAATGGAAATATGAAAGTTTTAAACCAAAGGGTGTAGTGACGTCTCTAAAATGGTCGCCATCTTTAAATAGAGCAAAGTATTGAAATCAAAATAACCTATATGTTAGCCAGGTAAATCAGCTACTTCCATGTAAAATTCATGTAAATCGGACCAATGGTACTTGCGTGATTGCGTAATACACAGACACACACCATCTCATTTTTAGCCTCGCTTCGCTCGCGTCAGTCGTGTCATTTTAATTCAATGAAATGCAGGTTTCACCCCGTTAACACCACTTTAGAACCTGAATATCCAAAACTCCCACATTAGTAGACGTTTTCGACACACAACAAACATATCCCCAAAATATCATTCTGCTAACATTAATAGTTTGGGTTGGTCGATGAGAGTGAACATACAAAAATCCTTCCTTAGTGGACGTTTTTCTTCCAGAATTTCACCCCTCCCCATAGGCCCCTTAAAATTGGATTTATGAAAAAACGGTCGAACACCTATTTATTTTATTTATTTATTTTTAAGCTGATTGATTTCCTCCGAGTTTCAAACTCCTCGCCTATGTCGTTTAAGAGATACACGCTCCGTTAAGAATCTTTCAACCACCATTTTTCATCCCTTTCACCTCATAATATACACTATATCGAAAAACCATTAGACATGTGTCAGCTTATTTTTAATGATTAGTATATATGCCAAGTATCACATCCCCAAATGAAACCACTCGTGATATTGTTATTCAATGAAATGCACATTTACCCCCTTAACACCTATTTAGAACCTGAATATTCAAAACTCTTTCCTTAGTGGACGTTTTCGACATACAACGAACATATCCCCAAAATTTCATGTTTCTAACTTCAATAATTTTGGCTTGGCGATGATGAGTGAGTGAGTGAGTGAGTCAGGACATTTTCTTTCATTTATTTTTGATAATATCACCCCTCCCCATGAACCCCTTAAATTGGATTTATGAAACAAACGGTCGAACATCTATTTACTTGTATTTTAAGCTGTTTTTTCCCGCCGAATTTTCAAACTTCTCGCCTATGTTGTTTAAGAGATACACGCTACGTTAAGAATCCCTCAACCCCCAATTTTCACCCCTTTCACCTCATAATATACACCACATCGATAAACCCTTAGATATATGTCTGATTATTTTTAATGATTAGTTTATATACGGAATATCACATCCCCAAAGAAACAACTCATGAGATATCGTTATTCAATGAAATGCATGTTTACCCCCTTAACATCTCTTTAAAACACGAAAAAACAAAAATCATTCCTTAGTTGACGTTTTCGACATACAGCGAACATATTCCCAAAATTTCATTTTTCCGACTAATAGTTTTCGCTGGGCGTAATGAGGGAGTGAGTCGGACAGAACATTTTTTCTTTCAAATATTTTTACCAGAATTTCACCCCTCCCCATGGGCCCCATAAATTGGATTGATAAAAAAACTCTTGAACTCCTATTAACTTATTTTTTAAGCTGTCTTTTCCCCCCGAGTTTAATGAGTGAGCGAGTTACTCAGTCAGTTAGGACACTTTCTCTCCTCTTTTTCCCCAGAATGTCACCCCACCCCATTGGCCCCTTAAATTAATTTATGAAAATACGGTCGAACACCGATTTACTTAGCTGATTTTCTTCGCTGAGTTTCAAATTTCTCGCCTATGTCATTTAAGAGATAGGCCTACACGCTCCGTTAGGAATCCTTCAACCCCCACTATTCACCCCTTTCACCTCATAATAATACACCACATCGAAAAATCCTTAGAGACATGTCTGCTTATTTTTAATGATTAGTTTATATGCCGAGTATCACATCCAAAAATGAAACCACTCGCGAGATATTGTTATTCAATGAAATGCAGGTTTAACCCCCTTTAGAGCCTGAATATCCAAAAATCCTCCCTTAGTGTACGGTTGACATACAACGAACATATCCGCAAAATGCCATGTTTCCAACTTCAAAATTATTGGCTGGGCGATGATGAGTGAGTGAATGAGTCAGGACATTTTCTTTCATTTGTTTTTCTTCAGAATTTCACCCCTCCCGATGAACCTCTTCTTTTTGATTGATCAAAAAAAAAACTGTCGAATAGTTATTTACTTACTTTAAAGCAGTTTTTTCCCCCCTGAGTTTGATGAGTGAGTCAGTCAGTCAATCAGTTAGGACACTTTCTTTCCTGCCCCCCCCCCCCCCCCCCCCCGAATTTCACCCCTCCCCATGGGCCCCTTAAATTGGATTTATGAAGAAAAAAACGGTCAAACACATTAACTTATTTTTTATGCTGATTTTTTTCCGCCGAGTTTCAAACTCCTCGCCTATGTCGTTTAAGAGATACACGCTCCGTTAGGATTCTTTCAATCCCCACTTTTCACCCTTTTCACCTCATAATATACACCACATCGAAAAACCCTCAGACACGTGTCTTCTTATTTTTAAAGATGAGTTCATATGAGTTCCCCACTTAACCCCCCTTTAGAACTTGAATATCCAAACATCCTCTCTTAGCGGGCATTTGCGGCCCTTGAGGAAGCTGCATACCAAATTTCATTCCAATCCGTTTGGTGGTTTTTGAGATTTCGTGATGAATGAATGAATGAGTGAGTGAGTGGTATTAGACAAATATGTACTGTAGTAGATAGATAGTGTCAAGTCTTTGTTATGCTCAACTCGGTTGACAGTGCTGTGTGAGCAGTTGAGTAACTAACGGGATTTCAAGTAAAGATTCTCATTTTCTATTGACGTCAGAAAAGTTGGATGGCGCAGCCACGCGGCAGAATGTTGAAGCTGTAACATTGTGATTGGTGAGATTTATTTAGATGGTGAAGCATTGACGTCGTGATGGAAACAGAAAGAAATTTGTCAAATTCGAGGAGGTACTGCTCTGTATAAGGTTGCAAAACGTATAAAACGGCTACGAAATATCTTCACTACTTTCCTGTACAAAAAGTTCAGAGAGAAAGATGGGCTTCGGCGCTGTCAATTGGAAAACGTGTTACATGTTACATGACAGTGTGCAGCCTGCATTTTTGTGAAGACGACTTCTTTCCACCGGTACTGTTGATTATTGATAGTTATTGTCTCTAATTTGTATTCACATGGATTTAGCTACATCAAAAATACTGATAAACTTATAGCCTATTACTTCTGTGCCGTACAAAGAATGTAATCCGCTCTTCGTAAACTTATTTAAGGGGTTCTTCCGATTGACAATAGCCGAATGGTTAGAAAACTTAAGAAAAATGCTGTTCCTAGCCTTAATTTGCCAGAGAATTTATATTCTTGCCTTTGAACAGCAAGTATGTAGGTCATTGAAGTATGATTTGGCTTAAATTGTGTTTTTGGCTATGATCTCCCTACTGTTGAATTTAGTTAATTAAAATGTAAAATCTTAGTTTTAAGTACCGGTTTGGTGACCCATCATCCCAGGCAGGCCGGTAACACCTATACTACTCAGGCAGATAGGTCACTTAGCCGTAATTTTAAAGTTATAGTGATGTTAAGTATAGGCTACATATGCGGTAATGTAGTGGGAGACCGGATCGGCCTAGGCTATTCTAACTTTAATTAGTTCTCATTTCAGGGTTTTACAGTTTTGAGTGCGAATAGTTGGTTTGAAAGTTGTACAACAGTAAGGAGAGTATGTTTTGTAAAGGTTTTAATTGGTATTATGGTTTATGTCGAGCTGAGGAGTGAATTTGGTTTGGCTTTTAGTGTAGTTTTTGATCTGTTCCGTTTGCTTATGACAAGTTCAAATGAAGACTCCAGCTTTGTTAAATATCTGTATTTTAAATATTTAATTAAATATATTGATAAAGAGGATGCCTCCATTTTAACTTGCCTGTGGCAAGAGATTAATAAATTAACATTCTTGCCTTTGAACAGCAAGTATGTAGGTCAATATTTGCAATATTGAAGTATGATTTGAGCATCCCAAGTAACGCTTCTTTGAACTCAAAACATTCATGCAAATTCAGGGTTGCTTGATTCAATTTATTATCAGGGAGTCATCCTTTGTGTTATGTGATATATATATTAATAAAAAACATCGATACCGCTAGGCTCCCAAGTACAGGCTTCATATATGTAACAGCAGACAGTAAATTAACTATCTACATGTGGGTAATATTTTTAACTGGTAGTAATTAGGCACTGCATTTAAATTGATTATAAAAATATTTATATCAATGAAAGGAAATATGTAGTATTTTGCCATCATAAATTAGAAGCCATAAAAAAACGCACACCCAATTACTTCACGTCACCATATCGCCGCCATATTGCAAACAGCTGACCGTAAGCTCCTCCCCCGTTTCGGACGTCAATACCGGTAGTGCAGAGCACAACTCGAATCCAGTCGGCCGTGTCTCGACTTGAGCTATGTTGCCATGGAAACTATCTGCCTTGCCATTCCTTCATGAGTATATTTTATGATTTGATTAGCCTGTGCTTTAGTGCAAAAGGGCCGAAATCAGAAGAATGAGAAAGACTATCGAAAATTCATGTAGCCAGCGGTTCCTTCCGGGTCCTAAACTATGTGTGTGCTAAAAGGCCGAAATCAGAAGAATGAGAAAGACTATCGAAAATTCATGTAGCCAGCGGTTCCTACCGGGTCCTAAACTACCGTATTTACTCGAATACGACCCGCCCCCGAATATGACCCGCACCCTGATTTTGAAGAACAAAATTTAAAAAAATAATTTTTTACTCAAAATTATGTACAATATTAACTAAATAAACAGAATAGCATTTATCCAAAATAGTTTCCAACAGTTTTGAAGTCGTCCTAAAATAACACACATCAAACAATTAAAAATACAAATAAAAGTACACAAACACTTCATTCATCGTCATCAGAAGTACCAACTTCGGAACTCTTATCACCATCCCACTAAATGTCGTCATCACTGACATCCATAGCATTCGAAATACTACATTTCTTGAAGCTCTTCCGAATGATATCTCCCGAGATACGTTTCCATGCCGTCAAAATCCACGAACATAGCAGCTGAACTTCCGGGCGCTGAATACGACCAGTTGGAGTCAGTGTGTGCTTATCGGCCGCCATCTGCTCCGTATACAGCTGTTTCAAGGCTGCTTTGAATGGGCGTTTCACGGAGACATCCAGTGGTTGTAGCATAGACGTCATCCCGCTCAATCACGAATACATGGCTCGTCAATATCATATTTCCTACCGGGCACGATTTCCAATAACTTCAGCTTCTCACTCACATTAAACGACCGCAAACGCTTCGTACAACTCATGTTTACACTCGGAAAACGTGCGCAACCGTATGACGCCACCTGCTTACGGTAAAAAAAAGTGATGGCCGGAAGAAGGCTAGCACCATCTAGCGGATACTCGCAACACCCGATATCGCACGTGGCGGGCAATTTAAATCTTTAAAATCAGGATGACTCAAATAAGACCCGCACCCCAATTTTTCACGTCCGATCTTGTTTAAAAATGTGCGGGTGGTATTCGAGTATATACGGTATGTGTGTGCAAAATTTGGTTGAGATTGGTGGAACGGTGTAGATTTGTATACGGAACAGACCCACCCACATACATACATACATACAGACTGACTTTCACTTTTATATATAAGATTTCAGGAAAAAAGTACTTGCATATATCTCGCATTCATTTCTGACGCTGTCATATATGTGACAGTAATAACATTAAGGCAGAAACACGATAGATTTAGCGCGAGACGTCATCAATATGCAATGGTATTGTTCGTTTAGGCGTCATAGGTTTCCTTTATTGTTGTCCGTCAGTTGCCTTGTAGACATCAGTACCGGTATTCTGGCTTCGAAGATAAAGGAAATCTGCGCTATACCACTCGCACCAACATGCTCGTATGTTTCGAAGATTGTGCAAGTAGGCCTACTGTTACATGCAGAGAAACGCAGTTCAGTCTTCTCGAATATCAATGATTTCGTCTTTACGCATTCGTCGCATCAGAGCTCGGCCGAGTGCAAGCACGTGCAAAAATGCGGCGAAGCATGAGTGTTATAGCACGCGGTAAGTCTTTGGCCGCGGTCGGCTAAGCTTGAGCTCGCTTGTTCATGTAGCGACGAATCAATATGGAAGATGATCGATATCTATCGCTAAGCGTCTGCGCTCTAAATTCCTTTTCTGCCTAGAATCATCTTTAAGGAGTATGACATCTTTTTCATAGGTCCTTAATGACCAATAACCATAATGAAAAGAAATAAATAGAGTCGACGTGCATCACAAATGCATTGTACCTAAGTCAGGATGATGCACGCGAGAGTACCTCTGAGATTGGCAGCAGTGACAATTAATAGGGCGAGTACCGTATGCCAGTTGCCTTGTTTCAATAATGCAAAGTATGTGTTTTTTCGGGAATATGGTCATATATGCGTATATATATATCGCACCGAAAATTTTCGCACATACTTCCGGTCAAAAAAGTGCGATATATACGGTATCTTCTACAGAATGGTGAAAACCGCCATCATAATCCATTCAGTGGGTCTAGAGATTACCCGTAAAATCCATGAATCTGGGACTTCGTTTTATACTAAGTAGAGACTTAATTTTAAAACTAACTTAACTAATATATGATTAATATATTAATAAAAATAACTGATCAATATATTATTCATTCCTTCAATTAATTGGTTTATCTTATAATTTAGACACTATTTAATATGGTAGAAAAATCGATCACGGGGCCCGCAAACCAATTCACCTTAACGACAGTGGCCCTTTTCAAAAAAAAGGTTCGACATGCCTGCTCTAGGGCCTCCCACAGGGGGGAAGACAAACCAGGCATTTTGGAAGGGATGCTACAACGTCCCAAGGCCATGCTGCAAAGCCTCATTCTACACAAAACTCCATACTGAATTTACTGCATTCTTTCGTTCTATTGGTGTATTTACTGTATTACACAAAGCTACATTTTATGCAAAGTACTCAAAATAGTGTCGTTCAGGGGGAGTTCCGGTAGAATACTTTAGGGGGGGGGGTTAGTGGATTTGCAAGTAGGCATTGACTGCTTTTGTGCAGTGACTAGTTCAACAGCTTCTCAGTAGGGGTGACAAATAATACGTTTGGAGGGATATACCCCTTACCCCCCTCTGCTGGGTACTGTCGACGTTTAGAAGCACCACTATTCGTACGTCTGAAGTCTCATCAGACATTGCGGCAAACAAGTCGAACACTGCCACCTCTGAACATAAAGGAGGAGCCAGATTCAGCCGCAGGCCCGAGCCAGCCAATAGCACAGCACAAAGTTTCCCAGATAACAGAGTTCGCTAGGCTCGTGCAGTACTAAATCATTTCTCTCTGCACGGGAAAAAAAATAAATTAAAACTGTCACCCAGATGAAACATTTTGAAACTGACTGTCCAAACCCTGTGGCACTATGACCAGCCATTTGGGAGATAGCACCAGGCCTTGAACTGAAGGGATAATTAGAGAGAAAGATTAGGTTACCTGAGTAAGGAAATGAAGAGTTCTTGGCGAAATACAAACTAGAGTGACAGTATTTCTGTACAGTTGTGAAGGTTTAAGAAGTGCTATGAATTCATAACAAAGCTCGTTAGCAAGCAGAGTGGCAGCCAGCTTTACACAGCCAAGCGACAAATACAATTTTCAGTGTGTATGGTTTTTTAAGTAAGAGTTTGAATAATGAAGAATGCGATAACACAAATTTCTTCAACCGATGGTGCTATTGTGGTATCTGCAAATTGTGTTTTTTTTTTGTAACTGAGACAAAACTTGCCTCTCATTTTCACCTCACGAGGTATAGTGTACCCTGTTCTGACCATGAGACCAGAAATTTATTTCTTGACTGAGCCACGAATTGAATCTGGACCTTATGGGTGACAGCTAAGTATGCTTTCTGCATTTCCGTTGCCTTATTAGGAGTCCATAAGCATTGTTACTCAGAATAACATGGGGAGTAGATAACATCATGCAAAATAATGTGTCATTTGAGGGCCTTGGACATCTTTGTCATTTAACTCCATGTACTTGGGTGTTAGTTATTGTTGTTTTAAGGGGTGTAACTACAAGGTCATCTGCCCCTCTTAACACAGATTGAAAAAATGAAAATCCACAGCCTGCTTCCAGTCTCCGACCGGGTCAGGAATGGAATGAATGAAGCCCCCATCTAGCGGCGAGGATATGAACTGTACCGGCTGCCGAGGCCTGACGCACTCCTCTGGGGCAATGATTAAATGAATGACAGATGAAATGAAATTATAGTGGAGAGTGTTGCTGGAATGAAATTTTGACAGGGAAAACCGGAGTACCCGGAGAAAAACCTGTCTGCCTCCGTTTTGTCAAGCACAGATCTCACATGGAGTGACCGGGATTTGAACCACGGACCCAGCGGTGAGAGGCCGGCGTGCTGCCGCCTAAGCCATGGAGGCTTCTCTTAACACAGATTAAAAAATTCAAATTTGGAATTGAATTTAAAATTTTCAGGTGGACGCCTAACTTTAAAATGACCAGAAATTAATAATACAAAAACAAAAATTAAAAAAAATATATATATATATAAAAATAAACAAAAATTACGGAAAAACAAAACATCATTCAAAAACGAACAAGTCGTTGAGTCAATTAATACTGGAAAATTTAGATTGCTGGCCCTAACCCACTCTCACTTATAAAGCGGAAAACGCGATCAGCAGCCATCTCGTCATCGGCTAATATAAGTTGAGTGTCTTCTGCAAACCAAGGTTTCTTCGTAAGTCAGCAAGTTCAACACACACTGTGAAAATGTGGGCCACGGTAAAAACGGCTCCACAGGTACAAAGTGGGGGGTCTTCCCTTCTCATTAGGTACGAGTGGGTGGATCTTGTATGACCTATCCTTAGCCTACTTAAAATGACGGACTCCCTCCGTGACTGGAAAGAGCTCCCCCACACGCGAGTAGTTCCCTGGATCGCTCCCAGTTTACTGGGCAGTGGGTCAGCTAGCCACTGACTCCCAAAAGCCAGAAATTGTAGGCGTAACTGAGAGCGAATATCTCTAGCAGGTACCTCCATTGGTCGAGGTGGTAGTGTTACCGCCTCTTTTGCAGCTTGATCAGCTAACTCATTTCCTGCAATTCCCATGTGGCTTGGAAGCCACAGACAGGTGATTTGAGTGTCAGCGTGGCACAGCCCGGATAGTAGGTCGTGGATTTGTAGCGGGCAACATGTAGCAATTGACTGCAACAAACTCAAAGAGTCGGTACACACGAGAAAGTGGATTCGTGCATCCTGCAGAGCTTCATAGATGGCAACGAGCTCCGCAGTAAACACACTACAGGCCTCAGGCAAAGAGATCTTGGTACTTGCACCATCAATAACGTAAGCACAACCCACTTTCTCATCCACCTTCGAACCATCAGTGTAGAGAATGCCAACGTCCGGAAATTGGTGAACTATGACTGCCTCCGGTAAACGGAGGCGTCCATGTTCACCTTGGGACCTCTGTGAAGATCTAACCGAATTTCTGGACGCCACGGAGGCACCTCGCTAGATGTCCGGATCATACAGGGACCTACAGCCACTCCTATTTCAGTGCACGAGCTATCAAGTCTAATACCAACCGGCCGAGTGGCACGAGGCCGGTTGGCGTACCCCTGACGGTTTTGGATACCGAAGAGAGCTTGATAGGTCGGGTGTTGCGGCATCTGACGCACATTGGCAGCATATGCTAAAAGCATATGTTGGCGTCTATAATTTAAAGGTGGAACACCCGATTCGGCGAGTAGGCTGGGTATCGGGCTGGTCCGGAATGCACCGGGAGCCAGCCCAACGCCACTATGGTGGATGCTGTCCAGCATTTTCAAGGTTGCCGGCCTTGCTGAACCATAGTCTAGCCGGGACAGGACGAGGGCTGGGTAGAACCATAGCAGCACCGCATGGTCAGCCCCCCACATAGTGCCACTAAGAAACTTGAGCATGTTCAGTTTCCTGAGACATGTCATTTTTAATGGCCGTATATGGCACTGCCACGTTAATTTGCTATCAAATTGAAGCCCCAGGAAGCGATAAGTGTCAACCAACGGCAACGCAGCATCCCTGAGATGTAGTTCAGGGTGTAAATGTAGCCTCCGGAGTGGACAAAAATGGACGACGGAGGTTTTCGCTGCTGAAAACGAAAACCCTGGTCGTGAGCCCACCTGTCGACCCGGTTGATAGCTAGCTGCAATTGCCGTTCCACGACTGCCATACTTCCAGAGCTGTAATGCAGAGCTAAATCGTCTACATACAGCGATGGAACTACCGGGGACCCAGCGGCGGCAACCCTTACACGGAAGAGTCGGATGGACATGAAATTCACTGCGCAGTTCCCATTCAGAGAATGGTACATTATAGGACTCCGAAGCAGCATTGGCAAAAGACAAGGGGTGAGTCTCTGCCTCCCGCTTCAGAGTCAGAAATGTAGGATCGTAACTCCCGGAGCTGGATACATCGGAGAAGTGCGAGCCAATGCTGTTGGCAATGGCGAAGATGGTCCGTGATGTCTCCATTGATGGATACTCCCGGTATCGATAGTGATGTCGGGAGTCCGGAGATCTGACTAAGCTTAGTCCACACTTGAGATGAAGGAGTTTGCGCCATCATAGACGACACACTTTTCCCAGGTCGTTTCCTTACTCTCCCGAATCAGATATCGGGCTCAAGCATGCATCCTTCTGAAGGTGATAAGGTTGGCCATAGTGTTTTGCCTCCGGTAGCATTTGAAAGCACATCGACGATCTTTAATGGCTGCTGCAATCTCGGCTGTCCATCAAGGGACAAGCTTCCGGCGCGAGTTGCCGGATGAGGAAGGTATTGTTTCCTCAGCAGCAGCCAAAATACCATTCGTTATGTGAATAGTATGATCGTCGACACTTTCTCAAAGGTATCTTCGGCAAACGCCGCACATGTCGTGAAAGTTGGCCAATCAGCCCGACGGAGAAGCCATCGACTCGGTAACTCAATGGCTCTCTGGTTCGGAAGAATAACGATAAATGGAAAATGGTCACTATTACAAAGGTCATCGCGTACACCCCACTGTAGCAGGGAAACCAGCGCACGACTGCACAAGGTAATATCGATACTTGAAAAAGTACCGTGTGCAATAGAGAAGTGCGTAGGTTCCCCTGTGTTCGACAAACACAGGTCCAGCCGCCTGATCAGCCTCTCAAAATCTCTCCCTTCACCGCTAGTGGTAGCGAGCCCCAGATGGTGTTGTGGGCATTAACATCTCCCAGAAGGAGAAAAGGAGGGAGGAGCTGAGAGACTATATCTACCAGCTGGTTGTAATCCAGTTGAGAATCAGGCGGGATGTACACGTTACATACTGTTGCCATTATTGGCAACGAAGTACGAACTGCACTGCCTCTAGCTTAGTACGCAACGGCACCTCTTCACTAAAGAGGCTAGAGTGGACGAGAGTGCAGACGCCACCAGCAGCCACAGCTCCGTCCACCCGGTCTTTAGAGAAGAGTTTGTAGTGACGCATTGTTGTCTGATGTCCAGGACGAAACCTGGATTCCTGAAGACAGACAATGGTTGCCGAAAACTAAGATATTAATTGATGTAAATCAGCGAGATGAACAGAATAGCTATTACAGTTCCATTGTAATAGTGCCATGGTGTGGACTTAAGTAGAAGTGGGTCTTCTACTTATGCTTGACCGCTTGCCACACTTCCCCATCTCTAGTTGGAGATGATGTGGGGCAGGAGAGCACACCTCAATCTCCATATCTCCGTCCGAAGACTAAGAAAATGGAGAGGGCGCTCCCTTGGGTTACGCGCGGCAGTCGTCGGACCTCACGAGTCTCGCTCTTGGGGAAGAGCGAGAGCGGTGTCAAGGGACTTTCTCCCGGTCCGAAGACTGGGTGTCTGTCCTCGACACGACCCGAAGAGATTTCTTTTTGGATCGGCGCCGACGTGTGTTTGGGGAAGTAGATGGTCCCTTCCCCACAGATGCCGGGTCCTTATAAAACAAGGTCGCTCCTGCTGGCACCGAGCCACTGGTAGTGGTGGGAGCGGGATGGCCAGCAGATACATGAGCAGCCCCGCCTTTCGGAGAGAAAGAGAAAGGGCGCTGAACCGTTCCCCTCTCCTCCGTCGATCTATTTTCTTTTCTATAGGGGAGTTCCTCCATACGGACGGGCTTGGCTTCAGCAGGCTTGGCTCCCTTGGTGGTCGTGGGAGCGGAAAGGCCAGCAGAGACAGTAGCCATCCCTTCAGCAGGAGGGCGAGAGAGACGGTGACGAACCATCTCCCTCTTCTCCCCCATATTTTTCGTATTAGGTGGGCTGGAAGAGAAGGACCAGCCCTGGTCGGCAAAGTCTTCTTTCCCCCTTTAGCTGGGGAAGCCTTATTCGCCGACCGTTTCGGATAAGAAGATGACTTCCTCTCCAATTGCGCCGGTTTAGATGGTATAACCGGCGCCTTCTTTTGCGGGGCCGAAGAAAGTCGTACCTCCTTCGGGCTGACATTTTTCGCTGGTACTGCGAGGGGTGATTTTAACAGTGCTGAAAATACGGGCGTCGAGGATACTACACTCGGTAAAGATGCGGCAGGGGTGAATGAGGGAGTCGTTGCAGCTGCAAACTATACCCGAAATTCGGGGGCATTCATATCACTGTACCTCTTGCGAGCGTCATGATATGAAAGCCTATAAAGAGTTCTTATTACTTGAATTTTTGCTTCCTTACAGAACTCAGGGCACTGCTTCGATCGTGGAGAGTGGCTTCCTTGGCAGTTAGGACAAATCGGGGGAGGCGTACACCTCTCACCCTCATGTGTCCCCTTGCCACACTCTACCCAAGGCCTTGGCAGTGCACCTGGCAGAAACATGCCCGAATTTCTGGCATTGATCGCAGCGCAAAGGTGGAGTGATGTACGGTCGAAAATCGCAGTGGTACAATGTGACCTCCAATCTTTCGGGTGATGCGCCTAATCTTGGCGACGCCTCTCTTTCCCAGATCCCGCATCGCTATTTAAAATGAGGTCACGATGGAAAATAACTCCACCGACCTCATTAAGCGTTTCGTGTTTTGAGACCTTAACGGGAATTTCTCCGAATTAGGTGCATTCCAGCAACGCATGGTTTACTTCCGATCAACGGTGTGCAGCAGCAGCTGACCGTTCCGAAGCTTAGAAATCCCGCTTAGGTCTCCAAATTTCCCCTCGATTTCCTCAGAAAAAATAATAGATTTTACTAGTTTAAAATCTTCATCTTCAGAATGAAGATGAAGAATGACGTGATGGACTTCACACAAGTGTATGCACCACAGACTGGAAACAGAAGAAGATATTGAAGTATTCCTGGGGGTTGTAGAAAGAGTAATCTCAGATGTAGAAGTGGTGATCATGGGAGATATGAATGCACAAGTCGGAAATGAGAGACAAGGAAAGGAAGAAGTCGTTGGGCCATATGGATATGGGAAAAAGAACTTGTAAACTTTTGTGAAAGGAATGGACTGATAGTGGGTAATTCATGGTTTCGGAAGAAAAACAGCAGGAAAATTACGAGATATGGGTGGGGTGATAGAAGAACAAAATCAGTAATTGACTACTTCCTGGTGGAAAAGACAAATCGCAGAAAGCTGATGGACGTGACAGCTTTACCAGGAGAAGCATTTGATGGGGACCATAGAGCTGTGGTGGCAAAATTTAGATGGGGAAAATTGGAAAACCTAAAGGAGATCAGAGAAAGTAAAATAAAAGTATGGAAATTGAAAGACAAAGCTGTACAGGAAGATTTTCAGGAGAGATTGAAGCAACAAATTCCAGTTACTGAAGTGGAAAATGTAGAAGAGGAATGGTCCCACTTTAAAAAGGCATTTGCTGGTGCAGCAGAGAGTGCTTGTGGTAGGACATACAAGAGTGAAAGAGAAGGAGACACCGTGGTGGAATGAGGAAGTGAGGAAAGCAGTGAAAGAAAAGAAGTCTGCATGGAAAGAATGGAACCGAGATCAAACAGAAGAAAGCAAAAGGAAGTATCACGACAGCAAACGGAGCTGTAAGAAAGTGGTAGGAGAAGAAAAGTTGGGAAGAATTTACACGAAGAATGGAAACAGAAGTGGCAGTAAAAGGATGCTGTATGGGCTTCTAAGAAGAGGAAAGAAAGGGTTACTACAAAGCTGGTGAAAAAGGAAGATGGAGAGTTGTTAACACACCCGGAAGAGATAAAGGGACGATGGAAGGAGTATTTCGATAAGCTATTGAACGTGAGGAATTCTATTGGTGAGATCGAAGTGACACAGCCTGATGACTCTATAACAATGATGGAGGTGGAATTAGCAGTACAGAAAATGAAGATGGGAAAAGCAACAGGGGTGGATGGAATCAGTGTAGAAATGATAAAGGCTGCTGAACCTGTTGGTATGCAATGACCCTCGTATCACAGATAGTAAAAATACTGGAAAGGATATTAGAAAGAAGAATGAGAAGAAAGGTGGAAGGAGAGTTGCAAGAGGAACAGTATGGCTTCAGGAGTGGAAGATCCACAGTGGACCCAATCTTTAGCTTGAGGCAGGTGATGGAAAAGAACTGGGAATATGGAGAGGATTTGATCATGACTTTCATAGACCTAGAAAAGGCATATGATAGTGTCCCCAGAGAGAAGGTATGGGAAACCATGGTTAAGAGGAGACTGGGAAGTGAAATGTTGGAAATGGTGCAAGCAATGTACAACTACTGTGTTAGCAGGGTACTGACCCCAGTTGGAAAGACAGATTGGTTTAGGAACAAGACTAGACTAAGACAGGGGAGTGTGCGCTGTCACCCCTCTTGTTCATAATGGTGATGGATGAAATTGTAAAGGAAACAAAGGAAGCATATGGACATAAAGAAATGAAGTTACTATTATTTGCAGACGATATTGTGGTCTGGGGAAGGAACACCGAAGAAGTGCAAAAACAACTAGATGCACTGAACGAAAATATTCAGAAGCATGGCCTGAAAATCAGTATAGAGAAAAGCAAGACCATGGTGATGACAAGAGGGGAAAGACAAGGAAAGGGCACTGTGAAAATTGGAAGTCAAGAGTTTGGAAATTGTGGACACGTTCAAATACCTAGGAAGTGAATCGATGCAAACTGGTAGGTTGGACATGGAGATTGGCAGGAGGGTACAGCAGAGCAATGCATTCTATCAAAGTGTAAGAAAACTTGTTTGGGATGAGGAAGTACCAAGGAAAAGCAAGGAGGTAATGTATAAAATGTACTATGTACCCATATTAACTTATGCAGCTGAGACTTGGACCCTGACAAGCAGGCAAGAGAGTAGAATCCAAGCCAGTGAAATGAAATTCCTAAGAAGTATGATAGGAAAGACAAGGAAAGACAGAGTGAGGAATGAAGATGTTAGGAAGGAAGTTGGGATGGGAAAACTAAATGAGAGAATTGAGAAGAATAAACTAAGGTGGTTTGGACATGTAATGAGGATGGAGGAAAATAGAATACCAAGACAGATGCTGGAGGCCAAGTTCAAGAGTAAGAGAGCAAGGGGAAGACCTAGAACAAGGTGGATTGATTCAGTGAAGAACAGCGTAAGAAAAAGAAATCTGGACTGGGACAAGATCGTGGAAGAAGAATGGTGGAAGGAAAGAGGAAAGTGGAGAAGTGCCATAAATACCCCGACCCGGCAGGAGCTGGATAAGGGGAAATGATGATGATGATGACTAGTTTAAAACCACCCCCGTCAGTCCTCGTAGCTACCAGGTAGCGAGGAGACTTGTCAGCGGGGAATCTTCTATTAAAGGCTTCATCCCAAGGGGGAATCTTCTATTAAAGGCTTCATCCCAAGGCGTATACACCTTGGGATTAGCTCGACACTCAAGAGACTGCTTTTTGAGGGTGCCACCCTGTACAGGTGTCAGTGATCGCTTGCTAGGCATCCCGGACGAAATCCTCCCCGAATACTGCCAACTCCGAACGGGGGCCATCACTGTGGGCGCCACCCAGCCAAGGCAATACCTACCTGGCATAGCAGATATTGCCCGGGGTCCCAGTGCCTCCAACAGGCACTTCCCCCTCGGCATGCACAGTGATTTTTGCACCTCCAGTATTCGGCCATGCAGGGACCTTCGTTGTAAGACTGATACTACTGTAGGGTACATGGCGCATCCACCTGACGGGATGGGGCATACCGTCTAGGCTTTCTGGCCAGGTGGCCAAGCTGGTGGCCCTTCCCCTAACAGCATGCATGATTATTTCTATTGGCCAAACCAGAGCTGGGACCAGAAAACCAAAATCGACCTTTATAAGGCCCCCCTTTAAGTCGCCTTTTACGACAGGCAGGGGACACCGTGGATGAATTCTGCCCTCCCCATCCACAGGGGGTCTGAACAAATCAAAAAAACTGGCTAGTTATTCGGCCATGTCGGCCCTATTAGTCACCTCCTACGACAGGCAGGGCATACCGTGGGTGTATTCTATCCCGCACCCACACGGGGGGGTACTTGGGTGTGTAGAATGTATCTGATAATCTGTGTAACTGGGGTTTCTGCTTTGTGCATGTATTTATAATTCAGGTGAGGATTGGGAAGGAGACTGCCGTGGCCTTAAGTTACAGACCATTCTGGTATTTGCCTGGAGTAGAAATGGGAAACCTCTTCCAGGATGGCTGAGGTGAGAATCGAACCCACCTCTTTAGTTTTCCTCACGAGGCAGAGTGTACCCCCATTCCAGACTTCAGACCAAATTTAATAACTTCGCAGAACAATAACCTTTGTGCTACATCTTATATCTCTATCTGCCTAATTTTGCAATTTTTATAATGTGCATACTCTGCTGCAAGCATGGATATTCGTAAATTCACCTAAAATTCGGAGGACCTAGTGTTGGGGAAGGTCGTATATATACTGCGAGCGTAGAGCTGTCTTTTCTCTCTCCACTCTCATTACGGCAACAGTGTTCAGCAGGACGCTTCTGGGTGCCCATGTTCACATAGTTTGGTTGGCTTAACCACTTTAAGGCTAGGCATACAATATACAGTGAATCTGTAAGTGCCAGAAGGCAATTGATTATAGTTAGATTCTCCCAGAAATTCTTAACTGGTACAAAGGAACATTTACCATGCTGATTCATCAGCTTTGTACTATTTTGCAGCTCTTACCACCAAGAATCTAAACAAAGGTGCTAAACACAGCAAAATCCTTACCTGTAAGGACATACATATTTCTCCCACATGAAAATTAGCCACAATGCCAGCCTTTTGTGATGCCCCATTTAGTAAGCCTCTATCCCAAAGAGCTTTATTTCCAGTAGGATCTTCATCAACATCATCTGTTATGGTGCTTGAAAGCCGGATCTGCAAGAAAAGAGCATACACCTGAAATTAATAAGCTTAACTCTAATATACAGGGTGGTCGAAAAGTCCCTTTACATGTTATATCATAGGGCAATAAATTTAGACATGTATTATAAATATTTATTAACATTTACATATTGTTGAGAATTTCCTGCCGTGAGCCGTGTCTCTCACTTGACACGTTCACTTTGGTTAGCGTGGGAAAGTCTCGTCACGTGGTTCGCTGCATAGCTCACTGCGCAGTTAGCTGCCTTCAGTTTGGGTTCACGAACGTCAGAATACGAAGAAGACAATGTCAGACATTTTGAAGGACCTCGCTGTGAAGTTTGGACAACCACCCCCCATCACGTTATTCGCGTGGGAGAAGAAAACCTTTGTGACGGGAAGTGTTCTCGATGCACCACATAGTGGAAGGCTTACGACTGATCGAAACTTGTGCCGCTGTTGCGGAATCGATTGAACGAATGCCGGTGAAGTCAACACGTAAGCGGTCTGCGGAATTAGGCGTCCCGCGATCGACGATGAAAGACCATATGCGCAAAGACTTGAAACTTTCATGTTTTCGGCCATCGTCAGTGAACGAGTTGAGTGATTGTGACTTGGAGCAACGTGTGCATGCATGTGAAATACTGCTCGCACCCTTCCCGCAAGCAGATGATTAAAAAAAACACGTGATATTATCTGAGGAGTGTGCGATTTATCGTAGCTAACGAAATCGAAACTTCTTTATTTGGGCAAATAACAATCCGCACTTCTATGAGGAAATTGAGTGCAATCCGCCATATGTAATGCTTTGGGCAGGGTTATCGGCAGACCATCTACTTGGACCTATTTCTTAGTTGGTCCTGTGAACCAGCACAGCTACCTGCAAATGATTAACACGTGGTTGCTTCCACAATTAAGGGCTAAAGTTATAAGTGACATCTAGAGCCGGGCAAATTTGCTCTAGTTCCGATCGGGATCGTAAGTTTCCGCATGGCTAGTATCGCCCCCCCACCAAGCGTACTCAAGGCCACGTCTCTCCGCTGAACGAGAATCTTAAGTTTCGATAATACCGGTACTGAGTGGGAGTCTCGATAATACCGGAACTCCTTTTTTCTCGGCGTTATCAACAGTATCTATTTAAAGGAAAAAGCAGACTCGCTCACGCCGCTGCACTTATAAAGTCAAAGCCTTCTGTAATAACTCCGGAATGTAAACCATTCCTCGTTCTTACATTTGACAAATTTAAAGCAGTATGAAGTGATCCACCCCAGGAAGATCACATTGAATTGAGTTCGAATCTGCCACCACCTTACCACTCCTACCCTCAGTTACAAATACTCTATACACACACTACTACGGACACCATAATAACACAGGTTATTAGACAAAGTTGACACACACAAGAACACAAAAATGATCACGATGTTGTAGCCCCTAAAGTAAAATTCAAATAATTGGCGTAGCAGAGACGAGCTACAAGAAAATCTCACGTGTATGACTCGAATTTTTTGCCCTACTGACTAGGAATTTGCTTTAAAGAATACTTTCAATCTTCTTCTCCACCTTGTAACTGGCTGTTATTAGAGGCAACTATAGTGAAAAAATTGGCTGCGATGGTGAAAATACACTTGGAAAATTTTACGGTGAAAAGTTTCAACTAATTTCGTCTACTGAAAATTATAATATTGTGCTTGAAAACAATACCAGTTTGTGGCATGCGGTATATTAATCATGTCAGTGCAAACACCTCACTGGTTTGTCCATAAATGCCAATGATATGACAGTTTGAGTGAGAATAGTGCAACGGGAGTTGCACTGAGAACAACTCATTACCGCGGGAATGACACTTCGTCCGATACTCCTAAGTCTCGTTCGATCACAAGGTAATATCTTTGCTCTCTCTACCCATGATGCAACGTGTGTAGGGACGCGATTGTAATGGCGGTGGCTTAAGCATATGACAAAGCCATTATGACGAAAGATAAAATCAATCTTATTCTTGAAGGTAAACATTATTTTTTCGTATGCCCGACGACTAGAGAATATTATTCAAACTGGTAGGAGCATTTGAGATAAAGAGTTTCAGGTATCCAACGCAAAAGTTTTCAATGTGTATGTTTGTAAAATTTTCCCTATTTGTACAAGAGTCTCAGTGGGTGAATTGGTTACGCGCTGGACTCATGAATTAAAGGGCCGGGGCTCGATCCTCGGTAGGGGAGGTGATTTTAATTTTTGTTTCGTTACGTTTTATTGCTTATGTCGACCACTTTACCAGTATCTTACTACAAAAATGATACGACAACACAGTTGCATCACAGGGGCTTTAGTAATATAGCGAGTGCATGAATTTTCAGGTTTTATTACGACAAAGTTACATACGGTAGTGCTTGAATGTGGCACTACATGAAAAATCTTAATATGTAGCCTACACGTCAAATAGATTTTTTTTTAAAATCGTGTTTACCCTCCAGGGTGGTGACTCCCAGGGACTCAGCGAGGGAACTCACCCCTACCGCCTATCCAGGCAGTGTCCTAGAGCTGGGAACATCTAATCGGAAGGGATACAACTGGTGAGGTGGGATTAGCACCTCGCCCAGGCGGCCTCACCTGCAAAGCGAACAGGGGCCTCATGAGGGAAGGGAGGGGAAGATTGGGATGGATAGGCAAGGAAGAGGTAAGGAGGCGGCCATGGCCATACGGTAGGGACCATCCCGGCATTTGCCCGAAGACGAAGCGGGAAACCACGGAAAACCACTTCGAGGATGGCTGAGGGGGAATCGAACCCGCTCTACTCATTTGGGCCACCCGAGGCTGAGTAGACCCCGTTCCAGTCCTCGTACCACTTTTCAAATTTCGTGGCAGAGCCGGGAATCGAACCCAGGACCTCCGGGGTGGCAGCTAACCATGCTGACCGCTACGCTACGCAGGCGACTAGAATTTTGTTTTGCTGAAATTTAATGAACAAAAAATACCGACTGACGATCAAAACCTCCTTCCATATGTTATTAGGATGATATGCTCAATATACCTTAGGTAGTCTGTTAATATGATATCGTTGAAGTTGAGTGGATTCTTCCAATTCGCAGACTCCAGTCAACGGAATGAACAATTTCCATTGAATCCTTACACAACAAGCCTCAGTGCCTTCAGGCAGCGCCATATTGCCCAAGCGAGAACGACCGATAATGTCGAGAATTATCGTTATCGAGCCCACATTATCGGTAATACCAGTTCCGGAACCAGCATTTCCGTTTTTTATTCTCGTCCAACGAGACCGATCGGAACTCAAGAGCTTTTTGCCCGGCTCTAGTGACATCGTGACACTTCAACAAGATGGTGCTCCACCACATTTAATGAGTGTCCACAACCGGCTAAACAAACTTTTTTCCAAACCGCTGGATTGGGCATGGACCCTCCAGCACCAATGCCATGGCCTGCACAAAGCCCAGACCTCAGACCACCGGACTATGCACTATGGGGAATAATAAAAGAAAACGTTCGTAAACGACAATCAACTGAAAGATGGAGTTCGCATGGCATTTGATACTATCACCCTCGCATGCAGCAGCGGATGCATACAAGAACATGGCGACGGATCAATGTCTGCTTCGAACATGGAGGAATACATACTGACGTCGATCGATGAATGGAATTGTTAATTTTAACCGACATTGTTTACTTCAATTAAATGTTGAAATAAAAATATCCTGTTTTATTCAGAAGAATGTTTCCATGTATAACTGTCCTAAGCTATAACGAGTAAAGGGACTTTTCGACCACCCTGTACCAGACTGGAGCAAAGTATGGTTACACAGCCTGCACTGCTAGGCCATATTGAACGACTTTCTATAGACAGCACAAAAGCTGAAACAACAGAAACAGTACTGACCATTCGCAACCAAAAATTATACATTATCACAATATCATGAAGAAAATTCCTCTGGTGAATATACGATCGATATACGAGAAAATCTCAACTGCGATAAAAGCTAATTTTACGTTTTTCTACTTTTTTCCTACCCCCAGCCATTTCTGAACTATTATAATATGTATACCCACAATTTGTGAAACTAAATATGCGACAGTGCGATAACTATGGGTTCTTGCAAATTTACCCCACAAATGTGATACTGTACATGCATGAAGTGTCCAATTTACCAAAAATATTGAATTAAATTTGACAGTCCCTACAAGAATATAGACATCATCGATATTTACGAATATAGATACAGCCCTGGGCGGATAACCAATACGTTATCCACATCCGCCCAACTGTTATCCGAATCTACTGGCATTACGATAATACTTGTAACTAGATAAAGCATAAATTACTAAAGGAACATATTTAGACATTTGAGGAAAAAATTTATGCAATGTGCTATGTTTAAAATGAACGTTATACATGCAGAATTGCAAACCTTTCCTGTTCGGAGTGTTAATTACGCTTACTCGTAATGACATAATTTGAATGAGATTACCTGAAGTGGCTCATGATCACTATATTAATGGCCACGTAAAACTACAAGCTTGCTTAGATTATACTATCGTCTTTTTTTTTTTTTACATGAAAAAATGTAAAACTCCGTCAAGTTTCGCCAAGCATTATCCGCAGCTTATCCGCTATGAGCACAGGCATGCAAACTATATCCCCATGGTGAAGAATATTGCGGATATCCGCAGGGCTTTAAAATATAGATTGTCCTGAAAACTATCTATTTAAATAGTTGAAATAAATTCGAAAATTACATTTTCTCGCCGCATGGTGTCCACTGCTTATAGCAGATAAAACTTTTTTTGGAGAAATTATTCAAATACAGGCCCTTACAGGTATAAAAAATTCCTCTCGGCACGCTGGAAGACTGAGGTAGATTTCACCGGGCAAACTAGGGGATAGGCTATAATAGTCAAAATATGCAGGTTTTCGTAGAAGGATCAGACCTGATTTATTGCGAGAAAGTATTATACAATTTGAACTTAATTAACTTTATTCTAGTCTTTCTATGCATATTGTTAACATTTTATTGTCATTTGGGGTCCATTTTTATACTTGTGGTCACACTGTCTCTATGCAAAGTTTGGAACTGGTGTGTAACTCTCACAGTCTTACTTCTTCACGCCAAATTTTATCTCCCGCAGAGATGTTGGTTGGTTCCTCAGTTTAGGAGCTGCGACAACGCGGTCATGTAACTCCGTGTACTTAGTGTGTGTGTAGAATCTGTCTGATAAACTATGTTAATTGTGATAGCTGTATTAGTCTGTCAATTTCAAGTAGTAGTTCCTGATTTTGCTACCAAATACTACCGTCAATGACACCTAGCTGTGAACTTAGCAACTAGATGCCACCACAACCAGCAACTTTTGTTGGAACTTCCCCTGCGAAGGAAAGCATACTGAGGTAATTTTAGCGCTCTTAGAAAATCCGACAACATCGGCTGGCTTTGAACCCGCGACCTTTGGGAATAGAATTTCAGCATTCTACCAGTTATGTCACCAAAGCCACTACCCACAGAGTCATGTGGAAAAATTGGATGTGATCTCGTGCAATGGCGTTGTCATGGTAACCTCTGATGGCTCTTGGCACTTTCTTATAATTCCGAAATCATTTATCTCATCCTTTGGCGTAATGGTAGGTCCTATCAAAAATTCTTTCAGACAAATGTTTTAGGTAATTATTAGGGGAATATTGTCCATTTTGATGTGCCTATTAAGGGAGATATGATCAATGTCCCGAAAAACCCACTTTTTTCCTCCTCTTTGGTCAATGGTTGGCGCTATTAAAGAACTGAGTCGTCTAGTATCAAAACCGGCCAAGTCACTGAAGGCATATTTTTCAGTATGGATGAAAAACCTCTGGAGACAAAGCTATGGTGGTTACAAAAGATTTTCTTGCATAGTTATATCCGTAATGGTTTAATATTTAAGTTCTGCTATTTTGAGAAATCTGATTCATAA
Organism: Meconema thalassinum; assembly: GCA_946902985.2. Lineage (NCBI taxonomy): Eukaryota > Metazoa > Arthropoda > Insecta > Orthoptera > Tettigoniidae > Meconema > Meconema thalassinum. The sequence goes on along the minus strand of CAMPQE020000310.1, from coordinate 30,017 downwards.
TGAAACCACCTTTTCTGCTAATATTAATTTTGACTTGGCCGTTTTTGTTGCAATTTGGTATAATTTTAGTCTTTTTTTTTTTTGTAAAACCTTTCTCATTAAATTCCAAACTCCAGTGAAAAAATGCAATAAAATTAAAATAAATTGACATTGTAATTACCTGTCTTTATTGCAATAAAAACGAAAGCATTCTGCTTAATTTGGATAGTAATATATGAAGATGAACATCAGAAAGCTGAGGAGAATACAAAATAGGTATTCTATCATTAAAAGTAAGTAGTTCACTTAGATCTTGAACACAGTAAAAGAAAATGAGTCACCTATTAATTAGGAACAATATACACGTTACACTACACAATAATGACAAAATACGAGCACAGTATATACGATTGCTTTCGCGCCAATGCGGTAAGAAGCCCGCGAATACGGAAGTCGGTGTTGCAAGCGAACAAAATACAAATTATTAGGACTTCGAAGAGTATACCATATAAGGAACAATGTTGCCTACTGATATCACATTCTTGCATAATCTAAAGCAAGATTCCTAACAATAATGCTGCGAAACACCACAATGCTGCGACATGAAGATTGCTTCTCGTTCTTGGACATGGCCGGTTATGAAAGCACTGCCTGCATGACTTGGCCCATTTTGTTGCACGACCAAGAATTCAGTGCTCTGTAACATGAAGACATGGACGATTTTGAAGCATATTCTTGTTTCGCCAGATAGTGCTATACTTCTATTTCAAGCTAATAACCTTAACTCATTTTCGTAAATTTTGTGACTTGGCCGGTTTTGATACTAGACGACTCAACTGTAAACTCAACTGTAAACAGATTAGATATCTCACTTATTCGAAAAATGCCCCCCATTTTCACCCCCTTCGACGATTTTTCCCATTAACGAACTCCGAGATTTTAAAGGGATGCCTATTGTGTAAAAAATTCGAAGTGATTGGTGCAAAATTACGGCAGTTATCGTGTCTACGAGAAATATATATACAGTAGAACCTCGATGCATCGTTTTTCAAGGGGGAGGGGGAAAATGACGATGGATGCGGGAAACGATAAATGCGGGTAACATAAAAAATTTGAGTAAAAAATATAAATAAAGTACGGGTACTGTATTTGGACATATTTCTTCATGTAAACTTCATAGAGACGTCAAAATATTGCAACCACGATGTACGCGATATGATTTCATATGTCATTTTATCACTTGCTCTTTTTAGTAAAAAAGTCAATTGTTTCGTCTGAAACGCAAAGCTTCTTCTTCACGATCACCACTGACATGCGAGTACATGAAGGATTTCATCTTCGCTAAGACGGCATGCGCTTCAGCGAAACTCGGGACGACTTGGGGCTCACGATCGTCTTCTTCCTCTTCATCACTCCTCTACCCCGCGCCATCATCGCACAGCTCGCCAATCTCCGCGGAAGATACTTCCGGTGTTCCGAATGAAAGAATACAGCAGTTCCGAGTGTTCGCGGGTCTCTGACCGGGCAAGCTATTTCAAGGCTAAATGACGTCACGCTATGACGACACCCGCTCATGACTGTCTAAATGCTTTCATTGCTGTTCTGTGTGATCTAACTTGTTAGCCAAGCATTGCCAAACGCAACGTAACATTATTGAGATTACGAGAATTGCGTCGTCAGTGAAGTAAAGTTTTCATTACGAACTACAGATAAAATTGTAATCGCCGCACACAACCAAGATACTACACAGCCCAGAACCACTCAGAATGAAATGAAACAGCACAATGACGGCTTGGCGCTTCGAGCAGAATCGTTGGCGCCTGAAGGCTCGTAGGCGTGGTTATATAGTGTGGTTGCGCGTAAACAATCTGCGCACTGCAGTCCAGCCTACTTGAACTTGCTTCAGCCGAGAAACTTGCTCAAGCCTAGGAACTCCTAATCGTTCGTACCTCGTACATTCTCGCGTAACAGGTTGCCGCTATTCTATGCTGCTTCAAATTCAAAAGAACTTTAGCATATATTTTTCTCATAAACGATCAATGCGGGAAAATTGTGGCCAAGGACTAGTGATCTTTTGACGATCCATGCGAAAAAACGATAGTTCGAGGAACGATACATGCGGGGAAATTTAACATTAGTTTATATGGAAAATTTTCGGGACTAAATTAATTGAACGATGCATACGGGAAAACGACAGTTCCGGGAACGATGCATAGAGGTTCTACTGTATACATAAATTATATATATACTTTTGAACTGACGGTGGTTGAAGAAGGATGTGAACGCGAAGAAATGTCGAAAATTTCCCTAAGTCAAGCATGGTACCCATTGCAATACAGTGAAACCTCGTTAACACGTTCCTCATTAGTACGTTTTATCGCATATCACGTCGTAATTTTCAAGTCCCGATTCTTATCTGACTGAGATAAGGTAAAAGTACCTCATTTATGACGTTGCATATTTTGTGGCACATCGCTTACTACGACCGCATTTTAGTGAGCCCTGAAAGCATTCTTTGTTCACCCCTAGTGGAATGTGGGCCCGGCCTCTCGGGGGACAACATTCCTTGCCAGCTAGCAAGCTTGCGTTGGGACATAGCAGGTATAGTTGTCTCGCTTCCCCACGGTGACTCAGACGTAATTAGCAGGCGCCGACAATAAGCATTGTTTGCTACTGACCATATATATGGATTTAGACAGCTCCTTAACCCAGTCCATGAGTCAATCCTAATTGGCTACATGGATAATTCTTGCCAGGCGCGTCCACGTCGCGGGGGTGGGCAACGGTACTGTAATATACCATGGAACTACAGTACCGGCTAAGTTCTGGCGAGGACCCAGTCCTATGGGGTATAACATAGGCCCCGTGCACAGGGTTACGTGCGAAGACCTCAACGGAATCTGCAGCGGAAAAGATGGACTTCAGAACGGTGGAGATTGCGGAAGAGGCAACCCAGTACTCAGGGAATAGTAAGAGTACAGCATCAATGGGCAGCGTCTGTTTCCCATGTTAGGGGCGGCTGCAAGGGCGTCTGTTCTCCATGTTAGGGGCAGCCTGAATAATAGCTGGCAGTAGCTTCATAAAATGCCTTTGGGAGTGGCGACCCCATCGTAATAATAGCCTAAAATGGAAATGGCACTTCCAATGATTCGGAAAAGGTTAGGGCGTACCCTGCAGGAGACGTGCAGTTCCTTTGGTACTGGGGGAACTGTGAGAAATGGGCGACCAATAACCGAAATGAAAGTGGGAATCATGAATGTCATGACCCTGACAGGCAAGGTGGAGGAGGTGGCAGACTTCATGGAGAGGGAGAAGGTTGGAATGATGGGGCTGAGTGAAGTGAAATGGAAATTGAGATTGAAGCAACAAATCCCAGTTACTGAAGTGGAAAACATAGAAGAGGAATGGTCCCACTTTAAAAAGGCATTTGCTGGTGCAGCAGAGAGTGCTTGTGGTAGGACGTCAACAAGAGTGAAAGATAAGGAGACACCGTGGTGGAAAGGGGAAGTGAGGAAAGCAGTGAAAGAAAAGAAGTCTGCATGGAAAGAATGGAACCGAAATCAAACACAAGAAAGCAAAAGGAAGTATCATGACAGCAAACGGAGGTGTAAGAAAGTGGTAGGAGAAGAAAAGAAGGGAAGAATTTACACGAAGAATGGAACAGATGTATGGGCTTCTAAGAAGTAAGAGAAAAGAGTTACTACAAAGCTGGTGAAAAAGGAAGATGGAGAGTTGTTAACACACCCAGAAGAGATAAAGGGACGATGGAAGGAGTATTTCGATAAGCTATTGAATGTGAGCAATTGTACTGGCGAGATCGAAGTGACACAGCCTGACGACTCTATAACAGAAGATGATATAACAATGCGGGAGATGGAATTAGCAGTACAGAAAATGAAGATGGGAAAAGCAACAGGGGTGGATGAAATCAGTGTAGAAATGATAAAGGCTGCTGGACCTGTTGGTATGCAATGGCTGTATCGACAGCTAAAGTGTGTGTGGAATCTGAAATGTGTACCAAAAGACTGGGAGAAAGGGCTAATAATACCAGTGTTTAAGGAAGGGGACAAGAAAGTGTGTGATAACTATAGAGGGATCACCCTCATATCACAGCTAGTAAAAATACTGGAAAGGATATTAGAAAGAAGAATGAGAAGAAAGGTGGAAGGAGAGTTGCAAGAGGAACAGTATGGCTTCAGGAGTGGAAGATCGACAGTGGACCCAATCTTTAGCTTGAGGCAGGTGATGGAAAAGAACTGGGAATATGGAGAGGATTTGATCATGACTTTCATAGATCTAGAAAAGGCATATGATAGTATCCCCAGAGAGAAGGTATGGGAAACCATGGTTAAGAAGAGACTGGGAAGAGAAATGTTCGAAATGGTGCAAGCAATGTACAACAACTGTGTTAGCAGGGTACTGACCCAGTTGGAAAAACAGATTGGTTTAGGAACAAGACTGGACTAAGACAGGGGAGTGTGCTGTCACCTCTTTTATTCATAATGGTAATGGATGAAATTGTAAAGGAAACAAAGGAAGCATATGGACATAAAGAAATGAAGTTACTATTATTTGCAGACGATATTGTGGTCTGGGGAAGGAACACCGAAGAAGTGCAAAAACAACTAGATGCACTGAACGAAAATATTCAGAAGCATGGCCTGAAAATCAGAATAGAGAAAAGCAAGACCATGGTGATGATAAGAGGGGAAAGACAAGGAAAGGGCACTGTGAAAATTGGAAGTCAGAGTTTGGAAATTGTGGACACGTTCAAATACCTAGGAAGTGAATTGATGCAAACTGGTAGGTTGGACATGGAGATTGGCAGGAGGGTACAGCAGAGCAATGCATTCTATCAAAGTGTAAGAAAACTTGTTTGGGGTAAGGAAGTACCAAGGAAAAGCAAGGAGGTAATGTATAGTGTGTACTATGTACCCATATTAACTTATGCAGCTGAGACTTGGACCCTGACAAGCAGGCAAGAGAGTAGAATCCAAGCCAGTGAAATGAAATTCCTAAGAAGTATGATAGGTAAGACAAGGAAAGACCGAGTGAGGAATGAAGATGTTAGGAAGGAAGTTGGGATGGGAAAACTAAATGAGAGAATTGAGAAGAATAAACTAAGGTGGTTTGGACATGTAAAGAGGATGGAGGAAAATAGAATACCAAGACAGATGCTGGAGGCCAAGTGCAAGGGTAAGAGAGCAAGGGGAAGACCTAGAACAAGGTGGATCGATTCAGTGAAGAACAGCGTGAGAAAAAGAAATCTGGACTGGGACAAGATCGTGGAAGAAGAATTGTGGAAGGAAAGAGGAAAGTGGAGAAGTGCCATAAATACCCCGACCCGGCAGGAGCTGGATAAGGGGAAATGATGATGATGCTACTGACCAATAGCTGACGGTTGTTGACCAATAGAATGCTTCCTCAATCCTCCACGTGGACTCAAGTCCCGCCCTGGCACGGCTATTGTGTGTCTACCGCACATTGTGTTCAGCCCCGTCTCGCCGCTTACATTACGTCGAGCTAAATGTACCGAATGTTTATGTCACCAAGTAGGCTACTTACTGCATTCACGCAAATACACATTACTCTATCGAAGAAGTTTTGAAACCTAGTGATCCTTTTGTTGCGTCGTATTTAAATAATAGGCCTAAGAAAGTAGTTAATAACTAGTGATGAAAAAATGAAAATTCTTGAAGAAGTAGACAGAAATCCTCACCTTAAGCGCGTGGAACTGGCACGAAAATTAAAACTCGCTCCTTCAACGTTAAACACTATTGTTACCAATCGAGACAAAATAGCAGTTGCGTACAAAGACAATAGAAATGGAAAGAGAAAACTTGTGCGCGAAGGAAAATTTTCTAAACTAGAAACAATGCTCCTGCAATGGTTCACCCAAGCCCGTGCAGCAAACATTCCAGTGGATGGAACCATAATTCGTGAGAAAGCGAATTACCTAGCGAACCAGATGGGAGTAACAGACTTTGCAGCGTCAAACTGATGGATCGAGCAGTTCAAGAAGAGGCATGGCCTTGTTTACAAGTGTGTGCGGGGTGAAGCAGCAGCTGTTGACAGTTGAAACGTGGACCAATGAAACGCTACCGATCTTGTTGAAAGAGTACAAGCCCCAAGACGTATTCAACGCTGACGAAATGGCTCTTTTTTTTTCAGCCTTCTGCCCGACAAGACGTTTGCGTATAAAGGAGAAATTTGCCATGGTGGAAAATTGAGCCAAGAAAGGTTAACCGTCCTTCTTTGTTGCAATGAGAGTGGAACGGAGAAGTTGCTTCCTCTTGTCATCGGTAAAGCAATGAAGCCTCGTTGCTTTAAAAATGTCAAGAGCTTTCCTTGCCAATACAAAGCCAACGCGAACGCTTGGATGACTACTTCTGTTTTTGAAGATTTTTTGCGAGCCCTAGATGCAAAAATGGGGAGTAAAAATCGAAAAATTCTATTAATTATTGATCGATGTGCTGCACACCCTGTGAATGTTCCCACAAGGAATGTGAAAGTGGTTTTCCTTCCTGCCAACTGCACAAGTCGGCTTCAGCCCCTTGACCAAGGAATCATTCATTGCGTGAAGAATAAGTACAGGAAAATGTTGGTGCAGAAAAGGTTGGCCAACATCAGTGGTACACGCAAGAAGAATCACTGTTCTTGATGCTATGCATTTCTTGGAAAGTTCTTGGGACTCTGTGCAGCAAACCACAATTAGCAACTGTTTCCGCAAGGCAGGATTTCGCGTTTTCCATGAAACTCCGGAGGTCGAAGAAATTGAAGACTCTGAAATACAAAACTTCGACAGTTAAGTTCAGTGCGACTACAACATTGCCATTTGCCAAACTGCGACGATCGACGATATTTTTCAAGAGCATGAAAAGGAAAAGAATGATGATGGAAGAGAAGAAGTAGAAGAGGGGGAGGAGGAAGACGTACCAACCTTAGGAAGGGCATTGGAATCGATGGACACTGTCCGAAGCTTTATTTCAAGCTTTTCAGTTGACGAAACCGTCATGGACACATTGTCAAAATTAGATGTTATACTGTATTCACTTGGACAGAGAAGTCGTAAGCAAACGACAATGGATATGTTTTTTAAGCGCCAGTTGTGTGTTATTTCGGTAAGTGTGTAAATATTGTGTAGATACATTAATTATTAATTTGTTACATACTGTACATACATTTGTTTGAGGTTAAAATCTATTTGTGTGTGTGGCTAAAATTCACCAGTTGACCTGGTACGGTTTGCAACTACGAAGTTACAGGATTATAAAATAGGTAGGTGTAATGCAAAATTCATAACCAATTTAAAAGGTTTTGGTAATTGATTTTTGTTTCTTACATTTATTATATAATTTTCGGTGTTGTGAGGGACATTTGGACTAGTACTAATCAGTGCTGTGTGTTGCCATGTTCTGAGATTTGCTCGAGATCGCGTGATGGCCGAAGTTTTTTTTTATTTTATTTTTTCTGTACACACGCGAGCATGTCTAACCTCAAAAAACTTAGGTTATATCCAATCGTTCACGCCAAAGAGTACGGCACTTCTTTTCCACAGAATACCAAGAAAAACATGCATTTAAGCCGAAATCGATAAACAAAAAAACTTGTACTTCAGTATTTGAATCGAGTACGGTACTGGTATAGTAGGCTACATTTTTCTCTTGTTTTCAATGCTCTCGTTTCTCTGTGCTGTGTAAACTAGTTCTGTAATACAATAATTCTGTAGGTTGTTTAATTGTATATTCGATAGCATGTACTTCCGATTAACGCGCTTTTTTTTTTTTTTTACCTTACTGAAACAATTTAATGAGGTTTAATTATCATTTTTCGGTAGCAAGTTTTCCCGCTTTTGACGTTCAAATTCTTCAGTCCTTTCAAAAACGTACTAACGAGGTTCCATTGTAGTTAGCTTTCTAATGAAATCTACGTAACACCATCTGGGTATAGTCTTGTATACTTCTGCGAAAATGCTACAAACAGGCGAGAAGGTTAAGGGAGAACCGAGTGCAACATCTTCAAAATGCTCTCCTGTAAAATGTATATTTGACAGTGTCCTATACTTCCAAGATACAGATATATGAATTGCAGACTATTGCCATAGCAGGGTATTATAATTGGAACGCCTATGGGCTCCTAGCAATTTCAATTTCATGTAGTTTCAACCTTGGCTACCAGATGCCACTGTCAGACACGTAGTGGCGAACGTTGTAACATGATACAGCGTTTATAATCAAACAAATATAACCTAAAAATTTGGCTACACACTACAAATTGTATAGGTAGGTTCTTTTACATGCCATAAATGTATGACATGGGCCCACCAGCTTGACTTCCCCTCCGTAGGAAGGCATACTGAAGGATTTTAATGCTCATAAAAATCCAACGACTTCGGCCGGGTTTGAATCCGCCATTTTGGACGTTAAAAAAATTAACAAAGACCAAAAAAACACATTCAAAAGAGGAACAAACCTAAGGAGCAGTCAAGTTTTTGATGCTTGTGTAAGTTAAAATTTCAGAACTATTTTCCTTGAGAGTAATTTATGTACACTTTTGGCCGTTTGAAAGGTATTTGTAGTAAAAAATAAAAAAAACTGACTGGTATAGGGAAATGCTAACACCGGGGTGCTAGAAATTGTTTACGAAAGGAGACTCGTCACGTCACAGAAGAGGCAACTTGCATGGCAGTCTGACATCGGGTAAAATACCTGGGAAACTACCTCGAGGAAGACAGAGAAAAGCAAAAGAAACAGGTAAGTAATTTGTAATATTGTCTAATTTTTTTTGTATCCAGAAATATATTGTGATCCCAGTAAATGCCACTTAGGACAAGCTTCCCTGTATGATAGATTAAAAAAATCTGAGTAAACTCACAATAGCAATATTTCCGAATTTATCAGCAGTTGCTACGGTATCATAATCCAAGACAGTACCAGTAGTGATCCAGCGGGGATGAGTGTCGTCAGCAAATATAATAAGCTGGTTTTCCTGGCGCTTATACCGCACCATATAAACACTTTCTTGTACATCAGATACAAATATGCGTTGTCCGAGAGCCTGAATATTGACAATCATATTTGGAATGTGCTGCAACAAAGAAACAAACCAGAATGAGAAGCTTGCAGCAAGTACAGCCATACAGATACATTTCTCAACTACTAGGTTCACGAGATGTAAAAATCCTTGAGATTATTAACATGTTGACATGAGCCTAGGATATATACCTTATTCTCACACTTCCTTAACAGCTTCTTTTTGCCCAAATCATACAAACGCAACATACGTCCCACACCTACAAGGATTCTACCATGGAAGGAGCAAATAGCAGTTGGTACTTCATCCACAGGAGTTTTGTGCATCAAATCCATACTGGTGCACTCTGCGTTCACCCTATCATAAAGGGAGAAATTGTTTAACATATTTTAGACAACCACAAACATTCACAGCTCAAACATCGAAACTAATAGACTAAATAATATAGGATTTATAAATGTATTAATTCTCCAATGCATGAAAAAGATTTCTGTATGGGCTATTCCCCTCCCCCTAAAAACCAGGATTCCCACCAATTTCAAAACATACCCCTGCCTCAGATTGTTTCCCTAACTGAGAAACCACAATCACCTAAGAACTGGCAAAGATCCCAATTAAGGAGACAGAAATACAGATGGAAATAAGATCAGTACTGCAGGACTCAATCACTGTAGTTCAGTTGAAAGCTGCTCATCATCTCAAATTCCATCCACAATGAGGTTCAATAAAAATGCTTGTACCATCTAGCAGCTCCTATTTGTAAAGAGACTGACAAAAGGTGAACAATCCAATTAAGAGAATTTGGTAAAGGGATGTAAAATTTGTCACAATAGTAAGCAATCACTTTCTGCAGGGATGCGATTTTAAGACAGAAAATACGGCAAATTAAGACTCTTCCAGAATTATCGAACGCTAGGTGTAAATATGCCTATGTACGTAATATTAATGGCATCTTGATTATTTGATGCACTCCGTCTCAGAAGTGCATAGGATATTACCGACACTTTCGCGAAAGCATATTAGTGCATAAGAGTCATGCCACAAAATACAGATTATTGGTCACGAAGTGATCACTGGTGAACACTATCAATTATTGTGATAAAATATTATCTCTGATCATCTTTTTTCTTTTTTACTGCACAAGTCGCAAAATATCTATATAAATCACTAGAGACACAAGCTCGACTGAACTCTACAATCTCTCACAGCTTGTGAGAAGCTAGGAGGTAAATACCACCGCTCAATTCATGAATTTCCTGTTAGGCCAGACCTATCAGTTGAGTTTTTAGTGTACCACTTGCGGGTCTCTGACCATATAATATATTAAATTCCCCTCGCAGGTAACCGTGTCATGCAATTTAATATATAAAATTCTGCCCTGAGGGGGTCGTGTTTGCAGCTAAAAAAAATTTGTCCCATAGATGAATATGTACAGTGACATGTGGGATGCGACACAATACTCACAGTGAACACTTACAACATACACTAGTGTCCAAAAGTTTAAGCATAATCACTAAACTATCCCATACCGCCCGAGAGGAATGTCAGATGGATTGCTGAACAAACGGAAGCTGAATCGCACACCATATGTCACAAATTGTCGGAAAAAAACCAGTGTCAGAAAGGTTCTGGTAGCTAAGGTACACCTTTGACTCCTGAATAGCACAAGCAATCTTGTCTTTATTTTTCATAATCGTTGACAGTGTGTTAGCTGAAATGCCGAATTCCGCTGCAATATCTTTCTTCCTTCTCACACCCTTTTCCACTTAGTGAATTAACTTGAATTTTTCACTTGCACTTAAACATTTCAGAACAAGTTTCTTCTCCATGGTGTTTGCATTACTGATTTACACAGTAGGTCAGAAACTGCAGGACAATGCTCCCTCACCAGGCTTATCAGCCAAGGACACATTGTCCGAGGTGCACATTGACCGGAACCAGTCTCCTTACCCTCAGGCTGCTCTGGAATATAGCAGACCACACAATACTGACAGAAATAACTTCTCCGAGTACCGTACCCAAGGTGAACAAAAATCTCATATTCCGAGCCCCAAGTCACAAATCTATAGTCTTCAAGGCAATTGTATTTTCACCCCAACTTCGAGATATAGAAAAATATTTTACGCCAGGGGAATGAAATATTCCTAGAGTTATCGAAATATTCGAGTAATAGAACTTCGAATTATAGAACAAATGTAACATGTGAATTAGAAACGATACCGCCGGGAAATGAAAATTACTTCGAGTTTTAGAAGTTCGACTTATGGAAGTTAGACTGTACTCCAATGTTTGTATTCAGTGGACACGAAAAGACACGTGCGATGAACACTGCAGGGATTCAGCAACACATAAAAAGAGGAAGAAAGAAGGAAATTAACATAATTATAAGCGGCAAACAACATTCGGCGATACTCTACACATCGCAAAGAAGTTGAAAAACCCTCTTTTCACATAATTTGTTAGATTTACCCCATTCTATAAGGGAGATTTCAGAAGAAACATCGATCATTACCACAATTTATTTTGCGAAATACCCACCGAAATAGCGTCAGTTTTAACACCGAAATCAACGATTTTATTTACCAAGAAATAAGGCCCTTACTCATCCCTGTATCTACGAGCGTTCACAGTGTTCCTCGGACCACCCATGAAGATGAGCAGGTCCGTACCGCCATTTAACACCATTACACCACCACCACCACACTGGTCCCGTTCTACGATGTTCCTGAGGATGTATCCGCTACCCGGTTCTCATCACGTTGCTCTCCGGTTCTCTCCAGATTAATGTGCGACTGGGATCACTCTGCAAACTGAAGCGGATTCATCTGTGAAGAGCACATGCCTCCATTCATTCATGGTCCAGTTCCGACGTTGCGGCACCACTGTAAATGGCCCCGTCTCTGTGCTGGAGTGAGCGGGATGCACACTGCTGGACTGGCCTGCAGTTCTGAGCCTCAGGTACACAGTTTGCCGGGAAACTGCAACCACTGAGACGCCTGCAGGCTCCGCTGACAATTGTCTTGCAGGTGCACTCCGATATAGTCGGGAGGTTAAGGCCAGATATCGGTCCTGCTATGGGGTGGTTAATCTTGGTCGACCTGGTACTGGCCCAAGACTAACATCACCTGTCTTTCGAAATTGTCTACAAAGTGGAATGACACTTTGTGGCACATTCAAGGATACGGCGACTTCGGCCTGTGTCAGGCCTGCTTCCAGGCGGTTGATTATTCTAACCTGCAAAATGGGGTCCAAATAGAGTCGTCGTGCCATTATGTTGACACGTTCACCACGAGGATACACTTCGCACACTATAACAAGGCAAACACGACTGAGGGAAAATGGGGTGCAGGCACTGGCCGTATTTACCTTGCGGTTATGCCGCTAGTCAAAGCAGGGAATACTCCTTTCCTATACAGAGCGAACACAAAGTTTGTAGGTTCATACATCGTGCGTTGTGGTCTATTTCCTGTTGCCCTGTTTATTCGTAACATAAGCTTAACTTTGGACACTAGTGAATAACGAAAAGTTTGCTTTGATGCCACAAGAAGAAATGTACAGTATTATGAGCAGCCAATAAGGGGCCGAAAGTAGTATCCTCCACTACAAGAAACACTGCAAGCGGTATCGGCACAGGGACGCCTGCTTGGGGCCACAGTGCGCAGTAGCATTTGCAGGTCTCAACTTTCCCTGAGCCAATTGAAGAGACCTACTGTCCTTAGGGTTCAGAGTCCGCGACTGGAAAAATATTGCTATGTAATGTGACCAATGCCACTCTTACATGGTTTGGCAACATTCCTAGTTGTCATCTAAACAAGCTACTAGATCTATAGTGAAGTGTTGATCATGTTCTAAGGAGAGTATACCTATTAAGTTGAACAGTTTTCCTGATCCAAGAGAGCGAACAGGTTTGCACTAGTTTGTGCAGATGGCTTCGGTCTTCAACTTTGATTCACCCAATTTGACCAAGGTTGAAACAACTACACAGTACTGAAAATTTACTCCACATGCAAATTAAGAAATAATTTCAGAAATAATATTGGAACTTTACATTTAAAAAATTACACTAGTGAACTATATAAGCAAAATTCGCACATCTATATACCCATAAAATAAATGTTACAAGATGGTTTGTGTGTCTCCTATGCATTCATAAACCATTGATCGAATTGCGATGAAATTTGGGCGAGTTGTTGTGTGCACTCCAGGGAAGGTTTCTGGCTACAAATTATTTATGTAACAAAAAGGGATGAGGGACTTAACAGGAAGCCTAAATCCCACAGTAACCCAATTGCACAACCTGTATACAATGCAAGGTGTGAGAATGGCTTGCTGATTCATCGCGAGGGGACATGCAGTCTCACCACAGCTCTAATGTAGCCTGTAAGATTGGCTATCAATCACTTCCCACTGATTATTTTTTATTTTTACCAGCTGGCGTGAGTCAGTGGTAAAGTGCAGTTCTTAAAACTGAACAAGCTTGGCTGCCGGTTCTAATATGGTCATGGCGCGCGAATCTTAAGTCCTATATGTGTCCATATACCATCACTAGAGATAAGGGAAAATCGCAATTGCGATAAATGCGAATTTTACTTTTTCTCCTTTTTTCAACTACCTGATAACTAATATGACTATGTATACCCAAAATTTGCGAAACTGAATGTGCGACAAAGTGCGATAACTAAGGGTTCTTGCGAATTATTCCCATAAATGCGAAAAGTGCAGAGTTTACCGATTAATGTTGAATATTATGTTTTATTACATTTTCGCGCCGCAACTTTGAAATTTGCGAGTTCCCAGCAATGAAAATATCTGCTATACAATCGATATTTACGAACATCGATTATTGCCGTGAAAACAATCGATTACGGTAAAAATTAATTTGAAAATGGTGCTGTTATTATTGCCGCATAATATCCACTGTTTAACGCCAGTAAAACGATGATTTTGGAGAAATTATTTCGTAGTTTCAGTTGGTTGTGCTAATAAAAGGAATAATCCAATCGTTTGTGCCGATTCTCTTTAAAAATTAGAGCAATAAGGTTATGCTTATATAGGTTTATATCGCGCCGACCCTCATTTCTTGTATTTGTAATGAAAATGAAAACTCAAGTACATATCGTGATATGAATAGTCAATTTTTGTTAGGCGTTCTCTTTGCTTTGGGAAATGTTGTATAATATGATGAAAGTAATCTCTACGATGTGTGAGTTATAGGTTATGTTACATGTCGTCCGGCGATTTCTCCGCGAATTCGGATACTGTTTTACAGATTGTCAGTCAAGAGTCGAAGAGTGGTCAGGAAATAATGAGGGAGTAAACAAACATTTTATTATTTAGTTAATTATCCATTGTGTGATATTTACACAAAGTAAAGTAAATGTATGATTCACAGTATTACTTCCTTTTCAATGAGGGCCATGGATGAAGGGCATTGAATTTCTATTTGCCGGTGGTTTAATGGTCAAATGGAACTTCTTGAATACTGCCTCATAAGTTATTAAAAGAAATGAATGGAACTTGGCAAGGAGTTAGTAAGAAAACCACACAAAAGGATTTCATAGACATCCTTAGAATTTGAACCAATTCATCCATCGAGTCCAGGACAGCCTGGTATTGTCGTCATTCCACCTGCCACACAGTAAACTTCGTAAGACAAGCATTGTTGCCTGACCACAGCTCGCTTTATTCTAACAATTGGCACCTTGGTACCAGTGAACTAATACAACTCTCCGCCGGCCCTCAATATTTGAGTTGCTGCACAACACCTGATATTGTTGATTGCATAATGAGAACATGACCTTTGGATCTTTTGAGCATAGCTTAGGTACCCTCGTCTCACGTTATACAACCAACCGACAGCACTTGAACTCAATCTTGCCAATTAGCCAGGCTGATGCCTTTATTTTCATAGATCTCACATTTCTGAAAAATGTATGATGTCAAGTTTCTACATTTCTGTAATACTGATATTAGGATTTTAATACTTTTAACACTCCCTTAGTAAAAATAAAAACCACACACACAACAGGAGACTTATATTAAATGCTTATGCCGTTTATCAGAAACGTCCATATTTCCAATCCTGCACATGTTTGAATTAGTTTCCGTGCATATTATTTTGAACCTGTTTATTGTACCTGGTGACAAACTTTTAAATGCTACAAAATGCTAATTTTTAAATTTCAAAATGCTCCAAAATGCTATTTTTCAAAATGGAAGTGCTATTAAATCAATTTCAAAATGCTATTTTCTCGAATCTTTAACCATCAACGATTGCGAAGAAACTTGGGAGAGTTGCTGAGTGCACTCCAGGGAAGGTTTCTGGCTTGGTAAATCCATTTTACAATGATTCAAGTAGTTACAACAAAATACATTTATTTTAACAGACTAGCAGCACACATGGTATTTCAACTTGAAATATTTCAGAAGTTCCTAATCTTTATACCTCACCCTTCTCTTACAAACATTAGGCCAAAAATATGCAATAATGCTCACAAATGATTAAGGTTTGCAAATGTTAATGAAATTGCTCAACTGGAGATAATGGTAGAGAGCCCAAGGGCGATTTTGAGTTATGTTGCAGTTCTCAGTATTTTGCCATCTAACATTTTGTATACCGAGAGTCTAACACGGTTAGATACATACCAATACTCTGTGTTAAAATGATTCAATAACCATTGACATGGCGAGAGTAGTTGGAATTAACATTAATCAAAAATTTTAACCCATCCAAATAGAGATGGTATTGAACTTTGAAAAACTTACTTACTTGTAGGTGCAGAGATATCCACCGCCAACTTGACGAGGGTTAAGCTGATAATCCTTGGCAACACCCAGGATCACAAATTGTTGGTTGTCAGCTTGGTTGGAAAACTTCACTAGTGCAATACTGAAATAATGTAAGAGCAAATACAATAAACAAAAGAGCACATACTACATTCCAATGAAATAATGAGTAAACTACAGTACACGAGTGTACCTAAGTACACAGTACGCAAAAAAAATAAAATAAATTGTAGACTGAATTCAAATCAGAACTGCAGGACTCTGTTCATGGAAGTTCATATCAAGTTAGATCATCATTTCTGATTCAATCTGTATGTGGCACTAGGTAAGATTTACCGTATTTGCTTGAGTAATCTTGCACTTTTTTGACCGAAAATATGTGTGAAAATTTTCGGTACGGTTTACTACAAGACAGTGAGATACGCGGGAAATGACCGTATTCCCGAAGGAAAAAAAAAACACAAAATTTGCATTATTGAAACAAGGCAACAGGCATAGTACGGTATTCACCCTGTTCATTGTCACGGCTGCCAATCTCCAAGATACTCTCGCGTGCATCATCCAATACTGCTTCATCCTGACTTCCGTCTAATGCATTTGCAACAATGTCCGTCGACACCATCGATACGATTAAATAGAAATTCGTTATGGTTATGAGACATGAAGAACCTATAAAAAGACGTCATACGCTCGTTAAGGATGATTCAAGGCAGAAAAGGAATTTTGAGCGCAGATGCTTAGCAATCGAATATCTTCCATATCGATTCCTCGCTACATGCACGAGCAAGCTCGAATTTAGCCAACCGTGGCCGAAGACTAAAGATGTACAGCGTGCTAACACTCACGCTACGCCGTACTTGCAAGCAGGGCCTCGACCCCTAATCGGCTCGTATCAGACAAGTTCGGATCAACTCGTAGTTGCTCGCTCTTCCTGTTAGTATCGCTTCGGGTAAGTTCCTGGACAATGACAACTGTTGTGGCGCGCTAAATCGAACATGTTTCTACCTCAAGGTTATTATTATCATATGACAGTGTCAGTAATGAATGCGAGTACTTTATCCCCCCTGAAATTTCAAATAAAAAATGGGGTGCAAGATATACGCGAGCAAATACGGTATACATTTTTTTCTTTTACTGTTAAGGAAACCAATGTTATGATATAGCGGCAATGCATTTGAACTGAATTAAATTGCTAGTTAATTCCCTTTAACTTATTAAAGACTAACTTAATGCAACATTAGATTAAATTTTATTAAGTGGCAGACTAGTTTAGTGGTAGTTCTATTGTATGTAAAATGTATGCTCCAAAATTCACTGAAAACCATTCATGTGAAACTACACAAAATTAAAATGGTTTACTACACGACAGTGAGATTCTTGCAAAGCTTAATGTAATCCGCCCCAAACATTTTACAAAATTTTGATCAAACCATCCCATAACAGCACAAGTGTGGCACCAGAAAATCTCACGAAATCGACTCTGAGACACCTACTTAACCACACAAAAGCAGGACTGAAAATACCAGCAAGAATGTTGTTTAACAATTGAAGCATAGCACCAGAAATTGCCAGGAATTTGAATAGTGAAATTCTTCTTTAACGGCACCGAAAACTCAGAGCAGTCAGATTCTTGCTCAACGGGGAGAGCAGTGTTGGAAATACCTGCAATATTACTGAATTTCTCTATGAGCGAGAGCTGTTCCACAAACACACATGAAATCAAAGAGGTAAAGTCTCGCTTGCAGTGTGTCATTGGAAATGCCCTCAAATTCAAATAATGAGGATCTGATGGTGCAGCAGCAGTGCCGAACGTTCTAATGAACTTGAAACCAACGAGAATAAGAGAATAAGATTGCCACATAAAGTAGCAGTATGAACTATATAAAAGCGGAGAGGAAACACTATGCAAATTGTTGTCCTAGTTTAGCTTCATGCTATTGGTTTTGCCGATCTACTATACATGGCATGCCCATGCACTCTTTGAACAAGGCAATCACCACTACATCCTCAAAGGTCTTCTCTTTGAATAGTGTCGAGTACAAACGGCACGCGATGCATCAAGGTTGCGGCATAGTAAGAGTGGTGGGGAGCTGGAGCACTGGAGGAGACACCCCTCACTTAATTGCACCGACCTCAAGACTATTGCATGCACAGATTGTAAGCATCATCATGCGATGTCTACAGCACGGCGGACAAGCGACTGCAGTCACTGTTTCCCCACCGTTGAAACATGTCTGGAAGTATGTCTGCCCAGAGCGATCAGCTTGACCTTGAAGCCTCACCACATACCGTCTGTACTCCAATCCATTTCACAAAATTTTTAGGGTCCTATCTATATAAAATCTCTAAGTGAATTACCGTATATAATCTAATACCACCCGCACATTTTTAAACAAATTCGGACGTGAAAAATTGGGGTGCGGGTCTTACTTCAGTCATCCAAATTTGAAAGATCTAAATTGCCCGCCACGCGCGATATCGGGTGTTGCGAGTATCCGCTAGATGTTGCTAGCCTTGTTCCGGCTATAACTTTGTTTTACCGTAAGCACGCGGAGTCATAGTCACGCGCACGTTCTCCGAGTGTAAACATGAATGCTACGAAACGTTTGCGGTCATTTACTGAGAGTGGGAAACTGAAAGTTGTGAGGGAAGCTTAAGTTATTGGAAATCGTGCCCGGTAGGAAATATATATAAGAGTCATGTATTCGTGATTGAGCGGGATGACGTCTATGCTACAACCACGGGATGTCTGCGTGAACCGCCCGTTCAAAGCAGCCTTGAAACAGCTGTATACGGAGCGGATGGCGGCCGATAAGCCCACACTGACTCCAACTGGTTGTATTCAGCGCCCGGAAGTTCAGCTGCTGTGTTCGTGGATTTTGACGGCAAGGAATCGTATCTCTGGAGATCTCATACGGAAGAGCTTCAAGAAATGTAGTATTTCGAATGCTATGGATGTCAGTGATGACGACATTTAGTGAGAAAGTGATGGTGATAAAAGTTCCGAAGTTGGTACTTCTGATGACGAATGAAGTGTTTGTGTACTTTTATTTGTATTTTTAATCGTTTGATGTGTGTTATTTTACGACGACTTCAAAACTGTTGGAAACTAATTTGGATAAATGCTATTCTGTTTATTAGTTAAGATTGTAAATAATTTTGAGTAAAAATTTATTTCTTTTTAATCAGGGTGCGGGTCGTATTCGAGTAAATACGGTATGCCACACTTAAATTAGAGGGAAATTGAAATATAAAAATAATACAAAACTAGCAGTTTCATGAAGAACTACATAGCCTATCTCCCTACATTCCACTGGTCTTCTCCATTAAAATTCTCCTGCCTATTAAAAGTATTTTCGATAAGATATACTAAATAGCTTTTAGTTAATGACCCATGTCTTCAACACCATTAGAATGAGAAGCTGTGTGCTAGAATATAGCTTTCAATATCGGTGATTAAAGACTCTTCCTATGAGATAGCATCTTTCTCTAACCAGGATTAATTTTTAGAGAATTCAAATTCAAGTGTATAATTTACGAAAGATACAGAATTTATTGCCATTATATAAGTATTGTTATCATACCCCAGCAAAGGAATAGTCTTTTCAAAAGCCTGAAATAAATTAAATCCCAATAATTTTGACAGAGACACTGGATATCAGCTAAGTGACACTTGGCTACCAGTTATTAAGGATCTAGGAAGATATTTCCTCTCAGTCTCTCTGTTCTTCACTTATTTCAAATTGTACTTTTTCCCTAAGGCTACAGAGCCTGGATTTGATCTCCTTTGTTCGTCACTGGAGGAGTTTCCATCTGTTTTTTCGCCGTAGCTTGTATGACGTTAGGTATAGTTCAGATACACTTCCCTTTTGTTTATGTTTCCGTATATCCATCTACCCCCCCCCTCTTTTGGACATACTCATTCTTGGAGGAGACTATATTTTCACCCCGCCCCCTTTACCTTCTCCTTACTACTCTTTCCGACATTCTACCATGGTCCATACAGTAATTTCTGGCAGCTGCTCTCTGGTGACTAACCCAGGAAAATGAAAATCCACAGCCTGCTTCCAGTCTCCGACCGGGTCAGGAATGGAATGAATGAAGCCCCCATCTAGCGGCGAGGATATGAACTGTGCCGGCTGCCGAGGCCTGACGCACTCCTCTGGGGCAATGTTTAAATGAATGACAGATGAAATGAAATGTTAGTGGAGAGAGTTGCTGGAATGAAATTTTGACAGGGAAAACAGAAGTACCCGGAGAAAAACCTGTCTGCCTCCGTTTTGGCCAGCACAGATCTCACATGGAGTGACCGGGATTTGAACCACGGACCCAGCGGTGAGAAGCCGGCGTGCTGCCGCCTAAGCCATGGAGGCGGCGACTAACCGAGGAATTTATCTATATTTTTGTAATCTCATTGATATACTTTCTTTGGCCACATTGTTATTTTCCATTGAAAAAGGAGGCAAGGTTTCTCCGAAACGTATGGTTCTAATCTAAATACACACGGCATTAGCCCAAAAAACATGAATTATTAATACGAAAGTGATTTTAAAAAAATTCGCACAGCCCCCATTTATAAGTTCTCAAAAAGAAAATGGAAAAAAGAATTAAAATTGCCTTCAATATATTAAGCCTTGTATAAAGATACTGCTCTCAGGTAATTAAGTGACTAGAAAATCTAAATAATTACTTAAATTTTGAGTCACGGCCATGTTGGATTTGTGTTCATTACATTATTTAAGACCCATAGGTGAACTTATGTTAATAGCCTCCATCAACATGCAAAAATTTCAGTTTGATTGGTGCAACAGATTCACTGATATTGAGAACCGTCTGAATATTTTGGATGATCACCATGTTGGACCGCTTTATATTGAGACCTTATTGCATATTCATTCAGTTTTAGCAATATTCTGTGCTCATACCCAGCAAGGCAGTTGCAGTGAACATTATCGGCAAGATATGTTTTATTGAAGCGGAAAACGTGAGCAGCGAAAAACACTGCGGATGAGGACGGCCATAAATGCACTTAGACGGAAACTCGGCTGAGCGAGAGATAGTTCATAGCATGGGAAGGAAGCGCAAGGGCGCGACCGCCAGCTCGGTGAACTAGGAAGGACTCTGAGAGAGAAGTGCAAGTTTTGGGAAGGACAGATTGATTTTGGTAACGCTCAGATATGACCCACTTAGGAATTGAAGGTCGGAGCGCCTTGAGAGTTGTATTTTTAGATTATGGAGACCTTCCTCCTCTCAGTGAAGTGTTTTTATGTAAATTGTGTGAACGGCTATAGTTATAGTTTTAAGGGGCGGAACTACGAGGTCATCTGCCCCTCTTACCACAGATTAAAGAATACAAATTTGGGATTGAATTTAAAGTTTTGAGGTGGACACCTAAATTTAAAAAGGCCAAAAATTAATAAACCAAAAACTTAAATAACAATACAAATTATAAAAATATACAAAAATTACGGAGAAACAAAACATTATCGTTAAAAAATGAACAAGTCGATGAGTCAATGTTCACTGGAGAACGGTGAAAACTGCTCCACAGGTACAAAGTGGGGGGGTCTTCCCTCCTCAGATACGAGTGGGAGGATCTTGTATGACCTAACCTTAGCCTACACAAAATGATGGAAACTCTCCGTGACCGGAAAGAGCTCAGCCACACGCGAGTAGTACCCTTGATCGCTCTCAGTTTACTGGGCAGTGGGTCAGTTAGCCACTGACTCTCCCAAAAAGCCAGAACTTGTAGGCGTAACAGAGCGGGTACCCCTATTGGTCAAGGTGGTCGAGATACCACCTCTTTTGCAGCTTGATCTGCTAACTCATTTCCCGCAATTCCCATGTGGCTTGGAAGCCACAGAAAGGCGATTCTAGTGCCAGCGTGGCACAGCCCGGCTAGTAGGTCATGGATACGCAGCACTAGGGGGTGTTGCGGGAAACATGTAGCAATTGACTGCAATGAACTCCAAGAGTCTGTACACGCGAGAAAGTGGATTCGTGCAAACTGCAGAGCTTCATAGATGGCAACGAGCTCCGCAGTAAACACACTACAGGCCTCAGGCAAAGAGATCTTGGTATTTACACTATCAATAACGTAAGCACAACCCACTTTATCGTCCACCTTCGAACCATCCGTGTAGAGAATCCCAGCGCCCGGAGATTGGTGAACTATGCTGTGGAACTGCCTCCGGTAAACGGAGGCACCTGTGTTCACCTTAGGACCTCGGTGCAGATCTAACCGAATTACCTGACGCGGAACTTGCCACAGAGGCACCTCACTAGGTGTCCGGATCATACAAGGACCTACAGCCACTCCCTATTTCAGTACACGAGCTATCAAGTCTAATATCAACTGGCCGAGTGGGACGAGGCCGGTTGGCGTACCCCTGGCGGTTTTGGGTTCCAAATTGAACCTGATAGGTCGGGTGTTGCGGCATTTGACGCACATGCTAAAAGCATATGTTGGCGTCTATAATTTAAAGGTGGAACACCCGATTCGGTAAATAGGCTGAGTATCGGACTGGTCCGGAAGGCACCGGTAGCTGGCCTTACGCCACTATGGTGGATACTGTCCAGCATTTTCACGGTTGCCAGCCTTGCTGAACCGTATGCCGCAGAACCATAGTCTAGCCGGGACAGGACGAGGGCTTGGTAGAACTGTAGCAGCACCGCACGGTCAGCCCCCCATGTAGTACCACTAAGAAACTTTGAGCATGTTCAGTTTCCTGAGACATGTCATTTTCAATTGCCGTATATGGTGCTGCCACGTTAATTCTCTGTCAAAATGGAGCCCTAGGAAACGATAAGTGTCAACCAACAGCAAGGCAAAATCCCTGAGATGTAGTGCAGGGTGTAAATGTAGCCTCCGGAGCCGACAAAAATGGACGAGTGAGGTTTTTCGCTGCTGAATAACGAAAACCCCGTCGCGAGCCCACCTGTCTAAAGGCTAAATTAATTCATGTTAAGAAAGCCAACGAAGGGGGCATGTTTCAAGCAACCAATGAGATGGCAGGCATCCTCAAGCCGGAATTTCTCGTCTTGTGCCAAGACAATAAGGGATAATAATAATATCGTATGGCCTCGGGTGCCTGGTGCAAGCTTTGTTAATTGACACCCAGAGGGTAGCTTGCATGTCGAATTTCGTCGTTCCTTTAAACTCTATGAAAGTCAAGGAGGTTAGATATCTAAACTCCTTGACACTACAGCGCTTTCAAGTAGAGAATGGAGGAACTTTGTGTTGGCGGAAAATCCCGAGATTAATTTTGCCTTTGAACACGGCCTACTGAATTCAAATGGGTTCTTTAACATGCCAACAACGTATGACATGAGTGTCGTGATTTTTGTCGCCTTTCAAAAATCACTTACCATGGCCAGGAGTGAACCTGCAATCTTGGGGTTGGTAGTCCGACACTATAACCACTCACCCACCGTGGCAAGCTAATAAGGGATGATTACGGAGCTGAATAACCATGAAACATGTGATCGATTAGGGAAAATGAAATAACATTTGAGACATTGAGAACGTCATAAGTACAGTGATGTAAGTCATTTTTTGCCGGGACAGCTACTTTGGAAGTTAAGTTTTGATTTCCCCTTCCAGATACCCTCTCGGCCACCATTGAAATAGCTCTCCGTGAGGGAGAGAATTCACTCAATCAGTAAATCAGTCCTCTGTTACTATGTTTTGTGAGCACAGTTGCTGCCTTCACCAGCCCGCGACATAATTTAGTGAAAATTGTACAAGTCCGCGAGTGAAAGTATGATCAGTAGCAGGCTAGCCACAGAGCTAGGAGTTAATTAGGAGTGGCGATATTAGGTGCTACGCCGGACTTCTGGATGAATTGAGTTGTCCAGCCAGTAGCTATTTTAGGCAGATATTAGTGGTAGGTCGGCAGGAAACAGTGTAATAATGTTGTCCTTTGCCGGAACATATTGAATAACAGTGTAACTTTTTGCCCTCCCACATGACGAGGTATCAGAAGAGAGAAGAAACTATCATCTCTGTAGGAACAATGGAGAAGTCATCGCCCGTCGTGTCAGTCGTTGGACTGATGATGGGGTAGAGACCACGGAGGGGCTGCAGAGATGGAGGTGGTGAATTGGGACCCAGGAATGAGCGCAGTAAATTATCTTGTATAATTTAGTTGGGGATGTAAGAATCAGCATGGATACAAAGGCACGGTACATATTTATTTTCTTGTCTTTTGACGATTGTTTTATAGCAACGTGCATGTAAATAAGTAACGCGAGATCATGGGATTCAGTGTAAGGGTGGAGAGAGTATCATTGAAGGGATTGATCATCAGCCCTTGTTGCTTGGGTAACTATTCAGTAGAGAAGGAGGGAACTAGATTTTGCAATGTTTAAGCAAACCAGAACGTGGAGTAATAATTTTGTGTTGTGAATGGGGTCGGTGGACCGCCTATAGCGAATTAAGCCAGCTCAGATTTTAGTTGATTTTCTGTTGGTGGGAAGAAGTGCAAAAACAACTACAGAGGTGGCCAAACTATTAGACTAAAGGCCTGAAAATCTATTATTCAATTTTGCTGAGTCGACATTTATTTGTGTTTCTATGGGAACTGACACTGGGGATGTTACAATGATATAGGGGCATTTGGATAATGATTTTAGGATTTTCCGTCTCATAGTTTGGCAAAACTGTTACAATTGACTGTCTGCTGTCTCAAGGAACTATTTATTTCTGTGCACATGTTGTTGGTTGTTTGAAATTTACCAAGAATGTAGTGATAGTTTAGTTAATATCTTCACTTAATTCCATCAGCAGAGCTCTGGTGCTTTATGCTGACATATTTAAACCTATATTTGCGACGTAATTACAAGGCAGTGCATAACATTGACCTATCAAGGGAATTTTATGTTTATGGGGAGGAAAAGTGATATGTCCCCAAGGAAAATTGGGATAACAAGAACATTGCTTACTGAAGGATACTACACACAGCTGGGGATAGCAACAAGACTTAATATTGCACAAAAATCAGTAAGTAGAATTAAGAAATTGAAAGAAAACAGTGAGGTTTCCAAGTCACAACGAAAATAAAAATGTGGTAGATAAAGTAAATTAAGCCCTAGAGGTGTACGAAAACTGATGGCAATTTCATGAAACCATCGCTCAGCTACTAGCAATGAACTAAGAAATAATTTGAATAGTAGTGGCATGGATGTATCTGCAAGTACTGTAAGAAGAACATTGTACAATTGCGGATTAAAATCTAGACTACCCAGAAGAAAAGCAACGATTATCCAGTTTTGGCAAAAAAGAGATTGGAAAGGGCAAAGGGCCTTCAAGAATGCTCTACAGACGCCTGGAAGGTACATGTAACATCAAAATAATAGTTTTACAAACATTAACTACTCTTCACTACAATGTTCACTGGAAACGTTAAAAATTGTTATTATTATTGTTCCTTTATTGATTGTAATAATGCCGCCAATGCACTACTAAAATGAAAATTTTACCCTAAGTTTGCTTCAGTGATGAATCTATATTTGAAGTACGAGGCTCATTTCTGGTTATGGACCACCATTTCAGTCTATGGAGCCACAATCCAGACTATGGAGTCCCTTTTCAGACTATGGAGCCTCAATTCAAAATTATGGCGCCTCATTTCAGACTATGGAGACTCAATTCAGGCAATTGAGCCCAATTTCAGACTATGGAGCCTCATTTCAGACTATGGAGCCTCATTACAGACTATGGAGCATTTCATACTATGGAGCCCCTTTTCAGACTATGGAGCCTCAGGTCAGGATATGGAGCCCCATTTCAGGCTATGGAGCCTCATTTCAGATTATGGAGCCCCATTTCAGACTATGGAGCCCTATTTCAGGCAATTATGTCCCATTCCACACTATGGAGCCTCATTTCAGACTATGCAGCATTTCCGGCTATGGAGCCTTATTTCAGCCTCTGGAGCCTCAATTCAGACTATGGACCCTCAATTCTGGTTATGGAGCCCCATTCCAGACTATGGAGCCCCAATTAAGACTATGGAGATCCATATCAGACTAAGGAGCCTCATTTCAGGCAATGGAAACCCAGATCAGACTATGGAGCCTCAATTAAGGCTATGGAGTCTCATTTCAGACTATGGAGCCTAAATTCAGACTATGGACCTTTTCAGACTATGGAGCCCCAATTCAGACTATGGAGACCCATATCAAACTACGGAGCCTCATTTCGGGAAATTGAGACCCTTTTCAGACTATGGATCCTCATTTCAGACTACGGGGCCTCATTTCAGACTTTGGAGCCTCAATTTAGACTATGGAGCGTCATTTCAGACTATGGAGTCTCATTTCAGTCTATGAAGCCTCAATTCAGGCTATGGTGACTCAATTCAGGCTATGGAGCCCCATTTCAGTCTATAGAGCCTCATTTCAGATTATGGAGCCCCATTTCAGACTATGGAGCCTCATTTCAGACTATGGAGCCTCTATTCAGACTATGGAGCCCCATGTCAGACTATGGAGCCTCAATTCAGGCAATTGAGCCCCAGTTCAGACTATGGTGTTCATTTCAGGCAATGGAATCCCATTTCAATCCATGGAGCCTCATTTCAGACTATGGAGCCCCATTTCAGACTTTGGAGCCTCATTTCAGTCTATGGAGCCTCAATTCTGAATATGGAGCATCATTTCAGGCTATGGAGACTTATTTCTGGCTATGGAGGCCCATTTCAAACTATGGAGCCTCAATCCAGACTACGGAGCCTCATTTCAGACTATGGATTCCCATTTCAGACTCTGGAGCCTCATTTCAGATCATGGAGCCTCATTTCAGACTATGGAGCCTCAATTCAGACTCTGGAGACTCATTTCAGGATATGGACCCTCATTTCAGGTTATGGAGACTCATTTCAGACTATGGAGCCACAATTGAAGCTACGGAGCCGCAATTCAGACTATGGAGCCTCATTTCAGACTATGGAGCCTCATTTCAGGCTATGGCGCCTCATTTCAGACTATGGGTCCTCATTTCAGACTATGGAGTCTCAATTCAGACTATGGTGCCTCAATTCTGACTATGGAGACCCGTCTCTGACTACGGAGCCTCAATTCAGGACATTGAGACCCATTTCACACAATGGAGCCTCATAGCGGGCAAAGGAGCCCCATTTCATGCAATGGAGCCTCATTTCATACTATGGAGCCTCATTTCAGAATATGGAGCCTCAATTCAGACTATGGAGCGTCATTTCAGACTATGGAGTCTCATTTCAGTCTATGGAGCCTCAATTCAGGCTATGGGGACTCAATTCAGGCTATGGAGCCCCATTTCAGTCTATGGAGCCTCATTTGAGATTATGGAGCCCCATTTCAGACTATGGAGCCACATTTCAGACTATAGAGCCTCATTTCAGACTTTGGAGCCTCAATTTAGACTATGGAGCCCCATGTCAGACTATGGAGCCTCAATTCAGGCATTTGAGCCCCATTTCAGACTATCGTGTTCATTTCAGGCAATGGAGCCCCATTTCAAGCTAAGGAGGCTCATTTCAGACTATGGAGCCCCTTTTCAGACTATGGAGCCTCATTTCAGTCTATGGAGCCTCAATTCAGACTATGGAGACCCATATCAGACTATGGAGCCTGATTTACGACTATGGAGCATCATTTCAGGCTATGGAGCCTCATTTCTGGCTAAGGAGACCCATTTCTGACGATGGAGCCTGAATCCAGACTACGGAGCCTCAATTCAGACTATGGAGCCTCATTTCAAACTATGGAGCCTCAATCCAGACTATGGAGCCTCATTTCAGACAATGGAGCTGCAATTCTGACTATGTTGCCTCATTTCAGGCTATGGAGCCACAATTCAGACTATGGAGCCTCATTTCAGACTATGGAGCCTCATTTCAGGCTATAGCGCCTCATTTCAGACTATGGGGTCTCATTTCAGACTATGGAGCCCCATTTCAGACTATGGAGCCCCATTTCATAATATGGAGCCTCATTTCAGACTATGGTGTTCATTTCAGGCATTGGAGCACCATGTCAATCTATGGAGCCTCATTTCAGACTATGGAGCCCCATTTCAGACTATGGAGCCTCATTTCACACTATGGAGTCTCAATTCAGACTATGGAGCCTCATTTCGGGCTATGGAGCCTCAATTCCGAATATGGAGCATCATTTCAGGCTATGGAGCCTCATTTCTGTCAATGGAGACCCAGATCAGACTATGGAGCCTCAATTCAGACTATGGAGCCTCATTTCAGTCTATGGAGACTCAATTCGGGCAATTGAGCCCCATTTCAGAGTATGGAGCTTCATTTCAGGCAGTAGAGCACCATTGCAAGCTATGGAGCCTCATTTCAGTCTATGGAGCCTCAATTCAGACTCTGGAGCCTCATTTCGGGCTAAGGAGCCTCAATTCCGAATATGGAGCATGATTTCAGGCTATGGAGCCTCATTTCTGGCTATGGAGCCCCAGTTCTGACTATGGAGCCTCAATCCAGACTTCGGAGCCTCAATTCAGGCTATGGAGCCCCAATTCAGACTATGGAGACCCATATCAGACAATGGAGCCTTATTTCAGTCAATGGAGACCCAGATCAGACTATGGAGCCTCAATTCAGACTATGGAGCCCCATTTCAGACTATGGAGCCTCAATTCTGGCAATTGAACCCCATTTCAGACTATGGAGCCTCAATTCAGGCAGTGGAGCACCATTTCAAGCTATGGAGCCTCATTTCAGACTATGGAGCCTCAATTCAGACTATGGAGCGTCATTTCAGACTATGGAGCCTCATTTCGTGCTATGGAGTGTCAATTCAGGCAATTGAGCCCCATTTCAGACTATGGAGCCCCATTTCAGACTGTGGAGCCTAATTTCAGGCTATGGAGCCTCATTTCAGACAATGGAGCCTCAATTTAGACTATGGAGCCTCATTTCAGACTATGGAGCCTCAATTGAGGCTATGGAGCCCCATTTCAGATTATGGAGCCTCATTTCAGACTAGTGAGCCACGTTTCAGACTATGGAGCCTCAATTCAGGCTATGGAGCCTCAATTGAGACTATAGAGCCCCATTTCAGACTATGGAGCGTCATTTCAGGCTATGGAGCCTCATTTCAGGCTATGGATTCTCATTTCAGACTATGGAGCCTCAATTCAGGCTATGGAGCCCTATTTCAGACTACGGAGCCTCACTTCAGACTATGGAGCCTCATTTCAGGCTATGAAGCCTCATTTCTGGTGATGGACCACCATTTCAGTCTATGGAGCCTCAATCCAGACTATGGAGTCCGTTCTCAGACTATGGAGTCTCAATTCAGAATTATGGCGCCCCATTTCAGACTCTGGAGCCTCAATTCAGGCAATTGAGCCCCATTTCAGACTATGGAGCCTCATTTCAGGCAATGGAGGCCCATTTCAGACTATGGAGTCTCATTTCATGCAATGTAGCCCCATTTCAGACTATGGAGTCACATTTCAGGCTATGGAGCCTCAATTCAGACTATGGAGCCTAGTTTCAAACTATGGAGCCTAATTTCAGACTATGGAGCATCATTTCAGGCAATGGAGCCTCAATTTGGACCATGGAGCCTCATTTCAGACTAGTGAGCCTCAATTGAGGCTATGGAGCCCTATTTCAGACTATGGAGCTTCAATTCAGACTAATGAGCCACATTTCAGGCTATGGAGCCTCAATTCAGGCTATGGAGCCTCAATTGAGACTATAGAGCCCCATTTCAGACTATGGAGCGTCATTCCAGGCTATGGAGCCTCATTTCAGGCTATGGATTCTCATTTCAGACTATGGAGCCTCAATTCAGGCTATGGAGCCCTATTTCAGACTACGGAGCCTCACATCAGACTATGGAGCCTCATTTCAGACTATGGAGCCTCATTACAGACTATGGAGCATTTCATACTATGGAGCCCCTTTTCTGACTATGGAGCCTCAGGTCAGGATATGGAGCCCCATTGCAGGCTATGGAGCCTCATTTCAGATTATGGAGCCCCATTTCAGACTATGGAGCCCTATTTCAGGCAATTATGTCCCATTCCACACTATGGAGCCTCATTTCAGACTATGCAGCATTTCCGGCTATGGAGCCTTATTTCAGCCTCTGGAGCCTCAATTCAGACTATGGACCCTCAATTCTGGTTATGGAGCCCCA
Source organism: Meconema thalassinum (assembly GCA_946902985.2). Taxonomy (NCBI): domain Eukaryota; kingdom Metazoa; phylum Arthropoda; class Insecta; order Orthoptera; family Tettigoniidae; genus Meconema; species Meconema thalassinum. Next base: position 68 of record CAMPQE020000310.1, on the reverse strand, counting down.
TTCCAGACTATGGAGCCCCAATTAAGACTATGGAGATCCATATCAGACTATGGAGCTTCATTTCAGGC